>VWZF01006313.1:137702-211563 GCA_013396755.1 Sclerurus mexicanus | reverse complement strand
GGAACGGCCGGGCCGCCATTTCGTGAGGGCGCTGTGAGGGGAGCGGGGCCCTGAGGGGAGCGGGGCGCTGTGAGGCGGCTCGGAGGGGCCTCGGCAGCGGCCGCGGTACCGCTGGAGGGTAATTAATCACTGCCCCGCGCTGTGTCCAAACACACTGGCCAGCTAGAGATAGAACAGTCTCCTACGGGAATCCCAGGGTATCAGCGAGATCAAGCGCACCCTCAGCAAGGGTGCTGCTGAGATGCCATTCCGTCTTTCTCTTCGCATCTTTTTGCTGTGGTAATTCCCTCCCGTGTTCTGCCCTTCCTCGCTGACCCTGGTGAGCCGTGGTTCGAACTCACCCGAGCACGGGCCTGTCACGCAAACTGGATGTGTCTCCCTCCCACTGTGCTATTGCTTACTGCTAAAAGGAGCTCACGTAGAAAAATAATGTACCACTTGCTGTGCAGCACCAGTAATTTTGTGTTAAAAAACACCCCCAAAGCACGTGTATTCAATGGCAGCATTAATGTAATTTACAGACTG
This sequence comes from Sclerurus mexicanus, assembly GCA_013396755.1. NCBI lineage: Eukaryota > Metazoa > Chordata > Aves > Passeriformes > Furnariidae > Sclerurus > Sclerurus mexicanus. The sequence continues at coordinate 211,038 of VWZF01006313.1, read as the reverse complement.
GAAAGCAAAAAAAGCAGGGGAAAGGAGCCTTTTGTTCCTTAAGCTGTTTTTTTCTGAGGAGTTTTGCTGTCTGTTAAGAAACACATTTAAGTAATTCCACAGTCAGGCAGGCTGTAAGCAGTAATGTTGTACGCAGTGTTTTAAATGTGAGGTTAGGAACCAGGGCCTTGGATCTGGTTTCTTTCTGGGGCTCCAATTTCCTGCCATTAGCTCCTGTGAGTCCCTCTGCTTTCTGCTGGTTCAGATCCCCCATTTGCTAGTGCAATAGTACTTATTTTTCTGGAGTGTGGTGAGGCTCTAAATGACACTGTATTTTCTGAAGGTGTTATATCAGTCAAAGTAATAATTTTGTATCTAATTGAATACTTCAGTCTAACAGATGGAAGCAAAGCTTAAGTAAAAGGTTGAACTTTTTTTTTTTTCCCCTTGCATATTTCTGCTATTTTTATATCTCAGAACTCCCTATGGAATGAATACCTCTTCAGTGAACATGAATGCTCACAGAATACATTTTACAGTCTCCTGGGCTGGTCAGCTTTCGTGGGCTTTGGGTAAATGTTGGTTGTTGCCCGAGAAGGGTGTGCCATGGCTCTGCTCTCAGGAGCAGAGGCACCCCTGGAGGAGGGCTGTGTCCCACCACCTGCTGCAATGGGTGTCTTTGGGCTTTTTGCTCCTACAGCCGATGCCAAAATCAGATTTCTTTGCACAAGCCCTCCCTGCTTCAGTTCTGATTCCAGCATTTGCTTGAGTTCATTGCTCTGCCCTGCCTTGGTTTGCAGTTTCGCTCCATGCTGCTTTTTCTAGACCTTCCGACTTGGGAACATGATGCTTGCCTTTTCCAAAACCATAATGTGTGACATGTTATTTGTTGAATAACTTACAGGGCAAAGCATTGGTGTCACTCTTGTGAGTTCTCAAGGTGACTAATGGGTTTATGGAGAATAGGAAAGCAGTGTAAAATGCATTTATTATGGAGAAGAGCAGCACAACTGCAAAGGCCTCATCCATAGGTGCAAACCTTTCCAAGTCCGTAATTTCTGTGGCAGCATGGACCTGTTCCTCTTTATCTATTGTCCTTCAGTATGATGTGGCATGAAATCCAGGGCCTTTCCACCACCCTTGGGAAGAGCACAGAACAGGCAACTGGCCTTTCCCCTGGAGATTTAATAGCTCAATGTCCTGCTACGTCCTCCTTGCTTTTCTGTGTTCTAATTATAACTTCAAAATTATTATTTGCTCTTAAATCCCAAATTCCCTTTGGCATCTTGTACTGGAATTTTCTGCTGGGGAAGAATTCAGACTATTGGATAGAAACCTTTTTTGTCATGTTCCCTCACAGATGGTCCAACGTGCTCTGCAGTTCGTGCCTGACAGCCAGTTAATGTGGCAGTGCAGGAACACACATTTGAGAGGGCAGGTTCTGGGATCAGCCTCAGGTAAGCACCTCACCTATGTTCTGTACCCTGACATGGAAGAATTCAGGCCCTGCCCTCCCTTAAAATGCCAAGAGGAGTGTTTTTCAACCATAAGGTGTATTGTGGAAGGTGACTCTCTAAAATCTGGATGTAACTAGAAATGTTTGTGTTGTTGCAATACACTGACAATGCTTTCAAACTTACACCACTGGCTTAAGGCAATTTCCTAAAGGTGACTGAGAAAAGCAAGCCCATTCATGGTAGATCTGAATGTATTACTCAGGGACTTTCACCTCCTCTAGGAAAAAAAGAGAGGTAAGTAAAAAGATTGAAAAATGTTGCACTAAACAAAACATTTTCAAAATTCTGGCAAAGAATTGGATAAATGCTTTATGCTATATATTTGTTAGGTCAGATTCTACACTCTATCTGGTTAAACCATTTTATCCAATATACTGTTTCTAAAATCTTACTGAATTACATATAAAAGTTGCTTGTAATGGATTCTAAGAAGTCTCATAATGAAAAACACAATAAGAATGCAAAATAGGTTGTGGGTTTTTTTGTGTTACTGGCATATTACAGAAATTGCATAATTTATTATAAATGCAGTAATTTCACTTTGATACAGAAGGTCCAATAAAGATGCAGCTTTGCTCAGGACCTTGAATCTTGGGTTAGAAGAATATTTGGAAAGCAATTTGTAACTCAAAATTTGGGATTTTTTTCTTTGTGTAACTACAGCACCATTTTAATCCTCTTAATTATTTTAGGAAAACTTACTGTGTTTGTGACAACCACATTCTGTATTGAAAAAAATGTGTCTTCAAGTCTGTTTGTTCCAGATTAGTGAAATTACCATGTGAAATTCTACAAAAGTTATTACACTTTAAATACATCAGGTTTTGTTAATGCAAAAGAGGTAAAACTGAATTCCATTTGCTCTGAAATGACAGCCTTCAAATGGCAGCAAATAAATTCTTCAAAATGTTACCCCTGTCTATCCATTCTGTATAGTATTTGTCAGGAGACAAATTAACACAAAAAATTCAAAAAAGTCATTTACTCATGCTTTAAGGCTGAGTAGAACATTTAATGTCGCATTTTCCACTCCTTTTTGCTGCAGAAATAAGAAATTCAAATCAAGAAATGAGAATGTGATTATATTTTTATAGGTCATATATAATGTAAATTTTGAAATGGGTGCAGAAGCTTTCCATAATTCTATTTAGTCAAAAATAAGAGCTTGCATAAAAGCTTTTACACCTGTCCCTAGGGAACCCAGTGAGGTGGTGATAATTTTTGTTACGAATTAATCTTAGAAAATTTCACAGTAGCAAAAATCGTGAACATTTAAAGAAATAATGCAACTTGAGGAACAGTTCTGAAATATTCCAACTAGCATAACCTAAGGCATAGCTTTCAAGGAAACTGTATATTCCTGATTTTAATTGTCTTCTAATTCCTCTCCTTTGAAAATAATCAATTTTGAAAGAAGTGGAGGTTCGGCAATAGGTGGTTTTTACAAGAATCACTCCCTAAGAAGGGGAACATATATCAGAGAATCACAGAATGGTGTGAGTTGGAAGGGCCCTTAAAGAACCACCTCGTTCCCACCACCTGCCATAGGCAGGGACACCTTCCACCAGCCCAGGTTGCTCTGACCATCTAACCTGGCCTTGGACACTTCCAGGGATGGGGCAGGCACAGCTTCTCTGGGCACCCTGTGCCAGGGCCTGCCCACCCTCACAGGGAAGGATTTCTCCCTGAAGTCTAATTTAAATCTTCCCTCTTTCAGTTTAAAGCCATTGCCCCTTGTCCTAACGTTCCATGCCCTTGAAAAAGTCCCTCTCCGGCTTTCTCATAGCCCTCTTGAGGCACTGGAAGGTGCTCTGAGGTCTCCCTGGAGCCTTTTCTTCTCCAGGCTGAACAGCCTCAGCTCTCTCAGCCTCTTGTCATAGGGGGTGCTCCAGCTCTCTGATCCTATCTGTGACCACCCTCTGGACTCGCTCCAGAAGGTCCATGCCCTTGTTATGCTGGGGATCCCAGAGCAGGACACAGCACTGCAGGTCTCTCCAGAGTGAGGCAGAGGGGCAGAATCCCCTCCATGACCTGCTGGTCTCACTTCCTGCGATGAGCCCAGTATACAATTGGCTTTCTGAGCTGCAAACACACATTGCAACTGGCTCACATCCAGCCTCTCACCCACCAGCACCCCCCAAGTCCTTCTCCCCAGGGCTACTCTCACTCCATTCTCTGCCCACCCTGGATTTATGCTTGGGATTGCCCTGGCCCAGGTGCAGGACCTTGCCCTTGCTGAACTTTGTGAGGTTCTCACAGGCTCACCTCTCACTCCTCTCAGTGTCCCTCTGGATGACATCCCTTCCCTCCGGTTTTATTTTTACATTTTCCAGTTTTATTTTTACATTTAGACTTAGGCAGGGTTAGTCTAAGTCAAAGAACTGGTGTATTTTCCAGATTCTTTTTGATTTAGCTATAGATTTGTGGTACTCTTTTCCCCTTTTTCAAGGCTTTGTTTCATGCATTGCAATACCTGTTCCCTTTGAGAAGAACAAAATGCATAATGAAATTAAGCTCTTACTTGGAATTACAGGATGTGTCTCCCATTTTAGATTTCATAGCAAGGGATATCCAGGCTGTATCCCTGGCAAATCATTACAGCTGTAGCCCTTGGAGAGCCATTATACTGATATAAAGCATATCACATATAGCCAGCGTTCATCAGGAATTATGACAGCAGGTTTGGACATCCTGTATTTTGCTTGTATTATATTTTGAGCCATGTATCCCTGTATTTTGCTGATAGATTGTCAGGGAAGCTATTAGTCTGGATTACATGGCAACAGTTTCATTCTGTGAAACAAAACAAAAAAAGCAAGCAAAAGGAATTGCTTTTGGCAGAAGATGATCCCGTTACTTAGAAGAAAAAATTACTTGATGTTAAATTAAATGCTTATCAAAATGAATACAACAGAATACGACAATAAATAATTTAGATAATAACTTGGAAATAAGGATTTAGACAAAATCTCCTCATTCATTCAGTGCATGTGATTTGCTAAATCAAAGCCATGGAAGCAAGGTTGTGTTGAGCACTTGGTTTGTAGTTAGAGCTACTGGCCAGGAACTGCATGGCCCAGTTACCACAGTGTGGTAACAGCTGATGTCATAGAATGTTGGCAGTGCCCTAATGTGTAAAATATCCGTGTGTACCATAACTTCTGGAAGGAAGTGCTTCCCTACAAGGCTGCCTGTTTTCACTGTGGCCTTTGCATAGGAGTGGTGCTCTCCTGTTAAGGGTTTGGATTTTGGAAAATTGGGTGCATTGAGACTAGTGGGTGCAGAGAAGGAACCTCCCTGAAAGCCTGACTTTTTAAAATAATTGACCCTGTATCCCAAGGAATGAACCCAATACGTGTCTGGAGAAGTGAGCTGGAATGCCACAGGTGCAGCAGAGCTCTGGGCTGGGCCCTGGGAGGCAGCTCATGGCACACTGTTCCCTGCCCACACAGCAGCACTGCAGAGCTCTGCCCACCTCCTTCCCAAGCAACAGCAAGATGCCATGATTATTATTTTCTGGAACAGGCTGCTCTATGAGGAGAAAAACTTTCAGTCCCAGAAGAAAGTGAATAAGATTCCTTAAAAATGTGGGCTGCCAAAGGGGGAACTGCAATACATATAAAACCACAAATCTATTAAAAGTTGCAGTGGTTAGAATGGTGCCTGCTGGGAAATAGGTTTTGTTTTTCCATTTCTTTCAAGATTTGTTGTACTGTTTTGAGTGACAGAAGCTCAGATCTATGGAAAATGGAACATTTCAGAAGTATGTTCTTTTCCCTGGACAGGCCCTCTGGTCACTTGAAGGAATACTGATCCTCTGCCTTTGGTGATGACAAATCAAATGCCCTTTAAAAATACTCCCAAATAATATTTTTATTCCAGAACTACTAGAGAATTTTTATGGTGTGCTTTCTAGATTGCTATGGTAGAACAATTTTAAGTAAAGGCAACATAAGTATCACATCTTTTAACTTCAACTGCTAACCTGAAACCAAAAAAGCATCCTTTATCTACAGATGTTGGACTTTGTTCAGCCAACCTTTGAAGAAACAGAATGTGCCTTTTGTATAAATCAGGACCAGACTTAAACACAGGGGGCAATTTGCTCACTGCATTTGAAGTTAAGATTTGACATAACAAAGGATATTACAAGAAACTGTGGTGAAGTTTAAAAAATCAGTACTGAGCTAAAGTTTATTGCCAGTCCTGTTCTTGCAGATCAAGGCTATGCTAATGTGGTCTAGGGTTACTTTAATATTTTGCAGCCTCTCATTCCCTCAGTGCGTGTTTTAAGCATGCATATCACTCACTTTTATAATAAAACAACTTGATAAAGCCTTCTGCTTTTTGTTGGTCTCCTGAGGTAAAAAACTCACAGATATGTCAAGTCTCGCATTGTTTGTTCCAGCTTCATTACGTTTGATGAAAGAAATATCTTGGTCATATCTCATAACATGCAGTACTTCCTCAATAACTGGATTGCTGTAAGAAAGGACATTTTTTACCTGGCTAATGAAATTGTATCCAAGTTATTTCCCTGGTCTTCTTTGTACGATACAGAGAGAAAGCTGACAGCATTAGCAGCTATTGCACAGCATGATGGAAAACCTTGAAAAGGACTTTTGTCTTTAGGGATGGATGAGTGGAATCTTTACAGCCTTCCTGAAAGATGTACTGTGCAGCTTTTTATTCTCTGTGCAGGGAGAGGTGTGTGTATATTCTAAATGTAATTGTGGGTCAGAGTGTAAATGTTGGGTTCTGTGAACTCCATGACTGGAACCAGACCTATCAATTATGTCAGTGGGAGGTTGCTGCCAGGATCAAAAGTAGATTATAGGCCTGGCTAGGTCTGCACTCACACGGCTTTGCTGCTACAGCAATCTCGGTGTGCTCCCCTTGCAAAGAGCATGTTACTGATGTGGATGCAGCACTTTCCAGGTTGAAAGATTGTGAATGAAAGGTGCTCCCTTTGAAAAAAATTGTTGTCCATGTAAGTGTCTTTCTGCACTACAGCTTTGGCTTATGCAAATAGTCACATGTGAGTTCTGTCCACGTTCATGTCTGGAGTATTCAGAGCTCTGATTCGCCGTCAGGGAAGCCTGGATTTCAGCAAATAAACGAAGAGGACTAAGCCAAAGCCATGCCCTGTGCCCTGCTGGAGAAGTTGAGCAACCATAAGGTTCTCTGTGTGACATTGGACAGGGATAGAAACAGTTATTCACCTGGGACAACCACAAATAATCCTAGGGCATCCAAATTTCCAGTGAGCCATCCACTTAAAATGACAAAGGACACTTTTCTTTCCAATCTTTGTTTTGGTGAGGAAGCAGAAAAATCAGCTTCTAACAGAAACCGAATTTGCTCTAAAACCATTGGATGGAAACATTCTTGATTTTCCTCATAGGCACAAGACAAAATTATTAGTTTTTAAAAATTAAGGCCTTTTAGTGTGCACAGTGTAATAAAATCACTCCAGTTTCTTCACTTGTGCCTTACTGAGGCATGGGGTTTATAACTGAGGGATTGCAAGGCATGGAATGTAGCAGGAGTGAGAGATGATGAATGCAGAATCTTTGTTACACAAAGAAGTAGAAAGTATTGATCAAAAAAATGCTTTGAGGAAAACCAATTAGGGACCCATTGATGGCAAAATGACCTGCTCATCCATCTTTCAAATGAAAGTTAAGACTTAGGTCCACATTATTTGTGCCCATTTTAAACACTTGAACATTTTTACTGAACCCTGAATGCTGTTAATTTTGGTCTCCTGGACAAACTCCAAACTGAATAATTATTCTGCTTACTCCTTTCCTAAATTACAGCAGCAGCTTCATTAGGAACAAATGCATTCATAGTTTGCTGACCTAAACTGCTCTTATATTGCTATGCACTATTAACTGTTGCTGCATTTCCAACCACGGCAGATTAAATGACCTCTGGACAAAGCATGTATATCTTTAGTTTGGTTAAAAGGCTTTGGGACAAAAGGTGCTGTATGTATAATTGCTATCACAGGAATCATTTCAGGCCTAGAATGTGCAGGTGATGAAGTGTGTTCACTGAACAGGGGAAACTTGGCATTCAGGGATGTCGAAGATGAAAGAAAGAGACTGTTTGGGGACAGAGGGTGTGGGGCGTGTGGCCACTGATTGTTGTGAAAAAGGTACTTTGACTAAGAAGCATTGCAAAATTACACAGCAAAATGGGGAGCAAAGAGAGAGTAGAGATTTACCAAAACCAGGAGGCTCGGTGCTTTCTGGATACCTCTTTCTGTATAATGAGGCTACCTAGTGAGATGCAGGTGGGTTGGGCTTTTTCCCAGAAGTAAAGAAGATTAAATTATTGAGAACTCGGATAAAATATTCCAGAAATTCTATGTGTGGTTCCTTAAGGTTTTATATTTTGTTCTTATAAAGTTATAGCTTCTTTTAAAAAGGTCCGTACCCTGCCTGAAAGGTCAGGGAAAGCCTGAAACAGTGTAAGATATGGGCAAGAGGCTTTTATGGGCTTTCTCTTCCTACTGTGCTGTTTCACTACAGCATAATCCTTGCTCTCTGGTGCTCTCATCACCTGAACTGCTTGCCTAGAGTGTTTTTAAGCTTAGATGCTCATCTGCACAGCTGTTCCTAAAAAACCCCAGAGCAGTCTAAACACAAACAGCTAACTGAAGAAGTTGTCTCTGTGAAACCGTTCCAGCTGTGGGAGTGCCACATGGCAAGAAAGCACTCTAATCCACACAGTGGTTATGGTGGCAGCAAGGAACAGATTTTGACCCCAAGGTCTTGGCTTTTGTTAACCCCTGTCTCTGTGTTGCAATCAGCAGCTCTGCCTGATCCTTTCATACAGCCTGAAAGTGGACTACAGCGTAGAGCTGGGCAATTTCCTCTCTGTAGATGAGTTTAGCAAGTACAAAGCAGAGCTGTGCTCCCATTCTCCCACGTATGAGCAGTGTCCTTGCCTTTCATTGGTTAGCAGACTTGTAGTCAGAAAAAATCATACATTTATTTCCAGTGCTAAAGCTATTACTAAAATATAGTTTTATTGTGTTGTAAGTCAGAGCAGTACTTAGCAGAAGAGAGAAGAGTCAACCTTCTCCAGAGAGCTGGTGAGCCCCTGAGCCCAGGCTCCTGCCCTGCTCCCACCACCTCTGAGCAAGTGGCTGATCGTGGCTGTGCTGAGCATCCCCTCTGCTTTGGTCAGGGCCCAAGCGGGAGCCTGGGTGCAGATGTTTGGCAACAGGAATCCTGTGGTGGTTTGAGCTCCCCAGCTTTATTCTGCCTCAGTGAATGCAGCTGACATCTCCAAACTGGAGCTAATGGTTTCAGCACTGGCCTTTTGGCTGTGGATTTGTAAAGGACAGCACAACCCCCTGGGCAAGTGCAGTATTCAGAAAACAACACAAATATCCATGGGTTTTAAAGTATTGTGTGCTATATTCAGGTGTTCCTGGTAAATCTGGATATGACTATTTGGTATCTGTCAGTTGTTGTGTGACTCGTACCAGAACTCTAAATCCCTATACTTATTCTTTCCTAATTGTGAAGCATTTAAACCAGAAGTGTTCAGTTCATTAGTGATCTGAAATTATTGTGGTCAACATTACTAGGATCTATTCTTAGTGCTGTTAGGATGTATTAGTGCTCTTTCTGCTCTTTAATGTTGAAATTAAAAGTATCAATTTCCTCCAAAATGTCAATGTTTGTCGTCAAGGAAAAGAACAAAATAAAAGAAAATCATATCATGCACATCAGCAGGACTGCTGACTGTTGTGGATGCTCTCCTAATCCCTCCCAGACAAAAAAAAAGTGCATTTAGAGAAACTGAAGCATCTTTGAACAGTCTGCTATGAGTAAAATGGATTCATTTTGCAACAGACTTTATTTGCTATGAATAATTTGATGAGCTTTATTTAATTGGCAGACACAACAATAACCGCTCATATCACATTTCCCACAGGCTCCGAATCATGTCAGAGCCCTTTTGCACAGTTAAATGGTTACTAGTTCTCCTCTTTCAACATCTGTTTTAGTCAGTCTTGCCAAGTATCCATTCATTGATGTTATAATATGATGTTAAATAGTCAAAATCACAACACAGCTTTAGGATGGCGCCTGAACATCATTTAGTTCTCTCATTTGGGATTTTGGAACTTTGTCTATCATTTACTGAACTTTAGGAGAAAACACAGAAATCCATCAATAAAAGAGAAAGGGAAACACAGTGAGTACATCATTAACAGTTCCAGCAGAACTCTAGATTCTCATTTGGATTTCAGGAGAATATAAACATTTTCAGCACTTAGAAAAATCAGTGGGTTTTTAATCGAAACAGAAACAATCCACAACTTTTCCCTGCCTTTCAATAATAGTTCAATTCACCAATATTAAATTATATTGGAAAACCTATTCAAAGCCAAATAAAATTTACATGTCAACAGTTCTCATTCTGATGTGGCAGATAATGGAGACTCAACACTGCAATATTTGCAGTCCCAGGATGAGACAGTTCTTTTTGACTTGAAGGACCAGCACTGGATATTAAGAATAACAGTAGATTTCTAAACTTCTTATGCAAACCCATCAGCCTTTTCACTAATATTCTCATTCATAAGCAACAAGAGATCTTATGCTAATTTTAAGCCTCCATTCTAACCTCTCTGTACAAAAGCAGCTTAGTAAAAGACTTCAGTCTGAACAGAATTCAGACCACAATGTACTTCCCATTGTATACAAAAAACATGTGCTTACCCAACTTGGCCTTACTTGATGATATGTTCCAGATTGGCATGAACCATTTTATAAAATGAAAATTGAAAAAAGATGTTAATGAAGACTCCCTCCTTAGAAACAGTGGATAGGTAATGTCACAAGCCAACAATTCTCAATTTTATATCCTCTTCCACAGAAGGCACAGCTCTGTCGCATATTTGAATGGCTGTTTTTTCCAAATTGGCAGGTTCTTCAAAATATTGCTAAATAAGATCATTGTGTGCCACGTTCTTGTGCCAAAATACACAAAATGCACTATATAAGTCACATATGCATTTAGACATCCAGGACAGGATCTCAGAATAGGCTTTTTTTAACTGTAAATAACAAGCCTCTATTATGAGCTAAATGCCATTCTCCCTGTAAGACAACCATAACATTTCTTTACTCAAACTCAGCAGAATGGCCTCTCAAATTATAGCAAAGTAGAGGCAGAAGAGAAAGACAGAGAGGATTTAGGCCCAGATCCTGGGCATTTTTAAATCAAAGGCGGATCCATCATCCTCTAAAAGAGACCAGCCTTTTGCCCATAATGACCAGTTACTTTGATGTGGCTCCGTGGCCGGGAGTTGTGTATGAGGGAGATCAGGTTTCCTGTTATGACCAAGGATGCATGAGCCTGTGTGCAAATACAAATGTGCACAGCGGTTTTGTGCATGCTGGATCTCATACTGGAAAACAGGTTCTTGTATTAAAATAGGAATTTTTGAAGGAAATAGAAATCAAAATGAAGCCCTAACATGGGATTTAATTGATCAGATACAAGGAAAAACACAGCAAAGGTTTATGTGACATCCAGGAGCAGGTAGTGGGCTTGTTATCTTGCCATTAGTTGTGACTGAAAATATTCTAAGTCTATTTTTTGCAGGATTTCATGAAGGAATATCCTACAAGGCAGGATTTTGTGGGAGCCAATGAACCTGGGTTTCGGACACAAAGATTCTCCCTCATTAATTTCCTTCTTTCCTCAAGGATACAGTGTCACAGCTGTGGCTGGAGTACATGGTACAAGGGGTGTAATGTGGACACAGATGATACGATTCCTTAGTGAGCATGGCACAGCAGGAGAAGAAGTGTGTAATGGATAAAAATCCACTTTGGAACAGGATACCGAGTGTGATTATTAAAAAATGGTATGTTTCCTTAAAGGTCTGAGAGGGAGCCCTTCTTTATCACTGCATCTAACTGCAATATCAATTTTCAAATAATCAATTACTTATAAAACCAAAACTGAAGGTAAAGAAGTTGCAGAATAATGCAGCTCTGTCCAAGGAGACTTATCAATTTAAAGTAACAGAGGAGCTAAATTATCAGTCAAGAACAATGCAGACAAACTTACTAGTCTCATGTTTACATAAGTACATATTGCATGTGTTAAGAGCATATTCACAGTGAAACTGAGTCAGAGGATTTTAAGAATTCTGACTGCTTTCATCTTGAAAAAAACACTTGAGCAGCTGTCCCAGTGAGTTAGAGAACTGAACTCTGCTTTGAGGGGGAAAGGGGCTTACCTAAGAGTTTCTGAAGAATATATTTCCTGGCCTAGCAAAATCAGATGCAAATTATACTTGGCAAAAGGCAAGGACATTGGTTTTGTTTGCTTTCCCAGGGACATCTGCCTTTTGGGTTACATGAGGGAATCCATGGGTGTTTAAGCACAGTTTTGGAGAGACTGCTGCAGCACAAAATGTTCACCTCACCAAACTGCAGGTCTGACAGACCACTCTGCATCTCCCTTACAGTCTCCCTTCTGTGAGGAGCCCAATCATTGTCTGTGTGCAGAGCAAATCAACCTCTGAGACACTTCAGAGACACAACTCTAGCAAAGGGAATATTCCAAGCAGGTGTGAAGGAAATAGAGGGAGAGGAGACAGTGATGATAAGAAGAGGCTGAATGGAAGTGTTGAACATTCATCTGTAGATTGTGGGATAATTGAAGACCAATCCAATCAGAAGGCACAGCTCTACCTCTCCAGATTTCATGAAGAGGCAGAAAAATCACGTTTATAGTTTCATTCATATCCCTGGATTTTACTCCCCCCCTACACTGCCCTCGTGTGGTCTTAGTGCCGGCACAAAAACTCTGTTAGAAGCACAAAAAACATTATACTTGGAGTTTTGGAGTAGTGTGAGGCCAATCATATCATAATCACCCTGATTTGTGTGCTTAATTCAGGGTGTTTTAACAAATCGTACTGTCCTGGGAGAAAATCTCAAGAGTACAGATTAGACTCTGTTGTCATTTGATTAGAGCAGTGGTTCTTAATCGGATTGCCAGCCCCTTTGCCCTAAGAGCAGGCCTTACTACGATCTAAATGCCAGTTTCTTACCCTGTTTTAGCTTCTGGGTTTATGTCTCCTGGTTGCTGTTGTGTGGCTTGTGTGAAATGAGTTGGTGGTTTCAGACTTGGTCATAGGAGATGGATGGTCACGTAATGAAAATCAGTATCTCCAAGCAAATGGCATGATTAGCACTCCCCGATCTCTGAAACAGAGAGGTGAGGGCTTTGGGGGTAGCAGAGCTGCACCATTTTCTCTCAGACACAACTGAACTAATACTAATACTAAAATGCAGCACAGAGAGGGTGTGCAGCCAGAGCTCTGGGTTCCCTCCCTGGCTTGGCCACTGTCATGCTCCATCTGATTTGCTGTCTGTCACACAGGAACAGTAATATTGTAAAGTGCTTACATAGCTACAATGCACTACGTAAGAATTAATCATCACTGTAGAGTTTGGGAGCCAAATTCTGACCTTTCCGTGCTCTTGTATGTCATTAAATTGCCATAAGCCTGTCTGAAGAAATAATTTAACCAGCAGGCTGTAGCAGGGCAAGGGCTGCAAGGCCCACTCACAGCACACATCCAGCTGGAGGCTGTTGTCCCACCACCAAAACAGAACAGGAGGGAATAGATCTCAGACAACAGGAAGTCTTGGCAACCATTTCACACAACCCCTTCTTGGAGAGGTGAACTGATGGAATTCGTCTGTGGGTGATTTGAAGAAAAACCTCCAGAGAAGCAACAAGTAAGAGAAACAAGTGTTGTGAAACTGCCCTGGCTGTCTTCTCAAATCCTGTTCTGCTTGTTAGTGACTGCCCCTTCCCTTCAGTTCAGGCACTCTTCTCTTTAGGCAAATACAAATAACAGCTATGCACTTTTGGTCTAAGCGAGACAACAAAGAAAGCAGAAAGAACAAAAGTAACTTTTCCGTGAGAAACCACAGTCTGATCATGGACAGGCCGTAGCAATTCCAAGAACAAACCAGCTAATGCCTCCACTAGCAGGCAGAGCTCCTACAGCTTTACAAGAGGCTAAAAGGCATGGAGATTTTTTGGCAACCAATCCGGTGCTCTGACTTCCACATTTCAGAAAAGACAAAGGGTGCTGGTAGAATATATGAGAGCAATACCCTTAGAAATCAGTAACAGAATGTGAAAAAAAACTTGTTTTCAGTTGTGAGTCATCCTTTAGAGAATAAAATACTACCCAACATACCCTGATTGTCAGTATGGAGGTCCTAATTAATCACAGAGGAAACATTTTAGCAGCCATAGAAATGAGAGTACAGTTTTTGGAAGATGATCTGATAATGACTGGTTTGAGGAAAAAAGGTTGGATTTTGGCAACTCTTTCCAAGGAGAATTCCAGGAGGGAAGGAATATGTTTTGCAAATAGCCATGATCTGTCCATTTCAATTGTAACAGCAAAGAAAGCAGCTGAAATACATGGCTGTGAAAACTTCTATATGTCCTCCCTAATTTTCTGCAAATGTCACGTTTGAACCCATGCTCCCCACTGCTGTCCCCAGAGCCCTTTCCCATCAGTGCTCTCAGCTGCTCCTCCTTGTTCCCTTCCATGCTAAGTTATCTGCAGATTGCCACAGGTGTTTCTGGGATCCTTGGTCACAGTGATTATCAATAAACAGGATGTGGATGAGCAAGGTTTAACAATTAAGTGAACACAGAAACAGGTGAAGAGAGCAGGTAGCAGGGTAACTTCCCTGCTCAGTGAAAGCTGTGTGGACAGGTGCTAAACTGTGCAGTAAATTGTTGTAGAAGGCACATTTTATTCATTTTGTTCAGTTGTGGAAATAACCTGGTGGCAGAAAGATGATGAGTCTGCCATGCATTTTGGTGCTGCCTGGAATTTGTAGATTTTGTGGGGGTTTTTTGCTTTATGTTATGGTTTCTCAGGTGATGTGTGTAAATGTGTATGTGCCTTTATTCCTCAGAGGTGTGATTATTCTTGCTCCCCTGCTCCCCCCACAAGCCACCGTCAATGAAAATTATCAGTTCTGATGAAAGAACTCACCTACTGCATATTAATTTTGCATGCAGCCCCTGTGCATATTAACACTGTGCTAAGGCCTGTCTTCATTGTATCTGTTGTTTTGCCCTCAAAGCTTTTGACTAATTCCACAACAAAGCTGTTTAACACTCAGAAATCTGATGTCCATTATCCAGTCGGACTGTTCCTTTGGGTTGTGCCTGGAAGTTTCATTGCAGTTGTTTGGACCTAAACTAGAGATCAGAGTGGAAGGGAGAATTTGAGAAGGAAGAAGGAGCAAAGAAAGATTAATACCTTTACTTATAACAGCAGGCATTTTAGTGTGTGCTCAGAAAAGAAAGGGAACAATCTTAAATCCAGACTTTCAGGATGAAACTTCTGATGTTCTCTTAAATTTGGATCATCCCTCAGTGTATTTCTGTGGAAGTCTATTCCCCACTTTTAACAGAATGGTAAATCACTGCAAATCACAGTAAATCACTGACTGTGCAGGGGAAAGCTTTTCTGATGCTCTGTCCCAGTCTTACAACAAATCAACAAGACAGGTCACAAACTCACTTTTTCCCTGCAGACCTGTGACAGTCCCCTTTCCTACCCCCCAAAGCAGACTCTGTTTTGAGGTGGAGAGAGGTTCATGCACCCGAGCATGGGATCGCACTAACCTATTCTCCACCAGTCAAATGATGATTTGCAGGACAGAAAATGACCCAAAACATTTTACTATTTGGACTGTGGGTCAAATTTGCCTTGATTTCCCTGCCATGAGTCAGAAATGGCTCCGTTACCTCAGCGTAAATTGGATAAACCCCACTGGCCTCAGTGGGATGACTGAATTTGGCCCATTGCTTTAGAACTGTGCTATTAAAACAGTCACTCTTCTGGCTGCAAGGAGTAATATTTTTTAAAAGAATTACATATGTTGGGATGTGCTCTGGATGTCAGTGTAACAAGATAGGAATCAGACTTAATCTTGCTTTGTACTGCAGTCCTGACAACATATGTGTGGCAGCACTGGAGAAAAAAGCAGCCTCCTCATTATTCTCGGTGTGCTTTGCAACACACCAAGGCAAGGAGACTCTCAGAACCATGTCAGGGCTGGAACAAAATTGCCTGAAATGAGGTGTAAAGATGAATAAAGAATTATTTCCTTGGTTTAGCTTGAAGGATTTTTTTTTTCAAGAAGCAGGAAGATAATTTAGAAAGATTTGCATCTAATGTGAATAGTTCCACGTATCTCCAATTAACAGAAAAAATGCATCAAAATTTATGATGAATGATGCATCTGCTTGGTCCTGTTCTCATTATACATACATCTGAAGTGGAACCAATGCCATTTATGAATAATTTAATTAAAATAATGATAAGTATTATTTTTGTGGCATGCAAAACTGTAAACATTAATTCACTAAGGCTGAGAATCATGAAATGCAATCTTAATTACTGGAAACTAGAATAATCAGCTGAACTGAGGCAAAGAGGACAATTAACTCTTTAGAAAGGAGTTTACAGCTGCTGGGGTGGAACTAACATCCTAGAAGAGTTAGCGTAGTCAGTGCTTTGAAGTGCTCAATATTTTAGAATGAACCATAAAAGCAGCATATGATCTCTTCATTCTGCATGTCTTTTGAATATTCTACAGCCCTCAGGACTTCTCCCACTATTTCATGTTTGTGCTGTCTGCCAGTCCCGGGGCTTAGCAATAAATCTCCAAGCCAGTCCTTCTGAACTGCCATCAGGTGAAAGTACGGAACAGATGATGCCCCTGGATCATTCCTGCCCTGTTGTGCCTCTCCTAGCTCTAACTATCAAGGCCTGCTTGACAATGAATAAAGATTCCCGTGTCTTGCACTCTCCTGACAGGAACTTCTCTGGTTTGCAAGGTAGAAACCTTCTTCTGATTTCCCAACTGTCCCCTACTTTAAGCTGGGGACATTTTTTATATCTTCTTCTCTGCTCAGGTTTTCACCCCTTACCCTGATGTGTTTAAAGAAAACAAGCATACTCTTTGTACTATCAGGGTAAGTGAAGAAGGTGTTAGAGCCGCCTCTTGTAAGGTGGACTCAGCTTTTTCCTGCTTATTATTTCTAGTTTGATTTCGGCTTTCTTTAATGTTGGTACCAAAACTGTGCAAAGCTCTCTGTCCAGCTGTAGACTAGAACGCTTTTCAAAGTGAGTCACCCTCTGCAAGGGTGAACTTTTAGTCCAAGTTCAAAGTCAAAAGCATCAGAAAGCTGAGGGCTGTCACCCTGAGGATAAAATACACCGAGCTTTTAAACCATGAATGCTGTGCACGGCAGCATCTCTGTTACCTACAGCAGGCCAAAATGACACTGTGTGCTTAGCAAGTGACACTGCCTTTTATTCTCAGTGTGTTCCCTTCTCTGCTTTTCATTCTCTGATGCCTCATTTCTGACTCATCCCATGAACCGAGCCAAGGCAGAATGGGAACAGGGAGCTGAGGCTTCATGTTTGTCTTCCCTGCTACCCCGCACGCTGGGAGCCGAGTGCTCCCCAGCTCTGTAACTCCAAAAACCGCAACAGATTCACAAACCAAGAAAAAATGTGGTTTTGTGGGGCTAAAATCCCAGTTTGCAGATGCGATAGACAAATTTAGATTACATTTACATTCTCTGAATAGAGGGGGTGATTTCATCTCTGCCACAGTGTCTTAAAAGTCGAGATTTTTGAATATGGAATAATCACTAAATCAGGTAAAATGTTCGCCAGCATCACCAGTTTTCATTTGAATGAGGACGAAGCGGAGTTGTCTGATGACAGCAGCCAAAAAATCTTCGTGAAGTGCCACCCAGTGGCTGCGGAGCGACACGGCCGCACCTGCGCCAGGGCAGTGCCAGGGAATTCGGGAGGCAAAATCCCCGGACCGGGCTTTTTAAAGGCTCTGCTCTTGGCTGGTGCTTGTCTCGCAGAACAGGGCACCCTGAAGCACGGGACAAGTGATGCTCTAAGAGACCATGAAATAGTAAAGTTATTTCATTATTTATTAAATATCTGCAGCAGTGGGCAAGGAT
The DNA here is from genome assembly GCA_013396755.1 of Sclerurus mexicanus. Lineage (NCBI taxonomy): Eukaryota > Metazoa > Chordata > Aves > Passeriformes > Furnariidae > Sclerurus > Sclerurus mexicanus. Next base: position 193,459 of record VWZF01006313.1, on the reverse strand, counting down.
TTCTGAATCCAAATTTTAATTCCAGATTTAATACTGACAAACTCCGGGAAACTAATTACTCATGGCTTGAATTCCTCAGTCTGCAAACTAGGCATAATACAGGGGGAAATGTGGCTTTATTAGGTCAGTTCTTACAAATGGTTGCTATTTTCAGATAGAAAATGCTACTAAAGAGCTTGGTATTGTCAGGTGTTTTAAAAACCATCTTCTAATGGCAAGTAATGGAACTGGTCATGCACAGGAGATGGAGAAGCTGGTATGCTGCTCAGCCTAAAGGGAAACACAGCTCACTTTCAACGAGTATCATTGAAACAGTTAAATTTAGATTTTTTCTCTCAGAAGTGTCCACTTGGAAGACTTCGGAGAGGACAATTCTGATTTCAGTGCTGCCTCTTGTGCACAAATGGTATTTGTTAGCCAATGTGCTTCACCTTTACAACCTGACACACTCATGACGTGCAGCCTTTTTGCTAAATCGGCATAACGGGACATCTTCCTCTGTGGCTTCACCAGGGTCCCCAGGCGGGAGTGGAGGCACTGAGTGCAGCTCCACAGAGCTGTCCTTGCTTCAGACAGGGACTGTGGCCACAGTCCAGTTTCCTCGAGTGAACTGGAGAGGCACGACCAGCAGATCTGGTCACTCCGGATGTTGTTGAGTGACACAACTGTCGTGACAGACATCTGGGACCGCAGTGCTGCCTTTCCACCTAGAGCACAGAGCAGGATGGTGCTGCCAGGGAAGGCAGCTGAGGGCAATGCTTCCCATCTCTCTGTTCTGCTGAAAATAGTTTTCTTGTAGGTTTATTAAAAATTAATTTTTATTTTTAAATCGTTAGCACAAATTCTGCTGCTCTGTCAAGGTTTTCCTTCTCTTTTTATTTTGGGATTTGTATTTCCTTGAAAATTTGTAGGCTTTTGAATACAATTCCAGCTTCAGGGAGTATAAGGAGAGTACAATTTGGTGGCATGAAGTGCTGAATTACTATTTCAGCAATATCTGTAATTCCTTAGTTTGAATATAGAGTATCTTTATTAGGTTTTATTTCATTTTATGTGCACTGATCATCTTTGAGTTGCTTCAACAAGGGTAACTTACTAAGTCACATTTCCCAGGAGCACTGAAGTTTGTAGGTTGCCAAGAGTAGTTTTACACAGAAGATGGATATACTAGGGCTGTTAAACAACTAAAAAGATGACTTACTAAATTTGCTGTTCATATATAACATAACTATGCTTATCTTGGAGGTCGTTTCCATAGGTAAATACATGCTTTTTTTTTCCTAGAAAACAAAATATTATTGAGCAATCTTGCACTAAGGATGAGAGAACAATTTCTGCTAGTTTACATGGTACATCCCTTATTTTCAGGAAATATTATTGCCACAGTTAATCAGTAAGCTTTGAGCCTAAGTAAGTTTTAAGAACAGAAAATAGAATTGCACATTTATATGGGCAGACAGCTCATTTGCTGATAGGACTGATGGGCTTGTGTTTGTACAGAATTAACCAGTAATTAATTTAATTCTTTGACTCAGGTTGAAGTGTTTTATGCAACTGTGAATGCACAGAGTTTTAGAGGTAACACCGTAGGAAATTCGGAAGGGCTGTAAACACCCACTGCTCACAAGTGATTCACTGTGTGAAGTTCTGTTTGCATGTGTGAGTCCAAAAGAGACGCTGGTTTTCATGTCCCCCATCCCTCCCCAGCTCCTCCTCCTCCTCCTCTCCCACTGGTACTCATCCACTACCAGATTATAAATGGAAACAAAAGCTTCACGCTGGATCTAAGCAAATATCACAACTCCAGCTTTTCTAGAAGTCTGGGTCAGGATTCTCTTTCTTGGTTCTGTCACAGGGCTTGATGTGTTGGGCTGTGCGGTGAGGTCAGACCTTCACTTTTAACCAGTGTTATCAACACAGGCCATGGGGACTAGTTTGTAAAGATAACCTACAGAATATATTGTAGTGTGGCCTGAGAATAACCTAATGCTGGAAAGCACAGACACGTTTCTATTTTACCATGAGTCTTTGAAATATTCCTATAAATCCAGTGACTGCTATGCTCAGGATTTGAAGCACATTGGCAAATTGCCTCATAGGGCAAATAAGGACATCTCACAATCCAGTCTCCACAATCCTTCTTAAACAAGAGGGAGCAGCAATTTATTGCGTTCTGTCATTAGACAAGTATGCAATTCTGAGATATAGCAGTGCTGAGTATTTTATTGGAACTTTTAGACATCAGCCTGCACTCTCCATATGTTCAGGGTTTTACAAGCTGTTTCCATGACAAAAAGAGATTGATTCTGGAGCCAGATAGTTAATTGGTTAAATCCCTTCTATTTACCAAAAAATGTAGACAAAACACTTTTCCCTTCAACACACTAGGCAGATTCCTTGTTTGTGTTTCCAAATCTTCTTTTCCAGAAACTACTCTGTTTATAAAGCTTTCTCTAAGAAAGATGGTTCTTTCACTATCTTCTTACTTTTCAGTTGTTTCTGTTTTATTTTCTTAATTACATTTCATTCATTAGGGCAAGTAGATTGTTTTTCAGCCATATAGAACTTCTACATGCAACTTTTTAAAACCCCTGCTCCTTCTGTGAGAGTGAATTTCCTAGGTAATCTATATTTTGCATGACATGGTAATCATGGATCCAGGAGAAAGAACAACCTCCACAGTCTGTATAATTAGTGCAGGAGTTGCAAAGTTGCTATAATCAGAATGTGTTGCTGTTGTTTGGTGTTTTTGCTCTTTTCCTTCGGGATGAGTAAGATGGGAAAAAAATAGTTATCCTAATCCCCTGACCAAGTGGTGTAGTGGAACATGCTTCACAAAGGGATAAGTGTCATCCTATGCTAGTACATGCTTCACAAAGGGATAAGTGCCATCCAGGAAGTTGTATGGAGGGAAAAGCTTTCTGTAAAGTAAAAAGTTCAGGGCACTATCTGGCCCAGCTGCAATTACCCTTCAGGCAGAAACTGCTCCAGGTTGTCACATCAGTCATAGGTCCCCGAAAAGAGATTGTATTTCAGATAGGCAGATAAAGTACACACATTTTAATTCATGTTAACTGATACTGAGAGTCAACGTTCAAGTGGTTTTCTTAATATTTTGGTGGCATGAGCTCAATTACATGAAAGTTGAAGCAGTGGAAACGGCCACGTGAGGATCTCTGGGGGCCCTGCAGGCTCTCCCTGTGCCCTGTGGAGGAGGTGACATGCAGCTCACGGGTGCCCCTGCACTCAGGAGCTCTGACTGCAGCACACACAGCCTTTCTCCACACCTGCTTGTGTCCAGGTGAGTCACTTGGCCTCCCAGAAGGCTTATGGGCTCTGTGTCACTGCTGCTCTGGGTACCTGAAACAGCTGATACAAAACCTAGATTGCATCTGCTACAGTCACACTTCTTGTTGGAGCTGTGGAGGAACCCAGATGGAGCAGCTGCTGCTTTCCTTCCCTTCCTGAGCTCGGTGCTGCATCACAGCCTGCTTTCTAGCAACTGCTGGGAGGCAGGGACAGCAGGTCCAGCAAATTAATCATGGTTTTCAAGTGTGCTGTCCTTCCTATACAAAGTCTGTCTCATAATTCTTTCCCTTGCCCCAGAGTTAGAGAAGCTTTACCTGTGAAAAGCCATCTTGTTTCTCATTCAAAAAAGGAAGAAATGAGAATTTCTTAGTTGCTGAATATTTCTTTTGAGGCCAATCCAAACACAAACCGCCTCGTTACTGATCACAGTAATCGCTGTTGTGGAGATGTTAATCTTGGAATTTTTTAAAATTAAAAAAAAATTCTATCCTCTTTGACTTTTGAGGGCTTTATAACCAGCAGAGGCTCAAGTGCTTTACAGAGAGGTAATTTTTCATGTGAAGCTCAGATCAGAGCCTGCTCTGGAAAGTGGAGCGGGCCAAAGCCACAGTGCCAGCTAAGGTCTTGTCTCAAACCCTTGTTAAAAAGTGCTCTTTGAACAATTTTTTATCTCATCTTTTCATCACTTGAGGCAATGGAACATGTCATCCAGGGAAGCTGTTGATGCCCCATACCTGGAAGTGTCCAAGGCCAGGCTGGATGGAGCTTGGAGCAACCTGGTCTAGTGGAAGGTGTCCCTGCCCATGGCATGGGGTGGAATGAGATGATCTTTAAAGTCCCTTCCAACCCAAACCACTCTGTGATTCTGTGAAATGCAGAGCAGTATTTCCCATCCTGGTGAGCAGCGTTGTCTCTCTGAGGCTACCTCTGATGAGTGTTTCTGTGAGTTTTGGAGCTATAAGTCTGCCTTGCAAAATTAGGAAAAAAAGAAAAGAAGTACTATGTTGTTTTTATTATTTGCATTTCGGCTGGCAGAATTTCAAACAGTTAATTCTGTAAAAGAAAAAAGGGAAGCCGGAGGGTATAGTCATTCCTTGAAACCAGCCTCTCCTGAAAAGTCCTTTGCATCACCACTCAGCTGGTAGGAACTGTGTGGCAGGAAGGGTTTTATTTAGAAAGATGCAGCTGAAGGCTCAGGTTATGAGTAGGTTTGTTTATGGTAGGTGTGTGCAGTGCTGCTGAAGTGAAGGGAGCAGCCCTTTAGACCACTGTAGCTCATGATACTTCTCAATGCCTACAGAAACCCTTCCATCCTCCAGGTACATTGCAGAACAAACAGGGAAAGCGAACAAAAAGTACCTGTGACTGCTCAAATACCAGCAGTGCTGGTTTGCAATAGATGGCCAGCTCCCTGTGTCTCCTAGGGAGGAGTGAGGAGCACCAGTCCTTCTCAGGTCTGCCACTGATAACCTACAGAAGGCCACGCTAGGCCAGATTTTCTCGCTCTGTCTTTCTAATTCAAATGGGAAAAAAATTGAATTTGTAATGAATGTGAATGTTTCCATGGATTTCAATGGGGTTTAAGTCAGGAGCTTGCTGTGTAATCAAACATGGTGGGGATGAGAAGACACGTGTTGAACAGAATGGTTTTGTCTGTAACACAAAGACTGAATTATATTTGAAAAGAAAATCTGGTTGGCAATTATGTCAGACTATTTTATGATGTTTGTTTCTGGCTTGGGAAAGCAGGAGAGCTTGGCAAGGAAATGTTTTGTTCTAAATCCTGGCAAGCGTCTTCATACTCCAAAAATGCTGTTTTGTCTACTTTTCATTTTTCTGAATTGTGTAGACAGCAGAAAATACCCACATGTGTGTCTGTGGACATTTATTCTGTTGTGACCATGTAGATTCATCATGTGAATATGAAATCAGAGGATTAACAATGAGGTATTGCAGCTCTTTCACATGTACATGGTGGAAACTTCAAAGTATTCTCAGTAGGCATTATGAATTAAAAAAAAACATTTCAGTAGAAATACTGCCTTGATTTTCCATTCACTTATGTGAGTTTTACATTAATGCTTTCATTGGGCTTTCTCCTGACTTAGCACATTGCCAATTAAACCAGAAACTGGCCTGTGTGCTTTTGCAGACTGTCACTGATTTTTGGTATGATGCTGACCTAGTTGGAGAGCCATAATGTCAGAAGAACACTAATCAAGCGATCATTAGCAAAGCGGTCTCAATTTCTTGAGGGCATTTTTCATAACTTATTTGGCACCTTGTCTTATTCGTGCTCTGGGTTTCAGTCTGCTGTAGACTAATACAAATGGTCTACAAAGGGGTGGAAATTAGGTTTTGTTAGAAATTTGAAACTGTATTTACTAATTGTAATTGCATTTACTTTGCAAATGCATCAAGAGCCGGATGACAGTCAAACTGAGCGATGCCATAGATTTCTAGATGTCTGTTGACATATGCAGAGTTGAAGTGATTTTGTCTCTCAGATTTTCACTCCTAGGGCACCTGTAGCAAAGACCACTGTGAATAACTCATAAACCAGACCTACATAAACACTTTTAAACGCCATCCCATATACTGTATGAACAACTGCCTTCAAGAATATTGCATTAGAATTATTAGAACAGGTATTTTTAAAGTATCAGTACTTTACCTGTATTACATTTTCATTTTTATGTCCTTATATGTATGACATTCTCAGAACAGAAACTCCAAATTCATATTGTAATGGAGGTTGAAAGAAATGTCATAGGTCCTTCACTTCAGTGTTTCACATCTTGACATTGTTTGGGGGACCTCAGGTGTGGGTTAGACAGTTCACAGGGTCTGAGCTCTAAGGAAGCTGACAAGAATCTCTGTAAGATGGTTTTAGTGTGCAGCACATCTCAACTAACTCAGCTGAGGGGCACAGTAAGTTTATAGAGTCCCAGTTTCTGCTTCACCATTTGAGTTGCAAGAGCAATTGCAGGACGTTTCATACTGATGGGAAGGGAATAATTCTGTCCTCTGCAGTAGAATTCTGTCTCTAGCAGGGATTTCATAGTGAGGAATGTCCAAGCTTTAATACCCAACACAGAGCAATGAAAATCGTATGTGCAAGTATTTCAACAGCTTGTGTAGCAGCTGGCAAATTATGTGTAGGAAGGTTTGTTCTCTCCTCTGTGTATGTGCTAAATACTTATTGGTGCCCACCTTTTAAATATGAAATACTAAATAATGAAAGTTAAAGTAATAAAAGCTCCTAGGAAAAATGTGCTTTTATGTAATATGTGCTTCATATTTCCTTATGCAATGAGAATACACCTAAAATGTCAAGATAAGACTTAAAAATCACTCTTCACTCCCACACTAGACATTGACTTGGACTCTGAGTTCAAGGGCATTCAAACATATTTTGAAGAACACTGGCTGGCCAGCCATCTAAAATTAGCAAAGGAACTGAACAGCACATCAGTAGTAGTAAAAACCCTATCAAATATTTGTAGTAACCAACGTTAAACTCCAAAAAGTATAAGAATCCTGTAGTGGAACCTTTAACAATTATTTTCTACCACATGGACTAAAGAGGAACGATGAAAATAAGTTGCAGTGTGTGGTTTAAATGTTGCAGAACCAGTAAATATGTAGGTAATGCACCAAACAGAGGGAAATACAACCTGAGAAACCATTCCTTTAAATTAAGTTTATGATGAAATACTTTTGTATCAGAATAACTTATCATGCAGTTCCAGAGGGGAGGAGAAACAGTTTGCCTACATCCCATTATTAAAGAAGTTCTGTATTGTATTATAAATGGAAAATTCTGAATTTAACATTTCAGAATATCTCACGTAAAAAATTTAAAGCCATTTGTAATTTGATGGGGAATACAGAGTTTCTAATTAGGTGATTTTACAAAACACTGAATGTAGAAATTATTCCAAATGTGCCTATATGAGCTACACCAAGTAGGTGTACCTGTTTCAAACCATTTCCTGCTGTTCCTGAATATGCATTTGGATTTCCTGGATGGACTTTGGATGTGACTTTCTTCCTTGCCTTTGTCTGGGTGCTGCTGGAACCAACCACTGCCCCAGCTCTGCTCTGCTGGCCCCAGACAGGTCCTGTGGGTTCCAGTCCCATCTGTGCTGTGCTCACTCACAGCTTCCCTCCTCCTGCTGCTCCCTGACAGGGACATCATGAAAGGATGGAAAGATCCCCATAAAAGAACAGGGCAGTTTCTAGAAAGCTGCAAAAAAAATTGATAGAAAACGAGGGGAGGAGTACTAGAAAGCATCGGGAACATCCCCAGAAAGTAGCGTGTGAATTCCGAGAACACTCTGTGAAAACTGTGTAGGAAAAATTCCTAGAAAGGAGACAGGACATTCCTAGAGAGCACCAGGTGAAATCCTAGAAGGCATCAGGATTTCTACAATGTAAGGGAAAGCAGTGGGGAAATTCCTAGGGAGCAGAGAATGAATTGTTAGAAAGCAGAAGGTAAATTCCAAGAAGGCATCAAGAATATGAATAAAATGGACTGGTGTAAATACTGGAAAGCACTAGGACAAATCAAGAGAGTTCTTTCAGTGTAAGGATTTTCCAAAAAGCTGCAGAAAAAGTGCCAGAAAATACCAGCACTGTTTAAAGGTCCAATTATCTTTATAAATCTTCAGAAAATGTAATTTTTATACCTGTAAGCACAGGATTTTGTTTGTTTTAAAAACTTCATGCTTCATTCTGACCTTGGACAGTCTTCCTTTTCGTTATCTTATTGCAAATGTTTTCCCTTTCGTCACGAGAAATTGCAATTTCACAGTCAGCAGCTTGTGATTTCAGATGAAGGAGAAGGAATTGAACCTAATGAACTTCAAGAAAAAAAAATTGCTGCCATGCAAATCTTCTTTATTAAGAACAGGAAAGCAGGAAAACAAGAATATAAGCTCTCAGCAGACTCAGTGAGACTGTTTTCCCTGAGAAGTTACTGGTTCTTAATGAATTACATGAATCTATTAAAATCTTCCATGAATTACGTGAATCAGTGTACAATACCCCGATTTGTATGCAAAGTACATGACCAGTCTGATTTGAAGTCATTTAGGAGGGTGCCAAACTAGTCCCATACAGATACATGTGAAGGGAAAGCTGACTCTCCGAAGCAGTGCCTGCCTAGCCCTGACTATTTGTATGTGTTTGTCTGGCAGTTCATCCCTCCCTTTGCCCTCCAAGCTCCTGGGGACTGAAATGTTTTCCCTTTGTTCCTGTGCAATAGCATGACCGGGCTCCCCACAGCATCCCTGCCAGGCCCTGCCCTTCCTTGTGCTCTTCCAAGCAGGAATTTCACCAGCTCGGTTTCTTCTGTGTCTGCTTTCCCGTTTAACCAGAGCTCCCCAGTCACCCCAGGAGCTCTGTGAGCAGAAGGCACTGGGTACTTGGTGGGTAACTAAATGGAAGGGCACCTCCTTCAGGGACAATTCTATTCATTTCAATAGATTTTGTGCCCCAGAGGTTATGCTGATGTGAATATTTCATAAAAACCTATTTCTTGGGGAACCTGATAACCATGTTTTCATACCAGTGATGGATGAACACACCACAGGACTTGACCTGGCTATAAGCATTTAAAATATTGCCCATATTGAATAGTTACAAGCAGATATATGAATCTCTTGGGGCATATTCCTTCTAGATAGGAAGTTCTCTGCTGTTAATGATTTCCCTGCTTTAAGGCACCAGACTTTGAATTCAGCCTTTATTGCCAATGCATCTGGTTAATGTTAAATTAAAACATCCCAGGAAATCTGTACTTTTCACTGTATTTGTTATTTATGTAAATTTTTGGACATCATGCATTGCTTCAAAATCAAGTTAATTGGAAACATAACGTACCAGGCGTGAACACAGTCCCAACAGAACATTCTGTGTCTGACACTGAACTGTTAATCTTTATTATTCTTCTAAGACATTCTCCAGATTTCTACCCTGTGAAATCTTCAGATGCCAGATGCAGGCACAGTCTTTTATACTGAATCTCATCTTTTATTCTGAAACCTATTCCTATTCAGCAAATATTATGTAAACATTTTAATTCAGGTTGACATAAAGCTAAATCTCTGCTCTGTTGACTTGGGCCTGCATTTGCAAGGTTTGGGTGTATTCAGAGGTCAGAGTTCACATCTAAGGCCATGGATGCTGTGCTGATTCACTTGTGGAATGTGTTTCTCTGAAAGAATGACAACCCACCCTGCAGATCTGTGGCCTCTCTGTGATGTTTCAGTGACATTTTATACCCACATAAGGCTTTGTGGACGGTCCCCAAGTTTAATAACAGGACAGACCATTTTCCCCACTGCAGATTTGTGTAGCTTTGACAAAGCATCTCCCTGCTTGGCTGGAACACTTGAGCACAACACAGCCCAACATGCTTGCCCAGAAAACAGCACAGCAGCATCAACAGTAAGTAACCACGGCTAAGCACACAAAGAATTTAGGAACTGTCTTCTGGCTGCGTTTTTTTCCCTCCTATGAGTCCACTGAGCTCCCCCGTGTGTAAGGTACCCCTCAATCAGCAGAACCTCTGATTCTCTGAGACAACCAAAAATGAGGTCTAAAGTTGGTGTTTGTGTCATAAAGATTCCCTTTAGCAGGCCACGGTGAAGACAGAAAGGGAGAAAGGTTGTTCTCTGACTGCAGGCAGTACCATGGAAGTTTGCAGATGTTAATTTTCAGGAAAAGAAGCTTTCAGGGGAACGAGACTTATTGGCAGAGAAGGGCTTTTAGTCTGTCATACTGGGTTTGAAAGTGATGGGAACACCAAAGTTATCTCAGCACAGCCCAGCCCCAAACTGGGGCAAAAGGATTGTGTCAGAGAGTGTTCCAATTAGCTGCAGGAACAGGGGAGGCTAATTAGCCCAGCTGAAGCCTTATTAATAAGACTGTATAACTCCTGAGACCAAAGCAGGTGCCTTCAGACAGGCATGCAACGAGTATGGTACTGACTTGGGAGAATTGCAGCTTCTTTTGGACAACAGATCCTGCTTGGCTGCCTGAGGACATAGGAATGTCCATTCAAAATCTTTAGCCCTTCCACCTGTAAGAATTTTTGCTCCAAATTACACAGTTGTGCCCCTTCCTCCCCTTTGGCCCAGCTGAATTGTGTTTCCTTTGCCTTTTGGCCAGTGTGGCTGGTCAGGCTGAAGGAGCTGAGGGGAGGTTTGCTGTGCTCACAAAACGAAGGCCAAGCGCTGTGGGGATATCTGCCCTGGCTTTCCTTGGCTTCGTGTGCGCTTACAGCTCTTCCAAAATACTTGACAGCTTTGGAACTTTGTTTCTTCAGAAGTCATCATAGTTTTAGAGACCACTGTCTTTCTCCAGAGGTCTCCTGGGCTGTATCAGGCACCTGACTCCTTTTTGTCATTTGACTTCTGCAATATGGGCAGCCAAATGATGGGGTGACATCTGTATTTTCCTCTTGGACTTGCCCTCGGATAAAAGGAATGCCTTTTATACTTGGTGCCTGCATTACTTCATTTTTATTTAAAGACTAAGTCACAGCTTGTGATAAATTTTTCATTTCCTGTGGAACAGAGAGTGGTAACTTGGTGGCCTGGGCTTTGGAACAACTCAAGTGTAAACTACAGGCTATTTTTTAAAAATCAAATTCAAACCATGAAAGGAGATAAGGATTTCTATAATTTATATTTCAAAACTGAATTGACTAGATCTTTTGGATTTGTACTCATAAAGACCTGAAAGTTATAATCAGTTTATAATTCTGACAGTACTGGTTGTATTTTTTTTTTCCAAATGAGAAGATGAATATGATATTTCAAAGTGTCTTGGAGGAGGTCAAATATGGTTTACATACATAAGAGGGGTTAAGTAAACTCTGTCAAGATTATCTGCACCATGTTTCACTGAGACTTAAACATGTCATCAGGTCTTTTTGGGCCAATGTTTATAAAAGGTACAAATTGCTTTCAAATGAGGGCTGTCTGCTGAGGGTTAGCTGTTAAACATGTTTACCTCTCTGTTTATAGTTTTCTAAGTCTGTTTTGTTAACAGAAATGCTGGCAACTGCTTCAAGTATTGCACATTTCCAAAGAGCTTGAGTGATGCACGTAGTTCTAATGCATTTTTAGATATCTAATGCTATTATTGTGAGATAAACAGGCTAAATCCTGACAACATAATTGTAGCTGCCATGGTTGTAAGTGGGCAAGTACTGAAGTATGAAAGTGCATCATGTAAGTCTAGATCAAAACAGTCTAGCATGAAAGGAATGATCAATTATCTATGATAGGTGTGGATCCCTCAGTTATACCCTAAGAGGTATGGAGATAAAGTAGGGAGGTGTTTTATGTGTGTCCATTAGTTTCTCATTATATCTTTTGTCTAAACATAATTTTCTATCAAGTAATTAAGCAGTGAGCTTGCTATCCTGTTTCTCATAGGCATGTGCTTAAGGGTATATACAATTCTCTACTGGTAAATGGTACTGTGGAAACATTGCTCTGATTAAAAACCATGAGTTGATAAAAAAGGAATTAGTGACAAGAAAGCTGTGGTCCCACAAAATAAAATACTGCTTTGCAGCAGCATTGGGCAATGTGCTAAGCCTACACATTATTATATATACAGCTTTTGATAGTAGTCTGCACAGTTAGCTTATCTTTCCTCACAGTATAATCATATATTTTGATAATATTTTATTTTCATACTACTCCTAAGATGTCAAGGATACAGGACACAGAGCCCAAGTGATCCCTTTCTCTTGCCTGGTTTACTTAATTTTTCTTCTCTTGGGTCTCTGGAAAATATTTTCTGGCTGTGTTATTGTTTAATCCAGTGACTTTTGTTTGGACTAGCCTTGCAATTCCTGGGCTCCCGAATTTGCTTATTGTAACACCTAGATATAAACTGCCTAGGAACTAGAAAATGTCAATACACTGAAACATATTGTAAACATTTTGTCCTCGATGATAGTGTTCATGTTTCCTCTACTGTTTTAAAACAACTTCTTCAGCACTGAGAAGATACAGATATTGCAAGGGAGGGTGGGAAACTATGAAAAATCACATGGTGCGTGTCTTTAATTCCATTATCAGAGGCACAAAAGAATTTGAACTTACTACAGTTAAAATATTATCCTTTTGAAAAATTGGACAAGGAAATATTTTGGTTTATTGTGAAGCTTTCTAATAAATAAATAAAAAATCTCACCCTGTGCACGGGGGGAGCTTCACTGTGTATATCAAAGCTGAGGAGTGAGATGATCATGAAGGAGGATGTGTTCATTATCAGATCAAATAAAAACACAGAAGAAAAAACATGATTTCTGTTTATGAATAAATAAATAAATATTGAAGAGTTGGAACAGAGCAGAACTCCTTCAGGAGCATCAGGGGAAATGGTGACTGTGATGTTACAAATCTATTAAGGGAAAGTAAGTTTGAAAGTAAAGCAAACTAATTATTTTTGAGCAGGGTTATCTCAGTCATGGTAACATTCAAACACCATCAGAAAGGCTCAGATCATAGTTCTTTTAAGTTTTTCCACTTTTATAAGCTGTACACATCTGCTATTTGAGCATGAAGTTAAGTTTCTACATGTGAAAAAAGAGCTTCCACTACTGCCTGCCCACCCCTAACCCCTCCAGGATAGCTGTGCTCTAAAATTTACTTAGTATTTCTTTGTAATATGTATTTGCTTTTGCCTTTCTAATCACTAATGAAATCCCCTGAAGTCAGGTGTACAAATAACAACTCTGTTAAGCTTGAACACTTCCCATCCAGACTCTGGAAGGCAAGCTGATTCTTCCTGATTTATGCATCATATCCTGTAAAATGGTGCTTCTCAGGGTTAGTCTTGTACAACAAATAAAATTGGCCAATCCCTGAGCTATGTCTCTTGTTTAGGATTTCCCTGGGAGGAAATCCAAATCCCATGTACTGTAGATCTCCCCTATGAGATAATTATTGTTCTGCCAGGCCGTGAGCAACAGATCTGACCAAAAGCAAGAAGAGAGAGTGTCACTGCCAGATGAATCGTTGGAAGCCCAGTTTGCTAGCAGTACACATTTTGAAATTGTATGAAACCACATGCATTGTGAAATAAGTCTCAAAACTGCTTTTTTTGTCTTTGTGGAAACGGAATATTTTGTGTGTGGCCTGGTGCTCAATGGATGTGGGAGAGTAGTGGCACACAGTCAAGACAGGAGCCTGAGAGAGAACCAGAGGCTTGCTGCCAGGTGTATTGCAAAACCAGGTAAAAGACCTGGAAGAAGAAAAGGCTACAGGTCCACTTGCAGGCAGGGTAAATATTCTAGGTGGGTTTTGTTTTGTTTTGATTGGGTAGATTTGTTTTAAAGCTCTGTGGTTTGGTTTCTTGTGTTCCTTGAATTTCAAAGAACCACCTGTGAGAGCAAATGGGGCTTATAATGGCTTCTATTTTAAGGAAGGATTTTGTATTTCTGTGTCAGAACAGATTGAAATGTGTGTATTCATACCCATATTTTGTTCAGACATCATATTTTCTTGGATCAGAAGCCTCTGAAGTGCTAGTGGCATTTGCATATACATTATGTTTTCAAATGGCCTGTGACTTTTTGAAGCCTTCTTCTGTGAAGCCTGTTCATAGCTGTGAAGACAATGTGGGCCTGAATCAAAGTTTGTTCTGCTTTGCTCCCTCAAGGCTTGCTGGAGTCGCCTTTACACTTGTTTTATCCCCTGGGATTTCATGGGAATTCCAGCTGAATTCATGTCTCTCTTTATTTGTGTTTCTGATAGCTGTTCTTCAGTGCAAGCATCTTCAAAAACATGTGTTGCTTCCCTGAAAACCATGAACCCGCTGGGCATTACACATGTGTGAGATAAGGCTCTCTGCACTGAAGGTGAATAGGCTTTCTGCCTTAGGTGGCAGAATGGTTATGTGGCAGAAGATTTCTGCAGTGTGTAGCCCTCAGCTGGTGATGTCTTGAACATCTGAGATGGAAATGAAGATAAACCAGTTCTGGTCTTGATCCTGCGCAGTTGTAATGGGAAGGTCCATACTGCCTCCTGTGAGCAGCTGCAGAAGGTTCAGGTTCACAGGGCTGGAAATCACTTCAATTAAGGTACTACTGTGCTTTCCCTTTTCCCCACTGAAGTTTACATTCTCTCTCGCTCCCCCCTTGTTTATTTTTAAATCTTGTTTCAATAATCTGAAAATGTTCAAATCATCACATTTTTTTCCTTTGCTATGGAAAACAACACCACTGCAGTTTAGTCCTTTTAATCTCAAATACAATTCATTTTGTAAGGCTATTTAAAAAGCATTGACAAAACACCTGACCCTTTAATTCAGCAATACTTGCTGCCAAGCATGTGCTGCTGCTTTGGCTTCATGTTTGTTATCTGATGCCTCGGTCATGCTACAAAAAGTGTTGCATCTGTTCAGTTCTGGCTGAGACTGTTCATTTCCTTCTATTCAGATGCTGACTTTTCAAGTCTTGACATATTGTTTACTTTGCTGCCTTTTCACTTACAGCCCTGTTTATGACTGGAAGGTTTCCTTAGAAGAGTCGTGCAGTGAAACAAAGTACGGGTATTTCTGAGCGTGTGGAAAGTATTTATTCTTCAGCTATTAGACTATTAAGTACCTAATGCTGAGGAAGTAATAGTATTAGTGTGCCTAAACTGGTCCTCTTAATGGTCCTGAGAATGTTAGAGTTTGCACCCAAGAAGAGGTGAGTTCTGCGATAGGTGAACAGCAAGACAGTCTTCTGATGGTGTTACTTCATGCTGTTGTTCCCTGATTTCCATGTTCCTGGTTGAAATGTACCCTGTTTTCTGAAGTAACCAAGCATTTATCAGACAGGGTTTTTGGCCTCTGGCCAAAAGGGCTTGCTTTGTTTCACCAGCTTTTGAAGCTTTCTCTTTTTCCTTAGCACTTTATTTGTTGATGTAGCAAGTAGCAGCATCCTTACTCTAAATTTCTGAATGTTTGGAGCAATGTTTGGAGCGTGAAAGGAGAGTTTGATTAAGAATTTAAAGCAGATTATTCAGTCCCTACACAGGTTAAAGAGGGACCATATTAGTGTGTCCTCTGTCATGGAAAAGGAGCTAACTGGGTCATCTGTCCAAAAAGCTTGATCGTTGCTGATTTAAGGTGCTGTGATATTCCTAGTCCCTATCTTAGTAACACCTTTTGAAGGAAGTTGTGGTCAGCAAAGAGAGAAAAAATTATCTAAATGTGTCATGTCTAGCTTCATACTATATGGATTTCTCTAATTTTTGATTCAAATATACAAAGAAATACCAGTGGCTAAAAATATTTACTTATTACTTTCTCCTCTGAGACTGCCATTAGACTGTACAAATAAGCAAAAACACACTAACACTCACAGTACAATAAATACAAATATATATTTAGCAAGTTGGAAGTGCAAACTAGAAGATAAAAATCCAAACTACTACAAGATGAGCACAGAATACTTTTTTTCCTGGATAATCTTGTGCTATTTTTAACAGAAGTTTGAAAAAGGAGGCTTTGAAAATTGCACATGTTTGAAAGAAATAATTTGTTATGCAATAACAATTGTACTAAGCAGAAAAAAGAGCAGCTGTTACTGGAAGTTACAGTTAATTGTTGTATTTTCCAGCACAAAGTTGTTTGGTGGGAACAGTGGGGAAAAAATATGCAGGCAACTGCCAAAAAAACAAGCGTGTGAGGTGAAACTTGAATTTGCTCTCATGAGAACTTTCTAAGATTCATGAGTGACTGAGAAAAGCACGCTGTATTTAAATTTCTGGAGATGTATTGTGCTGTACAGACAGAGCACAGCACGCAGTGTTGGCAGGGGAAGGAAAGGAGAGCAGAAAGGCAGCCAGGAGGGATAGGAAGGTAAGGCTCCGTCAGGGTGGATGGAGGGTAAAGTGCCTCCTGCCATTTCAAATTGTTGTGTTTTTTTTGTTTAGTGGCTCCCTGGGTACATCTGAAGCACCCAAACTTTCCCTCGCTCCCACAGAACAGGTTTTCATGTGCTTTTTAAACAAAACAAGCGAAGCGTGTCCCTGTTACAAATCTGTAGAGTAGAAGGTGGATAAATTAGCCGGGGGTGTTTTGTAAGCCCTGTAAGCCACATCTGATGTGATAGATGCGTGCCTGAAAGCCATCTCTGAGGAGGGGCTTCAGCTGAATATCCCACCAGGCTCTGGCTGCTGTTAGACCAGTGGGACTGTCCCTGGGCAGGCTGCAGACAGGCAGAACAAGGTCTGGGGGCAGGCTTGGTCCTCTCCGTGGGCTGGTGCCTCCTGGGCTGGCAGTGACCGTGGCTCACAGGTGAGCATTGCTCACAGGTGAGCATTCCCCTGCTCCAGCCCTTGGAATCTGCCAGAGGGGCTGGCTCTGGGAGTACAGCCTGTTAGTCAGCCTGTTCTTCCAGCACAAGGCTATAAAACATTGTAGGTCATAAAGGCAGCTATTTATTTCTTAACATGTCATTAGGTGCCAGAGGGGAGATTTTTTTTTTTTTAAGTAAAAATAGTGCTGGAATGCATTTATTAGGGATTGACTGTATTTATTTTGAACCACAATACATTCATGCAGATTCCAAAAGTTCCAAGAAAGTACAGTTTCCACTATACTCTGAGCTCAATTCTCTGATCACTTATCCTTGCCTGTGTTGGCACCCGTTGTAATTCCACTGACTTCTGTGAAACAACAAGCAGTAGCCAACCTTTAGCCCAGTACTATTTGCAGGATCACTCTTCAAATTACTACAGCCCTAAGTTTAGCTCTAAAGAACAAACACATTGCCCCAGAAAAGAACAAACCCAGAATGAAAGTGGAGCAATGCTCTGAAATTAATTTCTTTCAGCATTAAAACCATTGTGGCTGATCACTATGAATTCATTAACCAAAATGTCTTTCAGCTAGAAAAGCTTTTTCTTGTTGCCAACTGCACTATATTAATTTAACTAAGGGCGACCACTGAATATCAGCTGATATTAGAAAATTGCATCATTCATGCAAAGTCAAAATGCTTTTTTGTTTTTTTATAAAACAGATAATTTCTGTGTTAGTTTATGGAATGAGGTGATTATTATTGTTCCCATTACATTATGGAGATACTGGTCATGGTTTTCTGTAGTTAAGACTAAAGGAAGGTTTGTCCCAAAAGCAGGAATTCATTCATGGAATTTAAATTATGTCAAATCTGAGACAGGTCTACAACACCTTGTTCCTGAGTGAAATTCTGGCTTTTGTGAAGTCAGTATGAATTGTGGAATTAGTACCGTGTGTCTTCAACAAAAATACTGAGTGATCAATTAATGTTTAAAAATAAATTCTCTAAGCAAACACAGATTTGACAAAAACTTGTTGAGAGCACATTTAAGATACTGTTATGCTGTCACAGGAGCGTGTCACTGCTTGTGACTTGCATGTTAATGACTTCAGACAAGTAAATATCACTTAAAGAGAAATTCTGTGCATGGGAAGGGAGTAAGCAGGAGAAACAAGATTGGATTTACAGGCAGAACCTGTTGTGATCAAAAGGATTTTGAGAAAATGTACAACTTTATGTATCTTGGCCAATGCACAGGCACACAGCAAGTGTGGGCTGATCACTCAGGTTGTAAAAATAAACCATCCCTTTCTTGTTCCTGACCTGTATTCTGCTTTTCCCCATGTTTTCCATGATGTACTGAAGCAGGAAATACCATGAGGGATATAAAGCCTACAGACTATGCAAAATTCTAACACAATAAGTGATAATCTGCCCCTACCATTCTGGAAAAGATTGGTTACTTCTAGTTAATCTATTTTTATGTTTTGCTCAGATATTTCAAGTTAGATGTTGGTGCCAGTGGCAGAGTAAGCACCTTCCGGACCTGGGAGCAGCCCTCAGACAGTTTCTGCCTCTGTAAGTCCTCCCCAGACTCAGGATGTTGGCAGCCACCTTGGAGGGCTCCTGCCCAGGTATCACCAAGGGGTGAGACAGCGCTCACTGAAGGGTGGGTGGGGGGCAAAATGGGCATCAAACTGCCATTGCTTTTACACCCCGTCTTGTTTTGTGTAGTGCAATGTATCAGTACTGATGATGTAGTCTGTCTGTACCAAAAAAAGGTAGATATTTTGTAGTCTTGACTCTTCTCTGCTCAGATTAAGGGCTGTTTCTGTAAACGCTCCCTTGTTACCGCGACTCTTCAGCCAGTGATGCAGTTAAATGTGAATGGGTACAGCTATAGAAGAGTTCAACCCACAGCAGAGAAACAGATAAGCATTTTGCACAGGGTTGATATGTCTCTGGGCAACCCGAGTTCGTTACAGCTATTTAAGTTTTCTTAAAAACAGAATCAAAATTGGAATTGCACTCCATCGAGTATACTGCGCTATCTGACTCTTTGCTTGAGCTGCTGTTTTGGTGCCTTTGCTGCCGTGAATTCCCCTGGGGTACTGGGGAGTGTGGACAAAGGTGTGCAGTGACACAGGCCTGACCTGCACAAGGGCTGAGCCACGTTCTGACCACAGCATTTCTAACCCTCTTCTCTGGACACGTCACCAAAGCGCACTGGCTCTTAGTGGCAACACAAAGGGTGCCTCACTTCAGGAGTGAAATCAGGAATGTGGCGTGGAATTTTAGGAGGCAGAGTTGTAGGAATCCAAAGGGAAGGGAACCCTGGAATGAATGCATTGAACTAGTACCCTGAAGTTTTGCCATGAAAGTAGCTCAGGAGCATTGCTGCATCAGATGTCTGTTTATTCATGATCACCACCACCAACCGTGTAGAGAGGTATACATATCAGAGATGAACTTGGATTTAATTAAATACATTCAATGCACAAGGATTAAGCAGAAATAATTTAATTTTCAAGTCTGGATATTTAGGAGGTGGTGTATGTCCAACCACTTATACTCAGTGAGAAGGAACTCTAATGTGGATCCAGCCTTCCTTGGGGAATTCAGATCTAGGACTAGGCCTGAGACCAGTTTCTATTTTTAATTACTGTTGCCAAATTAAAAATGACTCCCACAAGGCAGATGAAATCCCCCTGTGTAAATCAGCAGCAGCAGGCCTCTTTAAAGCTTATACAGACGTGGGCTCTGTGCTGACCTCTGCACAGAAGAAGCCTCTGTTGCTGGGCCATCTCCACAGGAATGAATTTTATCCAGAAAGCACAGCGGAAGAGGTTGAAATTAATATTCTGTGCTAGGCTTCTAGTATTGGGTAGCATAAAGTCAAGTAAATAGTCTAAAAATAACTGAACATGACTGCTTTGCAGAAGTTACGGCTTTGTCTCTTTGGTGTTGATCTTGTAACACACTTTTTACCTTTTGTCATCGTATTTTGAGTTACTAAATATCGTCACTGCTGATGTGATTCCTTGCTCAATAGTGGCTCCATAAAAAATTGCTAAGTTATTTAAAACTGCTTCAATTGACATTTAGGCAATTTGGGTATTGTTTATAATGTTCAGGCAAGACATTCTTAAGAAGTGAGCAATGCGCTTGCACATTAATTCAGCACTGAATCAATTAACTAGCAATGCATGCAGTTCATGTATCAATATCTCATCTATTTTCAGTTAACTAGGCAACATGATTAGGATCATATGTGTTGAATTAACAGGTCAGTGCATCATCTAACTACAATTGCATCATCTAACTACAACTGCATCCAGGAGATAACTTGATATGAAAGACATGAGAAGAACAACATTTTACCCTTTCCATACCCAAGTTCCCAGTTTTTTAATGTGATCAGCCCAAGAAAGAGTTCAGTTTTGAGTTCTGTGCAGAATTCCTTCTTTGACAGGTGAATTTCTAATTGAGGCATACAAGTTTTATAAAATGGTCCAAACAATCACTTGCACAAAAACTGCACAACAAAATGACAGAGAAAATTCTTCAGTTCTTACTCCATATTGGTCAGTTCATATTTGTCACGCACTTCATTTTCTCCTCCTGACTGAGGATCTGAGTGATGAATTTCAATAAAAATAATGTAGGTCATTGCTCCAACTACACCTCCCAGCAGAGGTGCAACTATGGGGACCCACCACCAATGATTACCAGCCCTGTAAGACAAAAAAGATCATGAATTAGTCTAGTGAACGCCTTACTGTGTATTTGTCAATGAACAGATACAGTGGCGTGACACTCACTACGGCATTGAACTTTCTATTTTGTCTCACATTTCTGTAAATAAACAACATCCCTGCCTGCCCTGCCCAGGCTGTGATTGACATGCTAAGAAACAAGCACCAAGCATGCTGGTCCGGTTGCACCTTAGAAAATAAGGCCTTTTTGCTGCATGTCTGTTTGGGGACAGAGGGTAATTTCTCCCCTGTGGGCTTCACTGACTCACAATGAAATGCACAGGGATGTATTTATTGCCCAGCAGTCTTGACTGGTGCTGTCACCAGATGCTTGTGAATAGCTTTTCAGGAGTAACTGAAAAATGCCTTGTCTCATCCATGGGGAAAGTTGCAGGCTCAGGTCTCAATAGTGTATATGGTGTTCCTCTTGATTAGTGTAATGGATCATACTTGATTTGGAGTATATTTGCCTTAAGGACTGTAAAGTGGATTATCCTTGACTAAAGTGGTCAATATTCAAATTTTATGACGTATATCTCTGTATTTAAAATACGCTGTCTTTCAGTAAGAGGCAAATAAGGCATTTAGAAGTTTTATACACCTAAAACTTAAGCTTTCTCAGAATTGCTTTATTCATTAAGAAAGTGTGGCAAGTTGGCCCCACTGAAACGTTAACAGTTGTCGCTGTTACTAGGATTTAATTTTAAACGTGAATTTATGAACATTTTTAAAGTAAGTGGTCCACCATTGGACTGCATGAAACAATAAATAATGTCCCCTTTTTGCTTGAAAATTGGGCTGGTAGAATTGCTCTTCCCTTCCTGGGGAGACAGTAACTGGGCACTGATTTCAGAGCACAGACTCTCTTGACCGTACTGATGCATTAGGGTGTTTCGATTGGGTAACATGCTGTATTAATTGAATATGTGCATCTCCAGTGAACATCCAGCTACCTCAAGTTCATGCATATTGAAAATAGAGATTTTTTTTTCCCCCAGAAATACAAAGGGATGAATTAATCCATAAAAAGAACTTTACTGGAAGCTGCAGGGAAATTTTAAACTGTAAGGATAATTATTCAGGACTCTGTTGTATAGATTCTTGCAGAAGTGAACTTGTGGTTAAGTCACAACACAAAAATAGAACTGGGCAAATACCAGTGCCCTATTGATGATGCTATTATTCCTTGTTCTGAAATGTGTTGGATGTGTATGTTTTACCTTTGGAATTATTTATATTTTTCCCCTGAGGATATAAAATAACTCCTGATATTGTTCTCTGGACTTTAAAAATCTGTTTGTTTTTTGGATCATGAATGTCTGTTAAGCCCTTGAATTCCTGGAACAAACACGGACTAAGGTTTTATTGATTTCATCAGCACAACAAACTCTACATCAAGTACTTGCGTGCACTCTGTGTGATGTGTGTGTGCATGGACATGGAACAAAAGTGTTTCCTGGCAGGTTTCTCGGCTTGGTCCATGAGCTGGCATGTTCCTCACATGACCTTCTCCAAACCGTGGCCTGTCTTTGCAGCAGCTGCTGTCAGCTGTGCTTTAGACACCCTCTGCTAAGGCTCTGGGTGTAAAACCCTTACAGAGGGTGCTGCCCGAACTGAAACGAGATCAGCACACAGCCGAGTTAGGAGTTTCCATGACACTCTCTCCCCTGTCACTGGCACAGGATCAAGAACTTCCTGTGACAAGCCCAAATAGCTTCACCGAAGGACCTTATACCCTGCCTTTACCCCAGGGCATAGCTTTGCCGCTAAGTTGGCAGGAAAAGCCCCAGCTCTGCCTCAGCCACCACCAGTGTCCTTGGCGCTGGGTGGGCTGGAAGGGCGCTGGCTGCCGGAGGAGGGGGCAGCACTCGGACCTGTGAGCAGCACTTTGCCCAGCTCCGAAAATGCCCAGGAAACCACGCTGTTTAATCTACACGGCCTGGAACCTCGGCCCGCTTTGGGCTTCGAGACACACCTCTGCCCGTGGCGCTGCTGCCTGGAGGGTGACGGGGGCTGCAGCGCTGCGCTCCGGCAGCAGAGCTCGGCGCTCCCGAGGCCGCTTTGCCACCCAAGCCCCCGTGCAGCTGGCAGGAGATGCGGCTCCTGCCCTTCCCCAGGCTGGAGTTCGGATCCATCCCCGCGGCCACGAGGTGTCAGCGTTACCGCGCGGAGCCCGCACGCCGCGGCCGGGCAGGGCAGGGGAGCACAGCCCAGCGCTACCTCCGGATCTGCCACGGAACGCTGCTCCGCACAGCCGCGGCTCTCTTGCCCTCTCATCGCTCTTTCGTGCTCTTTTGGCTTGTCAGGATCCAGTCCGGGAATTGTGCTCAAAGAGCTGGGTGTTTGCTCGAGTTTGCTCCCCCCAAAACTTTTCTTGAGCTTATCAGAATATTGAGTGTGTGCTTGAGAAAGGCTCCTGGTTGTCTCCATGGTTTTGGGACAGATCATTAGAAACACTGAGCTCTCTAAAGTCAGCAGTGGTTCCCCAGTGGTGGGGACAGTTGTCATCTGTGACACAATTGACATCTGTGACACCGACTGCCAACAGGCTGAGGAGCAGTTTGCAGGGGCAGGCCCAGTGCTGACTGACTGCATGTATTGTGTACGAAATGGTGCTCTCTAGGGTGCTGCACTGACACCGCCTTTCCAGCCGCAGTGGAACACAACAGCTTCTAATGGGAGCCTTTAACCAAAACAAACCCATTGGCAAGGGCTAGGGAAACCACACCATAGCTCGTGTCCTCTGGCTTGATTCCTGGGGAAACTGCTCCTTCAGGTGTCTTTGTGCAGAATGTACTAACAGCTACATTTAGAACCCCCTGCTCAGCTGCCCTGCTATTCTCTGACAACTCCACAGTCCAGCAGAAGAGCTCCCCTCCAGCCCACTTGCAGTTCCCTGCCTGAGAACATGATAAAACCAGAATTTACTGGACCTGCAAGCACAAAGAAGGGTAGAGAGGATTCCACCCACTATGAACTAATTATCTCAACGTTTTAGAGCATTTGCTTGAGAACAGTGTAGAAAGTCTCACTCGTGTATCTGATCTGTTCCAAAGTGACGCTTTCCTAGTGGTCCCTGGCTGCTCTGTAGGCAACATTTGAACGCTCACTGACCTGGACAGAGAGTGCCTCAGTTATCTTGTGAGATGCTTCCATCCTCACTCCGATGGGCAGTGTCTCCTCAGTATTTCCTACTGCTTGGTTTGTGCAGCACTCCCCTCATGTCACTGGGCATGCCTTTACTACAGACCACTTAAAGACAGACCCTTACTAAAGCACCTGTCTCCAGGTTGTGAATTCCAGTTAAACAGAGACATCCAAGGTTTAGCTGTGACTTGTTGCTGCATCCCTTATGTTGCTCATGCACATGTAACTCCAGCCAAGCATCAGGCAGTTGAGGTTCCCAACTCCCGTGGGTCTTCCAGCCACCTAACAAGGCTCAAATTCTCCCCAAGTCCCACCTGGATCTGTGTTATAAATAGAGAAGAACATATTCCCCTTGTGTCGTTCCCTTGAACTTGGTTGTAACTGTAGCCTTTTAACTGAGGGCAGGGAAGACTTTTTCCTCAATTTATACATCCCAGTGTATTCTGGCAATGACCAAAGATCTTGTATCTCATTTTGTATGTTCGCATTTTTAAATTTCTTATCAAGGTTTTACAGTGGGATTACATTCCTTCTCTGTATACAAATCCTAAAACTACAGTAGGGAGGAGCCCATATTTGTACAGGTGTAGAGTTTGCTTGTAGTTTTCTTGAGGTAAATGAGTAAGATCTTGGTTTTGGAGAGGAGGGAAGTTCACAGGTATTCTTTGACTAGATCACAGTACGATCAGGCTTTCAAACTTTTTCAGCAATGTGGTAGCCAACCTCATAACATATTACAGATTATGGCATGTGACACCATGATTAATACCATAGTCAACTACTACTCGTAATGCAAAGATATGAGAGGGGAGGATCCTAAGTGTGGGATGTCACTCTGTGTGCCCTTGTTTTTAGAAAAAATGCAGTCTGATGGTTCTGCTGGGGAGAAGTTTGGAGGTAACTGGACTGGTGACCTCACCCCCTGCCAGTGGCTCACCAGAGCTGTGTCACATCCCAGCCTTGGCTCTGGCCTATGGTGTGACTGTGTGCCTGTTTTATCTATGCCACGAGAAAAGCTTTGCTACTGCTCTCTTCAAGTAGGCCCATGATTTGTGTATATAGAAATCATAATAAATACAGGTTATTTGTGCTTGGTGGAGTAGCTAAAATAAAATCTCTACTGACCAGAGCTCTCTAGAGGTCTGCAGTACTGTTGGGGATTCCTACTTGTAAATAAGTGGGAAAACAAACTAAATAAACCAAAAGATCTACTTTGGAATGACAGGTTACTCTTACTTAGATATCCCGGAATGCCTCTTACACTGGGTGTTTGTAAGCTGTGGATTTGATGGGCAGCTAATTAACTGCATTTGGCCAGCCAAGAGCACGTGTGTGCGTGTGCACAGGCAAGCACAGGGATTTGAGAGTGTGCTCTGAAATGTGGGGAAATGAAGGGAGCTTTCTTCCATTCCCTCCTTCACTCCCAGGCAGGAAGTCAGGCTTTTAGCTTGGTGTGTATTTCTGCAATAACTCAGTAGTAGTAATAGGCTAAATCAATCTGATACGTCCGTGTTTTTCACAGCACCCAATAAATATTTCCACCTAACTCTCTCCTGATTTCATTTGTCTCTTCTGAAAGCTGTAAGACATGAGAAGAAAGCGCTCATATTGACAGTGACCTCTAAGAATGTGTAATACTTTGGGAAGGTTCTGCTTGAAACAGTGATTGATATTAAGATAATGCATGTTTGATTTGCCCTAGGAGCAGGAAATCCTTTTTAAAGCCCAGTTCCTAGAGGATATCTGGCTTAAAGTGCATGAATAGCTGCTTCTGGTATGCAAAGAATTACCTGTATGTATATAAAGTATGAGTTGGTACCACGTTGAAGCAGGATCTTACTTCCCCAGAACCAGTTTTAGCCGAGAGCATTTTCCCTGCTATCCAGGCATACTTACGTGAACACTTCCATCCCCCATCCTGCCACGGCTGTGAAGAGCCTTGGGCCCAGATCCCTGGCTGGGTTCATGGCACAGCCACTGTTCATCCCCAAGGAGCAGGTCAGAACAATTATAAGAAGTCCTACTGCGATTGGCTCCAGGCCCTTTGGGACGCTGTTATTTCTAGGGTCAAAAATAGCAAATATAGCCAGAAGAAGAACAGCTGTTGACATCACCTGGCCAAGGCAAAGAAAAGAATATTAAGCAAATACGTGCAGATTCTTTCCAATAATGAAAAAAGGGGCTGTGGCAGTTCTGTGGGTTGGGGTGGCTTAGAGCTGGTATTTAGATTTATACCACTGTACAGAGTAGCAAAATTTGGAACTTGGTGCCTCTGTGCTTCACAGTAATGAGAAGTTTTGATATCTGTGCTGAAAGACAAGGACTGGAAAATGTGCTGAGGACATTTGGAAAAAGCAATCTTCAACAACCTGGTGTGGAAAGCACAGAGGATTTTAAAGGCATCTCCTGTGTGATGTCTGATGCTTTGGTTCCGTATTTTTTCCCCGTCAGTTTAACAGTCCTACTCACTCAATTTTGGGTGGTTCTGCCATGCCAACACAATCAGTGACATTGATATAGAAGTGTTTTACATGCCTGTAGTTTATGCTGATAAATTAGACTAAATATGCACTTCTTTATATTACACAACATCAAAAGAAAAAGTGAACTCCACAAAGTCAGAACCAAGCAGTTAAAAATTAGGAATTAACCAAATTAAGGTTGCATGTATAAATGTAACATGAGCTCTGTATTGCATATGCTAAGTGAGCTGGTGAAGGAAATTTTCTTGGAATTGCTTCAATGGAAGTGCAGCTCTGCTTAAATCTAATGCTTTGTAAATGTTGATTTTGCTAATAATTAACTTGATGGGAAAACAGAAGCTTCAGTGATGACAAAACATTCAATTTCTATAGGGATTTAAAGAAGCTTAAGTTTGGGGGGTTTAAAAATTGCTTTTATTTCATCTGTTTTTAAGTTTGTTTTAAAACACCCACAGGTAAAAACATATTAGGGAAAAATCTGTTGACTGAGCCGAAGATCAGAACTGGCTTTCTTACAAAACTTCAAAATAATATTTGGATTTTTTTGAAGCCAGATTGCACAATCTTTTACGTAAGGAATTCCTGTGCTCAGACAATCCCTGGTTTTTCATACCTTACTTCTGCAGTGTTTATTTCATGTATGACTGAAGCTGGGTAAATTGATTAGAAGTAGATAAAACATGAACCTTAATTTTTTCACTGTTGCATAAGTAAGATCAGAGGATACAGGTTGGAAATAGAGATTCTTTTTCAGATTGACTCATTTGAAAAATAACAAATAACCACAAATCTATCTGCAAACAGAAGGCTGAAGAGGAGGCTTGTGGAAGCAGAAAACTCAGTTGTTCAGGGTGTGTTAAACTGTTTGCTTAAGCTTTACTTAAGGAATAACAGGTCCACAAAATGGGCTGGATTTTGATGTAAATGGACATGACTCTGCTGAGGCTTATGGAGAAACATTGATTTATGCCGAGGAAAACCTCTTATGTATATTGCATTAAAGACATGTAGAGTGCAACAATTTAGATGATCTATGTGAAAAGAACAACTTGAAATTATCTTACTTGTAAAATATTACTAAAAGGTAACCCCCCCACAAACAGCATTGCATCCTCGTCGTATTTTACACGGGGACACAGGAACTGAACCAGTGAGATTCAGCAGACTTGTTAGGTCTGTGTATTTTTTACTGCTTGGTTTCTACAGTTTTTAGTAGGTTTAATTTGTAGAATTAGGCCAGCAAGTGCACTTACCTGATCTGCAAATCCGTTTATGAGGGACAGGTATGGAGCCGGGTATGTTGCAAAGATATGTGCTGTTGCATTGGGTCCTGTGACTTCGAGTTTCCCATCGCTGTAGTCCATAAAGGCATCTGTAGAAAACAGCCAGTAACTGCCTGCACTTCTCCCTAAACACTGGGTGTTCCAGGACTAGAGTACATGTGATCGGTCTGGGCACTTCTCATTCTCAGCTGAGACTGATCTTGAGGGTCCCTTCCAGCCCAAACCGTCCTGTGATTCTGGGAGCACAGTTAATGGATTTGGGCTGATGTACTCACCACTCTCCTGTCTCACCTCTCCTCCTGTGCCTCCAAGTACTCATTTTATATACCACAGCTTTCAAAATGGGGCTGGTTTTCAGCTCCAAACTCAGTGCCGAGGAGCATTTTCTGGTTGTGAATACAGCTGGATTATTCTGGAAGAGGTGCTACCTTTGGCACGGTGCCCCAAGAACTGCGTGGTGTCCTGGCTGTGCAGTGGGGGATACCCGACCACCAGGAATGACTGCTATTCCACCTGGCACTTGTGCACTTTCAGAAGTAGGAGGACACTGAGATGAAGCACTTAAATCTCCATAGACAGACACGAATAACAAACTAACATATTATTTTATTAATGGATCCAATGATGAGATGATACTTGTGAGTAAAGAAACAGCTCCCTGGCTCCTCAAGGCTGCAGAAAAATCTAATTCCCCTTGCTCCTTTTTTTTTTTCTAGCTTTGCTTAAGGCCACAACATGGGTGCAGAGAATATATAGTTGTTTACTTTGATCAGGCTCTCATTTGTAGTCATTTGTAGTCAAATTATTTTTCTGTATTTAACTCTTAGGAGACAAAAAAAAAAAAAAAAAGGCTGAGCTCGTCTGTCTGTTTTTCTAGTGAGTTTTCTGTAGACCTCAATGAGTACATGACAATCCTGCAAGTTGCAGGAAGGAAAAGGTAGAGAAGAGGCTTGTGAATTAATAATGACAAGAGGAGGGCAAAGTACTTGAGCAGAGATTGGGACATTAGAAAATCCTGTGCTCCTGGGTATCAGGAAGATGTCTGTAACCCTAACCCCAGCCCTAAGTTCCTTATTTTGGCTCCCTGTCCTTCTGGCAGAATAGTGGTTCAGCTGCAGCCCCCTGTGCGTACTGACACACTGCTGCATCCTGGCCACAGCCCCAGTCCTGGCTGCCAGGCTTGAGGAGGACTTACATTCAGGTGGAGATCCTGCTCTGGAATCCCACAGCTGCCAAATTCTAACACTTCACTTTAACAACAACAACAAAGCCTCCAAGCCCAAAGCAGTTACAATGCTTCCTGAAGGTTTTTCTCCTCAGGATTGCTCTGGGTGCTGAGCCCTGAGCTGACATACAAGGGGCATTTCCATCTGTGTTTTTGCCCTGTTGCACCTCGACCCAGCACTCTGTGCAGACATAATGCCTGTGGGAGAGAGGCTTTGGAGGAGATGGGCTGGGCCAGTAGAAGCAGAGTTTTGGAGCAGGGGACTGAAGCAACTGATCTGACTGAATGAATTCATCCAGTCACTCAGTCTGTTACGGGGTTTTTTTCATTTTGTGGCACACTCTGTAAAAAAAACCCCATGCCTCAAGGATAGGGGTATTTTTTTTTCTCCCCCCCCTCTAATATGTGACCCCTTTGTCACTCTACCTGGAGTTCACTGCCTTGGAGAGCCACCTCTCTAGGGTGGTCTGAGGTTTGGTCTGGAGGGACTTGATCTCATATCCTGTACCCTCAATGAACGATGGTGGTGATACTTGCCTACAGGCACTTGTAGCAGGTCTTTAATGTTTCTAATTTGCTTGGAAGATGGATAGCCCTATATCCTGGCTATTAAGTAATTTAAAATCCTTACTGAGGAATACATGATCTCAGAGTATCTGATTTCCCATGAATAATTTTTCTAAATATCAGAACATTTCCTGAAGTATTAGTGTTTCAGTAAATCTGTAGGATTCTTGGAATATTCGAGCCATTGTTTTTCCCTTCAAACTCTTTATGCTTCTCCCTTTCTTCTTTATGGTTTTAGCCATATATATAGTCCTGCCATTAACTCTGCCTGAACAAGAGTCCTCTGCCTGCCTGACATTCATTGAAAAACTGGGGCCTCAGAGACTGCCTGACCTCTAGTTTGTCCTGTGAACATGTCTAAGGTGTACTCACCATAATAAATCCCAAAGACAGCCGCTGCTCCAACAAATGCTCCCAGGAGTTGTGCTAATATGTAAATTGGTAATTTGGTCCATTTTAATCTTCCAGTCACGCACATGGCTAATGAAACAGCTGGGTTTATGTGACCACCTGAAAAATAAATCACAAAATAAGTCACGTGGATGACTCAGATACATGAGAATAGGTGAAGGATTTGTAAAAACGTGGGCACTTTTGAGCACAAGACTAGTCCAGGCTTTTCTAGATGTTATTCTGCAGTTAAATGCTGACTGCAATGAAACTGAAACAAGCTGGTTGAAATTAGAGGAGGGAGGCCAAAAGCCACCAAGATCCATCTTCGCTCCCGATGTCTATGGACTGTGCTGTTTATCAGACTGCTGTCCTGCAGCCTGTAATCTGTGGATCTGTAGACAACTTCTCTAGAAAAGCCTAAATCTGCCCTATCAGGTGTGATGGGAGGGTCCTTCATTCTGAACATATTCTCTCTCCTCGAGGCCTTTGGCTTCTTGTTTTTACAGGAGGGCTGGGGCAGCAGGACATGCATTCACAAGCATGTATTATGATTAAGGACTGTTGCTGGCTTGATCATGTCTTGAGGCAGATCTGGATTTAAGTCATGTTTATGACCCTGTCTGCAACCTGGGGTTACTTGGAAACTCAGTTTTCTTGAACACAAAATCAAATAATGTCAGGGATGTCCATCTTCATGCTGGGTGTTGGTGAGCTATGCCTAGATGGGATCTGTGGACAGCAGTTCCTCATCACACCATCAAGTTCTTGTGCTCTCCAGGAAGGTCCACAATAAGCAAACTGATAAAGTAGCTGTGCTGAAACAGAGTTCTCTTTCCTGTGGAACTTCCTTTTTATTCAGGAGTAGCTACACCTGAAGTCATGCATGAAAAAGATTTCAGTAACACTGGAATTCTTTGTGACAGTTTTACTTTCTAAAAGATATTTATTATGTCACGTGATAGTCACTTCCCTCAACGTTTTTTATCATCATGGGGAAAAACTGTTGGATGCTTTTGGAGAACTTCTTTGTTTACTAATATGTAGTTGCTACTTAAGAAATACAAATTGCCAAATGAATAAACAGATGTAAAGATATTCCACAGTAAAAATACAGCAGCCCCCAAATTTTGCAAGGATCGTAGGATCCATTGCTTATCTCCCAGGTAAAGTCTAATTTCAGCCTGGAGAGATATCAGAAAAAATGGCATTTATCTTTGGTAAAATAACTGAAAGACCATGTCCTTTATCTGTGAAAGGTTAGTGATGGAGAAAGGGCCTCTGTGTACAGTTTCTGTGTTTGTTTGCACTTCAGGTCAAAGAGTCATTATCTTATGAAATCCAGGCACCTTTGATACATAATGAACTGACAAACACAGATAACAAGCTGGATAAAACCTTTGTACCATTTCCAAAACTCTGACCTGGTAGCACCAGTCTTGAATTAATTTTGAATTCCTCACTGTTTCAAATTCTTCATCACAGAGCAAATAGACGGCACCTTATTTAACAACCCTTGATGTGAATTTTGATTAATTATTGTCTTGTCTTTTGTTCCTGACTAAGGCTGGAATGAATAATTTTCCTTTCTTTCAACACCTGGTATTTTTCCCCACCTGTATATAATACAGGGTGATTATGATGGCCAGAACAAGTCATAATAATATTAGAGATGGCTGATAAATATGAAATTTGGAAAGGAAAAGTCTACTTGAAGGCTCTCATGCTGAC
Source organism: Sclerurus mexicanus (assembly GCA_013396755.1). NCBI lineage: Eukaryota > Metazoa > Chordata > Aves > Passeriformes > Furnariidae > Sclerurus > Sclerurus mexicanus. The sequence continues at coordinate 162,245 of VWZF01006313.1, read as the reverse complement.
ATAGGGGAGTTTTGGACAGTGTGTTCCCCATTCTTTTGTAGTTGCAGTGATCACCGTCACGAGTTTGAAATGTTATGTTGGAAAAAATAGTTGGAATTTGTCTAAATATTCAGGAAAATTAGATGGAGGAAAAGCAAAAAGGGGAATTTTCCTAAATAAACAAGCTAAAATTCACCAAGCGTAGAGACTGTAATTTTTGTTACCATGAATTCAGGATTTCATAGAGAACTGAAGCAAAATATTTTCGCATTAATTAAACATGAGAGTTCATGGCCAAAGAGCCACAGAAATTGCAAACAAATTCTATATAGGAACTGGTATTCTGAAGTGTCCACTGGTGATCGTATGTTATGGATAGCACAGGATAATCACAGCCTGCTGAAATATCTGTTCCTATCCCTTCACAGAGAAAACGCAGTGCATGCAGAATCCTTCGTCGTGGGAGGAACACAGGAAGCACAGCACTGCAACATCTGCAACTGCTCTGCCCTGCTGGGACTCAGCCCTCATTTTCTTCCTAATGATGGAGACGAATATCACTTAGAGACGCAAATGTAGGACAGGTCTTCTCAGGTTTGTTCTCATGCTACTGCGTTAGAAGAGTTCACCTGCCTACGGATAAACCAAGAACTGTGGTTTAAAGTTGTTCAGGTAATAAGGTTGTGCTGCTGAATTAACTTTGTGTGGTATTAAGGCACAGCTCTGGCCTGTTTCAATGACAGTTACGAGACTGCCTGCTTTCTGTGAGCTGCTGTTTGTGTGAGGAAGGAAACAGACGGGAGCAGACTTGCTGTGGCCTCTCATAGGACATGAAGAGACAAACTGCACTCTCTAAGGTGAACCCTGCTCATTATACCCATTGGTGGGCCATTCTGCCTTCTGGATAGCTGGTTTTATCTGGTCACTGCTGCACTGCTTCCATGGTTAATTCTTTAACTGCAGTGCTGTCCAGGGTCAGCTTTACTGACAGAATTTTCACAGCAGATTTCTGGTTCGCACAGAACACTCTCTCTAAAAGCCACCGGCCTGCCAAGGTTTGCTGTAGTTCAGACCAGAATTTGGTGGAAGACTTTTGTCAAACACAAAGAGCAGAAGGAAACAACAAGAACACAAAAGGTTTACCAGCAAAACGCTGACGTGCCTCTGCTGTAATGGTGCTTACTGTTGCTAGATTCATATTTGTTTACACCGTGGAATGGAAGTACTTCAGCAAGGGAGCCTTAAAACTGTGGTAATAAATGGTGTAGAAGAAAGGGTGACTTACCAGAAACGCCTCCAGACACGTACACTGCCACGGTGACTGCCATTGCAAACCCGATGGACACCGTCATGGGCCCGCCGTGGACTCCTCGGCTGAGGACAGACTGTCCCACACACCCACAGCCCAGCGCCTGCGTCGTGGGAGGGAAACGGAGAATCACCCGTGTGTCTGTCAAATCTGTCCTGGTACGGCTGAGAATGTTGAATATTGAAGCAGTGCTAGAATCCGAGATCAGTGGCACGTGTGCCATTGTTGCCTTAGCTGCAGCGCACGTTTGGTTTTTATTTTTCCCCAGCTCTACCACGAGGAAGAATGTCTGCTAATGAGGACTTCTCTCCCCACACTGCAATGATGGGATACAGATCAGAACTTGGAACCTAAACGAGATCTCACAGCCTCTACAACAAAACTCTGCACCTGAAAGTGAGGAGGGAATTAATCCTGTGTGGTAAGTTTTTTGTTCTAGATTGTTGTTATAAACAATGACAAAAATCACTATAAAAGTTATGAAAGACAGTTCAAAAGATTTTCATATTTAATGTCAAAACGCTGGAATGAGACAACTTTCTGGCTATTACAGTGTGTGTTATTGTTATCCTGACTTTATATCACATATAAAGCTCTATCAGGATATTTCCCTGGCTGTACAGCTGACATGGGGATATCTCAGTAATTCACATTGGAGAATCCTAAATGGATTCAAACTAGATTCCACTTTGTTTTGATTTCCCTCAGAATGAAGTTCAACAACACATTTATATATTTGCTTAAGATGGTGTTTATTCAGTTGTAAAGCCTCTGCTTAGCTTCAAGCACGTGCTGAGGTTCTATTAACACCCATAGGAAAGATATTAAATGGTACAAAGGGCCTTTAGTTTGACATGGACTAGCTGATCCATTTCTGTGTCCTTGAAAATCTGCTTTTTAAATATATGCATGTATTGCTGAACAAGGACCCGACAGTCTATGGAAGCTATCAAATATTATCTATAGCCTGAAAAATTCTTCTTCTCTGCAGCTGTAAGTGATGTGAATCATACCATTTCTGGGATGTGACTAGATTTATCTTGAGCAAACTTAATTGCTTGTTTTCAGTTGCAAGGGAGTTGCATTCATAACCTGTAAAGTAATGGGAAAATCTCTCCTGCCTTAGGAATAGACTGTACCAAAAAATTCAGTGATTGAAGTTTAACAAGCAAGCCCTACTAGAATAGATGCAATTTAAACAGGCAAAATCATACTTTTGTTCCCATTATTTCCCCAAGGGTTTTAGCTAACACCAAAATGTGACAGAAAGGCTCACAATAAAATTACACCCAACCAGCTTTGTGATGCAGCCGGCGTTTCTGTTATAAGTGCCCCGAGACTGTGTCATATACCCAGGTGCAGCTCTTGCCTTAAGGTCATAATCATGTAAGCAAACAAAACGTGGTCTGGTGCCAGAGCGTTACGGCTCTGGGGTTACGTAAGGGTAGGGTGGTGTGAGATAGCTGCAGTTCATTGGGCTGTGTGATTGAGGGCTCCCAGACACGCTGCAGGCTGCAGCCAGACGCCGTGCAGTGGCTGACACGCGCTTAGGGTAGGCGTGCTCTCACTGCCCCATCCCATACCCAGCGACGCAAACGGTAAGCATAGATGCACAGACATCAAACGAAAATAAAATACACTGTAGTGGTTCACAACTAAAATTACAATGTGGGTTTTGCTTTTAAACTTCACATGAGACAGTTCTATTCATAATGTATTTATATCTTTAATATGGAAAGAATGGTTGTGCTGGAACGTGTTAAGTTTAAGATTAGGGCATGAGTCTAGAGGAGATGGAATTAGCATGCTTTAGCCTTCACTTTGAAGACTTCTCAAAAGGAGTATGCCAGAATTGCACCAAGCAAGATTTCACAAAAGACATGGCTTAGACATGGAGCAGGTTCAGTAGGTTGTTCTGTGCTCCTGTGGACGCTGGGATGCAGATTGCATTCAGGAAGCCAATCTACAAGTGTGCACTTGTGTTCTGAAATGGCATAGACAAGATTTGCAGATACAAAGAAAAGGCCATTCTTTGGAAAACATTACCGCTTGCTGTGAAGATAAGGAAAAAGAGAAGAGGAGTAGAGGAGATGGTTATAGCATGGTAACAACATCTGGGTGTATCAACTACAAATTCACGAGAGAAGAGAAGGAAATAACAGAGGGAGGCTGTGACCTCCCTTCCCTCGTTACCAGGACTGAGGAGAATCATACAGCTTCTGCTCTGCACGTCATGGGGACACACACACCCAGAGATGCTCCCTTCCTGTGCTTACCAGCCTCAGGAGGAGGCAGGCAAGCCAGCAGGAGCACAGCTGCACTCAGGGGACCTGGGGACACAACTGCCTGCACATGCAGGAGGGATAAACTACTGCAGGCACAGCCTGTGTGTGTGCCCCTTCAGGGGTGGGAAAACTGCAGAGTGAACCTGCAAATCTGCACATATTCTCTCCATTTGCTGACCTTTTAAGGAGGAGAGAAAGAAGCTGTCTCATACCCACTGTAGCGAGGTTGGCACACCTGGAAACTATCACCTAATCATGTAATTACATGAGCAGCAATTTAATACCCTGTGAGTCTTTGCTTGACTGAGTTAAGACCAGCCAGATCATCAAGTCGTAACTAAATATTCTAGGGTTTTAGGCAAGCTCAGCCATCACTTGTGCCCACAAAACTCATCGATTCAAGCACATGGAGTTAATGGGAGTTTAATTTACAGTAGAATATAGCCAGATCTCTTGATCTTATCTTGTCTATCTTATGCTACCAGGTTTTCCTCTTAGCAGTTGTCTATAGCTTGATCTGCTTAAATTTACTGGAGTAGCTTCAGCACTGACTTTTTTTGTTCACAAAGTAATTAGATGATTGTTATAAAGAATGTGTTTGGGTGTGGAAGAGTTGTCTATACCTTCTCTGCCAAAAAACCTTGCTCCATAGACATTAGATCCTCCCTTTTGTCTTGGATAACAAGGCTAATGATAGGAAAGGAAAACAACTGGCTTCCAATAAGCATAAGCATAATGAGCTTCCCTAAGGAAGCTTGCAGGACTTTCTGTATCCCCCTCATCAGAGAGACTAAAGATCTGTACTATTTTCAGGATTTTTGCAAATATCATTTTTCAGTGAAAAATAGGTTTTCCTGCAATATCTGAATCCAGAATTTTAGGGAATCTATTTTTCTACGTGGCTAGGAAAGGTTTAGGCATCTTAAAGCAGAATGCTTGTATAAAAAAAGCCCCTTTCTTACTGCTCAGCCCCAGAGGTGGTGTGCATTCGTAGCCAGACACTCTGACTGTCACAGCAAAGAAGGAGCCAAGTCTCCTGCTTTTTAGCAGCGTGGAGACAATGACATGAGTGTGGAGACAATGACATGAGTGTGGAGACAATGACCTTGCACCTCACCAGCTCCAAGCTGGGGTGAGTCACACTCCTACAGCGGGGGACCACGGGTGGCCCTGCAGGCAGAGTGTGGCCTCAGTGGCTGCACAACTGATGATGCCGTGCATGAGTACAGAAACTCACCATGCTACAAGGAATACAGAGCCAGCAGTTGAACAAAAGTGGTATCTCAGTTATAAGCTGGACATTCTTAATCAGGAAATGGTAGAAAAGTAGTTCAGATTTTTCTGTTTCAGTCAGTTTTCAGGACAGAACTGTGCTTCAACAACCACAGCTAATTATGAAGAATCTCCAAGGATCCCTCCACCCACTGACAACTTTCTGGCAGGCTGCCTTTGCTCAGGTAAGGCAGCAAGCCTGCCTTTTTCCCATACCACGCTCCCACCCATGTTCTCCCATTGTTCCCCACAGAGGCATCTCCTGCTAGCCCACAACTTGTCCTCTCCCATGTTCCACAGTGGACAGGCCTGCAGTGCTGCTCTGGATCCTGCCCCGTGTGTGTTTGTTCCTGCACAGAGCTGTGGAAGGCATGGGCTCTTGGGCAGTGCAGTTTGGGCTCAGGCTGTGTCCTGCTCTCCTAAAGCTGCCCATTCTGAACCTGCAGGAGCAGGGGGATATTGCTGGCATACCTCAGGACATGAGCGGAAGCCCCGGTACTTCACTTCTCCAGGCAGCCAGACCTAGCACTGCTTATTTAGGCCCTTCAAAGCAGGGATACAGGCTGGAAAAGTCAGAGGATCCTTTGGGGATTGGGAAGAGTGGTTGCATCAGCCCTTCCCTGCAGGAGGGATCTCCTTGACCAAAATTGCCCATGAAAACCTTACAGGGTTGCCTGTGGAGTACTGTAGTTTGTTCACCCTGCCCCACATTAATATTTCCAGATAGAATTAGTTACTTGCAAGAATAATAAATAAACTTTTCAGTTAAAGAGGCACTGACTGCTAAATTGATGGTGTCCTAAAGGTCGTTAATTTGGAGTGTATTTTAGAACTCACTGTCATTTCCACCCCCTTTATTTACAAGGCGTCTGCTGAAGAATTTGTCTATTGCATTTCATAAGAGGGTGTTTTATAATGGATTAAAAACTCCTTCCCCACAGTCATATTCTTGCTATGTTTGTGTGTCATGTAGGGTCTTAATTCAGGTGTGGCTCCTGAGCATTCTTCCAATAGCGACAGTAATGCTAAGAACAACAAAAACAGAGACATGTTAGAGCTTCTAAAAGCTCTGCAAGAATTCAAGTCACAGGAATCTCCTGTTCTTTCAGGCAAGAGCAGTCTTCATCTAGTTTAATGTTTAATATTTGCTATCTTTTGTTAAATCAGACAGTGCTTTAGCTTTTAAAGGTGACATAAAAATACAGCTTACCAGTCTAGGTAATTCTTAAATACTTTGAAAGCACATGGCTCTTACTTTATCAGTAATGAAATGTTTTGGTGGGGTTGGGGAGGATTTCTGTACATTACGATTTAATCAAGCTTAGAGTAATAAAAAATCACTATATCCGTTCTCCTGATGATCTCCTGGGACACAAACAATATCCTCTTGGGTTCAGATGGATTTTCCTTTACTTTTTTCAGACTTGCTATCTAATAAATAAGGGGTGGAAAAAACCCCACCCTTATAATTTAGTTAATTAAATAGTATAGACATAAACCTTAACATTATTGACATTTTGAAACCATTTTCTAGTGACAGAAAGCAATTCTGCTTGGAGAGGTGAATGTAAATTTAATAAGGCTTTGGATGAATTGTGTATATAAAGCTTTTAAAGCATATAAAGATCAGGTTCAAATTGCTCTGTGGGAAAAAATACAGTAAAAATATTGAGGGACAAACTATGCTGTGTTATATAAACTGATGCTTTTAAATTTTTATTATTGCTTTTGCATATGCAATAGGAGACAAATAAAAGTTTGAAATCATCTGGAGAGAATGCAAAGGTCTGCATTTTCTCATCTTTTATTGTGATTAATATTGCACTCTTCATCCTGAAATGCTAAATGCTTTTCTTTCCTGAATTAGAGAGGGCAACTGGCGTGAGTCAGTTTCTTCAGTGAAGATTATTTTTATTTTCTTACTAATTTTGAGAAATTCAGGAGAGAAAGGAAATGAAATGTGATACTCAGACACAACTTTCAGGAGTGAAACATTGCCCCTTGCATGAGAGCTAGAAAGCAAAGGCAGGAAAACCTTACCCAGTAGCTTCTTGAGGAGAAAAAGAACCTGTTCAGGTGCCACTTCCCTCCCACGTTACACTTGTATTCTTGAGCTGAGTTACCTTTCTTGCTTTGCTCCTACACCAAGGGAAAAGCTTCAAATCCTTCTAACTCTTGAAGTGAGTTTAGTCTCTGTGCCAGCCCTGGGGGATTCGGAGGCAGGAGGGGTTCTGTGCTCCCCTTGGGCAGAAGGGCACAGGGACCTTTGCTGTTGCTCTTTCCTTTGGCTGCAGGAGCAGAGTGGCTGATCTCTGCTGTGCCCTCCTGCTTTGTTAGGAGTAATTAAAGCCTAAGCTATTTTCTGTTGAGAAGGGAAAAAAACCTGAATGCTTTTAATAGTAAAGAATTTTTTGAGGAGTGGGTTACAGACACTGAGTCATGTTTGCCTTTAAACAGGCCATGGACTGGAGAGCTCACTAGCATTCACTCTTATCCAGAATGGGACTATTAAACTGTTGAGATCACGGAGATATAAACTCACTGCATGGTACAAAGTGCATTTATTATCTTTTATTCTGTTCTCCAACTGTTTATGACAGTTTTAAAAGGTTATTACTTTTATTACCTTTTTTTTTAATTTGGTGAAACTTTTGAAAAAAACCCAAACACCCTGTAAATTTGTGTCTGTAAAACATAAATTCAGGTTTTGCACTCAGAGTTGGATGTTGGAAAGATGCAAATCCTCCATGGGATCAGGGAGAGCGCCTACACTTCAGTCCTACAGATGCAAACTTTCTGGGGAAAATTGTATCTACAGAAAGGGCTCTCGGAAAATTAAGTTCAATTTACTGTAAACTCATGGTTAAACAATGAGAGCTGAGTTATGTGTTGGGGCTGATGTTGCAGAAATGAAGATAATTTTCTTTCAAAGCTTTCATGCAGCACAACATATGAGTCACCTGAAAGTTTGAAATGTCATATACTGGAAAACTTAAGCTTGGGCTGAAAACAAAAGATTTCCTGTGACTTTTCAGAATTATTTGCTGTAATAAACATTTTGGGGTAAAACAACAGTTAGGTAGCCTTCCTTTCAGTGTTTTCATACTGCTAACTATTCAGCTGAATTAAAGAATTACTTCAGAAATAGAAGTGTTGTCTAGGAAAAAAAAATGATTTATTTTGATAGTAGTAAAATAATAGAAAAAAATACCTTAACCTCAGCACAGCTAAGGGTTCTCATGACCCCTTTGTCTCCTGTTTACAATGCTGATTTAATTCAGCTGCAGAAAGAGGAAGAGTTTGCACATCTTCACCAGAGCCAGAACGTTAGCAATATTTAACGCTGTCCAAATATTTGCAACTATGACATATTAGATTCATGAGTGGCATCTCTTGTTTCTAGGCTGTACTGTAGTATTGCTGCTGGGGACACTCATGTATGGATCTGTGACATAAGAGCTGCTTTTCAAAGTGCGAACATTGCTAAGGTCCGCGATATTTGCATCATCATGTAACATTTAAAAAGCTGAGTGACATATCAAAATATCAATCATAAATTAGTTTTAATAACCTTTTTTATCTAGCTTTGACAAATTTAAGCTCACTGCCTAAGAACTAACTATACAAGATCCTGTACTCCAGGAAATTCACTGCTGATGGAAAATAAGACAGGTCTTAGAAGCTACTGATATTTAATTTTGTATCTTGAAATCATGCAGAGCAAATTTTGTTTATACTATACAAAGGAAGTGCCTCCCTTTCACAAAAATTCAGAACATAGGATTTATCTTTGTTTAAAGTTTCTAAGAAGTGATTTTGTGTTAAATGCTAAACACTTAAGGGGTAAAGGATCAAAAGCTCCATTTGCTTTCATATAATTATATCATGTAATGAGAATGCGAATGCATGTTTAGAATAAAGGACACACATTACCATACAGTATTGTAATTAAAAGGCACTGGAATATAGGCCAGTAAAACAAGATACAGAAAAGTTATTTAAATTTTAATCTTCTGGACTGAGCAATCCTGGGAAATGTCCATCAAAGATTTTTCAGGTGTGACTCAACTCTGCAACAAAGCAGGAGTGCTAACTTATATAATGAAGTGGTCAGAATGTGAAAACAAGATATAATATTTTAATGATCAAAAGTGATCTGTTCCTCCTCAGGAGCTGGACTGTTCTCAGTGTGGGGTGTTATGTATTCAGCTCATGCTTGTCCCCTGCATCCTCTGTGCACACAAACATTTATTTCAATGGGAGTTGCAAGAGGCTCCCCACCTCCAGCTGGAGACCAGGCTTATAGGGATATATATACACAGGAATACAGATATTAGGAATATATATAATCCCCACTTGTCTTTATATGCTAAATGGAAGCCTGTGTTCTGTCTCAGCAAGGAAGTGTCTGCTGCTCTGGATATGGGAGATTCTGGCTCCTGTGCAGCTCCTTCTTGGGAAACACTGTCCAGTAAGATGCTCTTGAGAGTGAAAATGAAATACAAACTCCGTTGGGTGAGCAGTAGCTGTTAAAGGAAGCCACATGGCCCATTTGGCATCTCTTTTTGGAACTGTTTCAGTTCAGATATACTTAATGGTGTCAGTCAGAGTTAATTCTAGTTTTGTTTGAGAGCAATACAGTCAAGATCCAAGGGGGAATATGGAGAGAAGGGTGATTAAAAGCAGAGAGGCAGTTGGACAGGTGAGCTCCAGCCAGACTCACTGGAAGGTCCCATAAACCATCTATCTGATGCTGTGTGGCTTCTTGACTCCTCTGTGCTGGCCCCCCATAACTCACAGGAGCCCCAAGAGGAAACGCACTGAACCAGGAGACATGATGGAGAACAGAAAGCTCTCTCTCTCTCTCTCTCTCTCTCTCCAGAGAGCTCTCCCTCAAGGGAGGCCTTGGGGGCAGTCCCAGATACAGAAGGCTGAGGCTGTCTGAGCCTGGGAAATATGGCTCTCAGCCACCATGGTACAAATGGAGGGGTGTTCTCCCACCTCAGGATGCTCCCAGCTCCTCCAGTTTAGTGTTTCTCACTAACTCTGAGGCTGGAATCAGGTGCTTTGCTAAGCTGAGAGAGGGGCTGGCATGGGCCATGTCTGTATTATCAAGCTGTGTAGGGCAAGCACATGAGAACCTGAGTGTGGACTTCTCAGGAGGGATTCCTTATGAGGAGCATCTCCAGTCTGACCCACTGGACTGAGCGTCCATTAATGGTCAGCACACTTGCTGTGATTCTGGAGCTCACCTTCCACTTTCTTTTCACCTGGAAAGAATCCTGTGTACGTGCTCTGAGACCATGCTGCAAGGTGAACTGCAGCGTGTTGGGCAGGGATGACCAGGAGATGTTATCCAAGCTGGGTGCCCAGGGACTTTCTCAAGGCTTGTTGTCTCAAACCTGTACAGCCACACCCTCTGCACCCCAAGGTGAAGGCTTGGGTTCGCCCTGATGCGTGATTCCACTTTCTAGATTTCCTGTGTGGAAAATAATGTTGCAAGGCTGAGAGTTACCAAAGAGGGTTAGTTTGAGCTCGTATTGGTACGTGGCCTGTGATGTTATTCTCCAGACAAAGTAGAAAGGTGATCTAGAGGGACAGAACTTCCCCCTGCCCACTCCCAGCGGTGCTGGGTGGTCACTGACTGCCAGACTGAGCCTGTGGGTAACACCCAGGCTTTCTCAGCCTTGCTCCTGCTGCAGGGGCTCCCACAGGCTGTCAAACCCACCACAGCGACACAAAGTGGCTTTCAGCAGAGATCCGAATCCACTGTGCCACAGGCTGTGAACCCTTGGCTCACTTTCACTTTGTAGCAGGATTAAGACACATCCACCATCCCATTACTATCACTTCTTTGGCATACGTGGTGGCTGCTTTTTAAGGATCTCTGTCCTCTGACTTACTAGGATGCTCCTTTCATCACTCCAGTTTAAGTTAAGGGTTTAATATTGATCTGTACTTAAAGAGCAAGTACTGAGTAGCTGGCAGGGCTTAAAAGCAATAGCAATAAATAACAGAAGAAAAGTCAGTTTCTTTACAATAAGCACTTTGTACTGCTGCTAACTTGTGCAGTCTAAACACCAATTGAGGCATCCAAGCACAGAGAAAGCTGCACTTAATCCATGTGAGGCTCTTCTCTGCTTTAAACCAAAGTTGAAACTGTAGAAAGGGTAAGAGAGAAATGGGAAACTGAGATTATCAACAACAATTTTGTAGCTTCATTTTCTACTATATTCATATGGTGAATATACCAGAATATGGGATCTGGGCTTGCATTTCCTCCCAGTCTTGTCCAGTAGAACATTAAATAATAGCATTTGTGGTCTAATCTGCACTTTAATACATTTTCTTCACTTGCTTAATTTCATTAATGGAAAGAGGAGGACGATCTTGTGGTGAGGTCAGAGTACTGGAAGTCAGGTGATGAGGGTTATATTCAGAGCTCTGCCGCAGGCTTCCTGTGCAGGCTGCTGTAATCAGGTTTGCTAATACACAAAATGAAGGTAATGACATTTCCTCTCCTTACCAGGGTGTTGTGACACTTAATTCATTAATGTTTGTAAAGTGCCCTGTGCTCCTTGCTTCTAAATGTGCTCCTTACTGTAATAATGTCTTATGGATGGTACTAAATTTGAGAATAATGTTATTTTAGTGCCTGCACATTTCAGTTGGCTGAAGTGTAGTAAAGACCATTATTTTCATGTATTTTATGAGCTCCTGGAATTTTTTAGATGACTTACTTGAAATTTAGCTAATACAGTTACACTTATAAAACATTCTATGTCAGTATTATGCCTACTTATTATTTTTTGTCCTTTTCACTATGATGAAATATTTAGCAATAATCCAGATTGCCTTGTTCAGACTAAGAGGAGAAAGAAAGAGTTTGGCATAAATACTCTCTGCTTGGCTTCCAGCTCGGCTACTGAGCCTGCTCTCTACCCTGGAATCACAGGATAGAGCTCTATGTCCCAGAGCAAAACGAACAGAAAAACTGAGAAAGAAATTAAGTAAAAAAACCCCTGAGGTTATGAAAATGGGGAGATTTTAGTATTTACCTAAATTGTAGCAGTGCTGCAGAACCAAGCAACAGTATAATTTATGTAGTACAGTTAAAAACAAAACAAAAAATAGTTAACTTACAAAATCCCTGAAGGTTTGGCAATATAACTCCCAATAAATTCACTATCAATCACATAGCTAAATTTCTACCTTGCACAAGAAAAAACCTCATTTAAAATTTTCTTAATGTGCAACGCAATCTGTTTGTTAAAGCAGACGGAATTTGTGCACGGGAGCGAAAGTAGAATAAACTGCTGAGTTTTTAGGAAACAGAAGAGCATTAACAACATTCATTGTGCATATCTGGATTTTTTAGAACGTGCTAGTTCACTGCAATTCAACAGCTCTGTGAAACCTAATGCTGATCAGGCAGTTGTAATACATAATTCTATCTGGTTTTTATAGCCAGTGATAATTACAGCGGGTGAAGAAAGGAATGACAAACTTACCAGCGAGAGGAGCGATTCGTTCGGGGCTGTGGATTGTCAGGAGCCACCACGCTGCTGGTACAGCACAAGAGAAAGCGTACATGTCCCCTTACAAGCACTGTCCAACATTAGATTAGTAGGAAGAAAGGAAAGCAGCTGACACTTACTATCAATATAAAAGTTCCCAGGAACTCTGAGAGGGCTTCTTTAACCAAGCTGTTCTTCAAGGAAAATTTCTCCTTTAAACTGCTTTTGCTTTTCCGGCTCATTTTGGCTTCCTCTGTTGTTCTGGTGCCCTAGTTACAAATACACACAAAATTTGCTCTGTATTCTCCCCTGCTCCAGCTGAACTTTGACACTTTTACTTAAACATTGAAATATGAGATTTCATCTTGTACAGCCAGTGAAATCATCTGACTGCAGGCATTGACAGAACCAACTCAACATGCCCTAACAATTCATCATGGGTTTGCCAGTCTGTGCCTCCTCTGAGTGCACTTCTATTTATACTGGTTAGATAATACCAGGGAGTTCACAATTAGAGCGTCTCTTCTTTCTTACAGAATGGATTATTCATTACCTTTCCTGATATGTTATTTCCTTTTTTTTTTTTTAAATCTTGGTGAAAATGAATAAAATGTTATTTTTATCATCCTGATTAAAAAGAAAGGCAAAAAGATAAACCACGAAGTAAGGAACCAAAATACAGTCGCAAATTTCTCTCTGACCTAGATTGGGATTTAAACCATGCTACTATTGGCTGTCCAAAAAGTTTTCCAGGGGAGTTTGTAAAAGAGAGTGAATGCTTGGGAGAATGCTGTGCTGTGCCCTGTACACAAAAGCCTCTGTCTTGTCACCTCTGAGAGATTTCAGTGGCTAATGAGGAATCTTACCTTGGTGTAGTGTGTTGAATTTGCATATTCACTCACAATACTCTTTTTGGACTAAATGTCTTGCTCTCTAGTGAACTCCCCTGTTTACATAAGAGCAACGAGGCAGAATAAATTAGGAACATTTAATGAAATTTGCTTCAGTCCAGTGGCTCCCTATAATGCAGTACAGGGAAGTGAGGGGCTATGTATCTCCCATTTGTTTAGCTTAAAAGTGCATAGGTGTTACAATATGAATCGTTATAATAATACTTTCCATGGTCTTAAGACATGAAGCTGCTGAATGTCTCAGAGAATTGAGCCACCTAGAGAAAAATATTGCACTTTTATCTCTTAAGGATCTTGAATGGTTTTATCAGATGTGATACTGACTTGACACTGTCTGGTTGATATACAAGTATTTTCTGTCATTTGGCTTGACACCAAAACCCTAGCCCAGTTCTGGTAGATTATTTTGGCATGTGTTGTAGATATTCAGTGCCTTGCTTTTTATCTAAACAGAGCAGAGCTTCACAATTTGAGCAAATGGGTCACTTCTGCTTTCCCACCAGTGCTCTTCCCTTCCTCTAGCGAGCACCTGATGGTGTTCCCTGCAGCAGTAGTCACCTTACAGCCACCAGTTTCACCCCTTAACCACCCACTTCACCCCCACGACCCAGTTTTAACCCTTAACTGCTGGTCTGTGTCCTTTTACTCACCTTTCTCTACCTCTGCATCCAAACACCACTCTGCCTTCAGCTGTTTCAGCAAACACTGGCCTGTGGAGCACCACGTAGCTGGTGAATCATGAGATGATTCCATCTGTGCTGGTGCTGCCTGAGGCAGGTGAGCTGCAGGTCCTGCTCTACAGGACCTGCCTGTGGCACAGACAGCTGGGAGCTCTTCTGAGAAGCCCCTGAAAACAGCCTGAGTATGGCATTTGGACAACCTTTACCCTACACCACTGAGAAACGAAGATATTATTCAGGACATTAATTATCACAGCATGCTAAAATATATGTTTATGTCTCTGAGAGAAGTCTTTCAGAATTGTATATACAGTGGAACTGAGGGAGGATGCTAGGGAGGCCATTCATTACAGCAGGAACGAGATAAACCACTTCCTCTCTTCCAGGAAAATGATAAATAAATAAATAGGTTTATGAAAGCAATTTTTAGCTCTTTGTCTATAGCAGTACTTTCTCTTATGCAGAGGCAAGTCTCACTTAGAAAGAAGTATGTGGAAACCTCTGAGTTTCTCTCATAATAGGTGTTAAGACATCAATGCTATTTTTCAACTAATAGTAGGGCAGTAACCTGTCAGAGACAGAAATTCCTACTCGTTTGTCCAGTTCATGTTGCCTTCCTTATAACAATTTTCTGTCTGTACAGGATAGAAATCTGGCACAAATGCAGGTATTTCACATTTGCTCTTTCTCAGATTGCCTTCAATACTTTATAGAAATCATGCTGTATAACTCTATTATAAGGACTGGGATGCTAAGTTAGACTAAAGGTCCTCCTGAGCTCCACAACGAGATTCAAGCAGATGCTCCAAGTACTGGAGAACAGAGCACACAGGGGATTGTGGGTTCCTTGGAAAATCCTTCCAGCTTTTGAATGTTGGCAATTTAAAGTCACTGCCACGCTCTTTTAAGAGAAAAGGGGGCAGCAAAGAACACTAGAACTAAGTTTCTCCTTTCATTGTATTCAGAAAGAGATTCTAAAGACATTTCCTAAATCTTACAAATATGTATGTAGCATTGCAAAAACGACAAGTAAAATGTAAAGATAAACACCATGAAAGCTTTGACCTTAATTACTAGTCCATTTGATTAATCCTCTGATTTACTGCCTTTTGGTCGCATGCAATGGACCACCTGGTTGAACAATGGAAAGAAAATATTCTGTGATTCCTGTTTCCTGCTGCTCCCTCACCTGGGCCCTGCCCCCAGGGTTACAATGACAGGGATACTGGCAGTGCCACCCACTAATATCGACAACTGTGGCATCCAAGGGAAGGAAATGCAGACCTCCTCAAAAATGGAAATTATGTATGTTAGGAGCATACATATGAAATGTAGAAGCACAACAGGGCTCACCAAAACGATTTTAAGGTTTTGCCAAGGATTTGGAAGTCATAGTATGAATATTTTCAAATTCCACTAGCAGAGGAGCCCTGCAAGAGAATAAGTAAAGCTAGAGAGGGTGAAGGGGTAGAAGGAGCATTCAAGGGACTAACTCACAGCTGAAAGAATTACTTGCTTTGCTAAAGAACCAAGCATTAGGTGATCTGTGTGAGGAACTGTCCTAAATTAAATTGTCAGTAGGAAACACCTCGAGAGAAACTGTAAGTTAAAGAGTAACTAATTGCTGGAGCTGTGCAGTATTTCCACTACGGGATTAAAATGTTCAGCTTCCCAAGTGTTAGTGCCAGTGGGTTGTTTTTTGCTGAACCTGTCCTAATGCCAGCAAAAGAGAACATAGGAAATGTACCAATGATCCACTGGTCTTTTCAAGAAAGTCCTTCAAAGGTGATCATGGCAACTACAAAACTGTCAATGTGACTTCCATGCCAGGAAAATCAGATGAACTGCTGTAAGAAATAAAATCAATAGATACAAGATGAAGTGGATGCTCCGGAGAAGCATCAAATGGATTCTGTTAAGGGAGGTTGTGCCTCACAAATCTACTGGCATTCTTTAAAGACATCAAAAAGCACACTGATATTATTGTTCATTCCTGAATGTGTGATCAGTGTAACCTTAGATTGCAAGACTGAGACTCTTGGGACCCTTACCCCCAAGGCAGTCTGGACTGAGCTATTTCTTCTCTTCACCTGGATTCAGGCAGAGCAGGAATTCACATGGTGTATATAACCTAACCATTTTTATAGTAATCTTCACTCCTACAGAAATAGCAAAGTAGAGAATAATACACAGAGCTCCCACAGTTTAAATCCCATGGGTAACAGTATATACTGTGCTGAATTTTTAATAGCACATTATTCAGAGTATCACATAAATTGTTATTACTGATGTAATAAAACCTAAACCAACACAGCTGGAGAGACCAAGGCTATAAATACACCATATACTTTTTGTATTGTAATAATATGGGCCAAATTATTTTAAAGTCTGCTGATTTTAGTTGAATTAGGCAAACTCTGAAAGTGTACCTCTGCTATAATTTGTGTCCCTGGTCAAATCCCTCTGCCTAATTTATATTTCAATTTTTGTATAGAAACTGCTGGCTGATCCTTAAAGGACATTCTATGGTTTATGGATTGACCCTGTTGCTGGGGAACTCAAAGAAAAAAAATCTGGATGAGGAAGATCTGAAGACACTGTAATTCAGCATTCTAAGGTTTTCTGGGCACACAAACAACCAACTTCTTTAGTTCTTGTGTTTTCTGACCACCCCTCTGCTGTAGTCCCTGGTGAAAAAGTGCTCGACGTGGGAAATATTTGCAATGTGCAGCTCTGGTTTAGCTAAGCTCACCTTGGAGGAGGGGCAGGGCACATTGAGGGCACCCCTTGAGGATTTGTTCTTCCCTGTTTCTGTGATCTCAGTGTCCAGATAAAACATTTCAGTCTGGATCATGAATATGAGATCAAAACCACACCACATGTGTGTGTTTAAAGCATTTGCCAGTAATCTTTAAGGCCTGATTGAAAGCTTGTTGGTTTGCTGTTGCTGAGAGCTGACTGGAAGCTGGCAAATGCTGCCCTGATTTTCAAGAAGGGCGAGAAGGAGGACCCCAGTATCCACAGGCCTGTCAGTCTCACTGCGGTGCCTGGTAAAGTTAGGGAGAAGATTATTCTGGGAGGTGTTGAAAAATACCTGAAAGACAATGCAGTCATTGGTCAGTGCCAGTATGGCTTCATGAGAGGAAAGTCCTGCTGGTCAGACCTGATTTCCTTCCATGCCATGGTAACCCACCTGGCTGATCAAGGGAAACCAGCTGATACAATCTTTTTGGATTTCAGTAAAGCTTTCGATACTGGCCCTCCCAGGATCCTGCTGCACAAACTGTCCAGCCCACAGCTGGATAAACACATCATGTGGTGGGTGAGCAATTGGCTCATGGGTTGGGCACGGAGGGTGACAGTGACTGGGGTGACATCAGACGGGGGACTGTCACTAGGGGCGTTCCACACGGCTGCATTTTCGTCCCTGTGCTCTTCAACATCTTCATAAATGACTGGGATGCAGGACTGAAAGGGACACTGAGCAAGTTTGCAGATGGCACAAGACTGGGAGGAGCTGTTGACTCCCTCGAAGGCAGAGAGGCCCTGCAGGGAGACCTCAACAGGTCAGAGGGCTGAGAATCACCAACCATGGGAAGTTCAACAAGGGAAAGTGCCGGATTCTGCACCTGGGATGGGGCAACCTCGGATGTACGGAGAGACTGGGGAATGAGATGCTGGAAAGCAGTGCTGGGAAAGGGACCTGGATGTCCTGGTGAATGGCAGGTTGGACATGAGTCAGCAGAGCCGTGGCAGCCGGGAGGGCCATCCCTGTCCTGGGGCATCAGGCACAGCATCACCGGGGGAGGGAGGGGATGGTCCTGCTCCGCTCTGCGCTGGGGCGGCCTCACCTGCAATGTCGGGGCAGTTTGGGGCTCTGCAATATCAGAAAGATATGAGGCCATTAGAGAGTGCCCAAGGGAGGGCAATGGAGATGGTGAAGGGCCTGGAGGGGAAGCGTGTGAGGAGCAGCTGAGGGCACTGGGTGAGTTCAGCTGGAGGAGACTGAGGGGAGACCTCACTGCAGGTACAGCTTGCTTGTGAGGGGCAGGCACCGATCTCTGCTCTGTGGGACCAGGGACAGACCCAGGGAATGGCTGGAGTTGTGTCAGGGCAGGGTTCAGTTGGATCTCAGGAAAGGTTCTTCCCCCAGAGGGTGGCTGGGCACTGACCAGGCTCCCCAGGGCAGTGGGCACAGCGCTGAGGCTGCCAGAGCTCCAGGAGTGTTTGGACGATCCTCTGGGGCATAGGATGTGACCCTTGTTTATGGTCCTGTGCAGGGCTAAGTGTTGGACTCGATGATCCTTATGGGTTCCTTCCAACTCATCATATCTTGTGATTTCAGGGACAATTAAATTGGACTTTGTCTAAAGCACAGCCCAAGACTTTGCTTTGTTCTTGCCTGGTTGGGCGCAGCATTAGGCCTCAGTGTAGTATCTTGTGTTACTACACACAACTGTATTATATATACTTATATGACTGACAACAGTAAACTTCAAAATTTGCTATACAGACATGTCTGTGTCTAAAACAGGCCCTGAGGGTTTCTGGGGCAGTTTAATCTCTGTGATAGCCGTGCTGGCATAGTGGGGCACAGAGGACATTCCACTCCGAAGGGCTCCGTGACGGGGCTGTCAGTGCTGGCACGCCGTGGCAGTGCTGTACGGATGGTTACGGGCACCACTGTTATCTGCTGCTCTAGGCTGTGCTGCCTCTGAGGGTGCTGGAAATGGCTCTAGGACGGGCTTATCTGGTAGGTTACTGTACAGGCAAGCCATGCTTTCTGCATGCATCCAGAGAAGGATTGTTTCAGTATAAGAAGAATTTTGCTTTTAAGAGATAGATCCATTTAGTACAGAGAAATGCTTTGTTGCAGCCAGTTCTCTGCCCTTTTTTGTGCATATTCCCTTTTCTCAAACAGCTCTGCTATTAAAAACAAAATATATCTTGGCAAACATATGTATGCAGCACAAAGAAAACCTCAAAGTATATCCAGTGGGCTTTGCAGGGATCTAAACCCTGTGTTTTCTTAACCTGAATGGGAAACGTTATCAAAACTTTTCATCTTTCTACAGGGCACAGATTGCCTCTAGCAATAGACACCCTAAGATTTATTAAGGCTACCTGTAGGGTTCTGAAGAACAGGAGATCTGAGGCTACCTAACTGATAAAAGAAATGTGTTATGAAAGCCAATGATAATGACAGATTTGACTCTACTGACACACAAAAGCAAAGTTGCATGTTTGGCAAATAAATGGAGCTAACTGGGACAGTGGATTCCTGGCTCTGAAACCTAATTTCCATCAGGAAAGTGACAGTGTTTCCTGTGTCTGACTCACCAACCTTCACCAGTTTCCCACTCTAGTGGCCTCCCAAGGATGCCATCCAGACACAGTCTGTCCCTGCTGGGGAATTAGATCCTGTAAGAGCTGCTGTTCCTGGTGCTTTGCCCCTTCTCTCCCACAAGAAGTGTCTATTTGGTTTGCCTCCATGTTCCACTCATCCCTTGCCCTTTAGTAGGTGAGGTGCCAGCCTGGCTGTTTTTCATTCCTTTAATTCCCTTTCATCCAGAATTATTCACATTTGAATGTTTAAATCTTCCGTCTTTCCAGAAATGTAAGTTTTGCTTCTGGGATTCCTTTTACATATTAAAAATTAACAACATAGATGATAAATTTATCTCAGGCTCCTGTATAAGAATATTAGATTGCCAGGCGCAGTTCCTTTGGAACTCCACAATCAAGACTTTTTAATAAAAAAAGTGTTCTGAGGTTCACAGCTGACCCTTTAGAGGGTGTGCTTAGCAGCAGACCCAGCAGCAATCTTTCGTTACTTCTTCATGATATCTCTGTTCATTAAGGTAATGAAGCTATTAATTGAATATGTAAGTTCAGGTAATTAAATGTAAGACTTATTTCTTTAGTTTAAAGGGTAATAATAAAAAATTTAAACTTGCAAGCTAGATCACACATTTAGTGATGATGAATGTGATCTGGAAAGTGCAATATTCCAATATGAATTAGTTAATTGCCTCCATTCATTAGGTGATATACATTAGCAGAAGGTCAATCCATTTGAGGCTTGATCTGTTTTACAAATAATAAATTCAAACAGGTAAATTGAATTGAAATTCAAAATAGTAAGGTGTTTTTATATATTTAAGTTCAGCACAAAATCCCTACGACCAAGAGCACCATTCCCTCTAACCTCGCAGGTATCAGCACATGTTCTGGCCCAGCAGTCTCGTGAGGCACAGTGACATTTCAGCTGCTGCCTTAAACTACAGCGCCAATTTTTAAAACTGACCCAGTTATAGGGGAGTCAAACGCTGAGTCTTTGCAAGCATCTTCTGCATTGGCACTCTCACTGAATTATTTGTAGCTTGTTTAAATCCTAAAATTCGAGTCTCAGTTTTGGACTAAATTTACCAACAGTTGTACCATTGCTGCTTGAACAAATCATTCTGCCCTTTAGGCTTCTTCCTTTTGCAAATCTTTATTTTACCAACTGTTAATTTACCGGCAATTAACAGTTCTACTGAGTATAAAATGGTCAATATCACATGCAAGAAAACTCATCTGTTTGAGTCATTTTACTAAAAATTATCCATTTGACTAATTTTTGGTAAAAAAATGTTAAGTCAGGGTTTCTTCATTAGCCATTTCTGGATTTTCAGTAACAAAATGGTTGTTCTTGACACCAGCATTTAAGTTACTATTTTTTAACATTAAAGGCAATGTAGAAATAAGGAAAGTAAAAGCAGGTTTTATTTGTTTTTTTTACAACTTCCAATATATCCAGACTCATTATTAAATAATTATTAATATGATTTATAATACTAAAACAACTCACTGGGATATTTGAAAAAATCTGAAATAATATTTTATAGGA
Organism: Sclerurus mexicanus; assembly: GCA_013396755.1. Taxonomy (NCBI): domain Eukaryota; kingdom Metazoa; phylum Chordata; class Aves; order Passeriformes; family Furnariidae; genus Sclerurus; species Sclerurus mexicanus. The sequence goes on along the minus strand of VWZF01006313.1, from coordinate 141,400 downwards.
TCATCAGAGTATTGTGGATGTTGCTTCACAGATAATATTGCTTATGTGTATAATTATACCTTTTTACCTTATATGTATAAAACACCTTTGTCTGGAGCAAGGGCTGAGACCATCCTGCACACAGCTCAAGGGCCATAATTCTTTAAGAGGTTTCAAACAGTGAGCCTCTTTCAGTGGTCAGGCAAAGAGACATTTAGAGAATTGATTCAATTAACCTAGAGGAAAAAAGTGCTATAATATGTGATTTATGTTTGCAGATAAATTAAAATACAAGTATCTCCTGAAGAGCATTTGCTGCCATCATGGTCAGTAATGAAAATAGCAGGCAATTAAAATAGGACACCTGAGGCTGAAGCTTTTACGGTACATGTCAGAAAATGAAGTTCACATTTCCTAAGTGGAAGTCTGAGCTGAAAAATAACTTAGCGGAACTTTCTTTCCGAGCCTTATTTTTCTTCCAAAAGTGATTTCTAAAGCACACCAGAAATAGGAAGGGACACTGACTGAAGCAGGAGGGAAAGTGTACAGAGGAGTGGGCTCTCCCAGCCAGTACTGAGTTTGTATGAGGGCGCAGGATGTCCTTGCTGAATGGCAGTGGGACAGCCGAGAGAAAAATTAACATGAAAGAATTTAGGGGTCATATTGATGTCATTCTGGGGTAGATTTTGCTGTTGATCTTGAAGGGAATCCTTGGGAGTATCTGATAGAATGATGTGATTCAGTTCCTTCATGTCTGTGACAGCGCTTAAGGTCTGGAGCTCACTAGGAGTGTAAGGAGTAGTCGTGCATTACAAGCAGCAAGAACGAAGAGCTCTTGGTCGGAGTGTTGTTGATGTATCCACCACCCACTCCAGTGCTGTATCTGTATGTGCCTTGGCACAGCTGCTCTGCCCAAAAGAGGTCTTTGAGTTACAAATGGCTTCACCCGCTCCAGTGTTATGACAGGCACAGTAGTGTAGAGCAGGAAAATACTGGCACTCTGACTGAGAAAGCCAGAAATGCCTTAATTACATCTGTACTGTCTTCACCATTGCAGCTCTGTCTGTTGTACCCCTCCTGGCCACCACAGGCCCTGTTTCCATCAGATGGTGTTTGCAGAAGCCAGGGCTATGTCCTTGTCTGTAAATCATACCAGGTGCTGGGGATGGGTGGAGAAACTGAGACTTCTAAATGAAAAAAAGGTTTCTCTTCAAATTGTGTATTCAGAATGCTCTAAATATAAAAATAAAACCCTTCAGGAATGATTTTGATGTTGGCTAGCCTAAATTCTAACACTGAGGCAAGAAACAGTCACTTGGTTGGTCTTTATTTTTTTGACAGCCCTTTCTTCACAAAGCATGAAGACTTTGGCACTGCAATCTGAAACAGAATATATTTGTTTCCTTATTTACTGTCTAAGTAGAAGTTTAATTAAAACCCATTCATGTGAGAGAAAATAAGCCAGTCTGACTTAATTGCCAATTGGTTTAGTACTGCAAATTCACCAAAAAACCCTCAGAAACTACAGGACTGTAATAAGTGGTTTCTCTGCTGTACGGAGGTGGTTAGGCAGAACTTGGGCTGAACCTGGAGTATTGTTTCTTGTCTTTATCCTTCTGGGAATTGTTGGACTCACTCTTTTTTTCCCCACAAATTCATTGATATTGATATTGTATTCATTGATATTGCTGGGTCCTAATGTCCAAGGCAATAAGGGCAGTAAGTAACCCCTTCCACAATAAATTGCACTAGATGTTAAATACCAAGCATCCACCTGCCCGATTCGAAGCCATGACCCAACTTGCTGTCCTAAAGCAGCTGAGCCCCCGGAGCAGCTCAGCACGCTGGACCCATCAGTGTGTCCTCAACAGCCTCACAGACTTCTCTCCTCATTCTGTTCAACAGAGCTACTGCCGTACCTGGGGAGAGCCCACTTGCGGTCTGGGCACTGAGGGCGCATTGTTGTCCCCCCGGTGGTGGAAGAGGAACTGCAGCGGGTCACTCGTGGTTGGGAGGAGCACGCCGACACGCCTGCCCTGTTACCGTGGTGGCTGTGGACCAGGAGCCCGTGCCGTGGTAAGTGCAGTGCCGTTCCCCACCCGGGAATGCCAAAGAGCTGTAGGTAGCTGTTAGTCCACAGGGGGTCAGCTCCAAGGGCTTTTGCAAACTGAATTACTTTTAGAAGTAAGAGGAGTGTGGGTTGCACAACAAGTAGTTGAGACAGTCGCTTAAACAGCTCCAGATTACGTGGGTTTGAATTGCACCTCCACATGCACTGGAATCCCTTCTCACCAAAACATTGTCAATTTTATTGATTTAATAATGAAACTGTTATACAGTTTCCTCATTCCTGAAACTTGTTTAAATGCATTCCTTTTTCAAAGGAGCACATCCCCACTCTGATTTATTTTAAAATGGCTTTTAGAAGGTGTCATCCTTGTGATGAAGTGTTAGGTCTGTGTTGCCAGTGTGCCATTAAAAATTGAATTTCTGACGTTTAAATGTCTCACTCATCCCAAGTGTCACAGTTTGACAGCTCTGCATGTCACATTACAGCACAGTATTATGGATTCATTTCCTCTGTCAGGTCAAAAAAGAAAAAAAGACTAAAAATGAGATAAAGCAAAATTTGCAGCTTCCTTCATTACTGAGGTGGAAATTTACACAAATATGCCTATTATCCCTGAAATAACTTAACTGCCCGCCTGTATTTTGTGCAGAGGCAACCTTTGTCCCATGCTCCTCTACAAAGACTAAGAGAGTGCTGGGACAATCTTTTCAATTGTCTGCAAACTTCTCAAGGATGGAGTGAGGAATATAAAGGGAATCAACAAACAGATATTGTAACAAAACCAAAACACGGCCAGATCCCACTGTTTATTCTTGACTAGGTCAGTGAAAAGGTCACGTGGTGTATTTCTTGTTGCTTTGTTTTGCCAACTTTAGACAGCTGTAGCTTTGGTGTCCTTCCTCTGTTTATCTCTCTGCAACGTGATAACTTCAAAACATGACATCTGATCAGGTTCAAAATGTTGGGAGTGTTTGCATCCATAAGCACAACTTTATTGATTTTGTCTAAAGTAACAAAAATGGCCTGGGCTTCCTATGTTTTCTGCTTAGAAGGTTTGACCAGAGAGAGTGTAGGGCTTTGACCATGGATTTCTGATGCCTGTCAGTTCTGTCAAGGTTACAAGTTCAAGCCATCTGGTGTTTCATCCAGCAGGTTAGGTCAGATGTACCCTACACAGGCACTTGCTCACTGCCCACTGGGCGGATTTGAGAGGTCCGTGGTGGATCTGGCTCCATTTGGCTGCTGACTTCCCATTAACCTGCTGGATGGCAAGGCCAGCTTCTCGGATGTGGCCTCCCACTAAGAGGGCCCCCCCAAAAATGTCATCAATGGCTGTTGCTTCAACAAATTATTCTGCCCTTTAAGCCTCTTCCTTTTGCAAAGAACTTTCAAGGACAGACGAAAGCCACAGCCGGGCTGCAGGGCTCGCCCTGGTCATAAGCATCTGCTCCTCCCGGTCGATTTCTTTCCGGAGAGGAATTTGGAAACAGAGCTGCGCGAGTCCCAAAGCCGCTGGGCTTTCCCCCGGGCTGTCCCTCGCTGCAGCACCTGCAAGGGAAGGGCCCCCTTACACTGGAGGGCAGGGCGAGCGGAGTGCAGCGCACGGTGAGGGGGGGACGGGGCGCGGAGCCCCGAGGAAAAGGCTCGC
>VWZF01006313.1:0-137667 GCA_013396755.1 Sclerurus mexicanus | reverse complement strand
GGCGCCGCCGCCAGGTGCGGGGGAGCCTCGGGCGGGCCGGGCAGCGGGCACGGCCGCGGGGCCGCGGAGCGCCCTGCACACCCTGTGCCCCTCTCCGCACCCCGGACCGGCCAGGGGCCGCCCGGCCGCCCCCCCAGCACTGCCACTGCCCGCCCCAGCACTGCCAGTGCCCGCTTCAGAACTGCCACTGCCCGCCCCAGCACTGCCAGTGCCCTCTCCACCACAGCCACTGCCCGCTGGTGGGTCATCCTCCCCCGGCCACCCCCGGCCCCGGCACGGCTCCCCTAGTGCAGCCCGTGCTCCCCCCGGGGCTCCCCGGGCAGTGCGGGGCCNGGGCGCAGCACACGGCCGGGGATGGAGCCAGGAGGGGCCGCTCCCGCAGCCGGGCCCGGCGAGGCACCGGGGACACACTGCGGAGACACCGGGGGGACTCCGGGGGGACACCGGGGATAAAAGCGGGGAGACACCGCGCCGGAGCCGCGCGGATAAAAGCGGGGTGCTGCGGAGAGCAGCGCGGTGCCAGCGCCCCGGGGATAAAAGCGGGGAGCTGCGGGGAGCGAGCAGAGCCGGCGGGCGCGGGCGGTCCGCGCAGAGCGTGCCCGCNATGCCCAGGGGGATGGGATGCCCCGGGGGATGCCCAGGGGGATGGGATGCCCCGGAGGATGCGCTCCCCGCAGGATGCCCCGGGCGGGGCCGAGCCCGCCCCGCTGGTCGCCACCAGCACGGGGGATGCGAAAGGCAGCACGGGGGCAGCGGTGTCCCCGCTCGCCGTGTGCGGTTCCCGGCGCCGGGAAGGCAGGACCCGCGCCCGGGAGCTCCGTCCTGCTGTGGGGGGACGGGAATGGCCGGGCCGGGTCCGGGGGGGCCCGGCGGAGGCTGCGCCGCGAGTGAGCGGGGCTGTGCCGCTATCGCCCTAGGTAGGATGGACCTGCCCCCCTGCCTCTGCCCCCATGTCCAATAAGAAGAGACCCGGCTTGACACCTGCCTATATACAGAGGAGGAGAGCAACATCTTCAGCGCTGGTCTTTGGAGGGGGGGGGAAACAATCCAAAACACAACACAACACCAGGGCAGAGCGGGGGGCTCGGTGGTGTTATAAAACCCCCCCAAGACTATGACTTCCAGTAAAATTGAGATGCCAGGAGAGGTGAAGGCAGATCCTGCAGCTCTGATGGCATCTCTGCATCTGCTGCCTTCTCCCACTCTCAACCTTGAAATCAAATACACCAAGGTAAGTTGTGCTCGTTTGTTCCGGCAGAGAAATTCATGGTTTTCCCTCCAAAGGAGGGATTTTGCTTAAAATCAGTTTCATTCTGCCCTACCCAACTTGAGTGTAGAGATAAAAAAACTGCTAAAAGACTGCCTTGAATCTGTAATAAAGGAAACAGATTTTTAGCCCTGTAATCATCTGAAAAACCACAGGATAATAGAAAAGAAAATTAGATCTGCTGGGACTGGCTTTGCCACTTCTCTTTAAATGTAGTATTTTCTACAGAGCTGTCAGGGTTTATTTTCAGTGCAAAGTCAGTAGTTCTCGAATATATTTCAGTTGCTTTTGATGTACTTCAGAGGACATTACTATACATACCTGTGTGTCTCAATCAGAAAATAAAAATGTTTTCTTTCTTGAATTACCCTGTGTACCCAAGGGACTCTTTTACAGTTCCTGGAGGACTCTTAACACCACCAGGTTGTTACAGCACTGGAACAGGTCTCTGCTAACTTCTGTGATACTTAAATACACCCTTGAACAATATTTCCTACTAACCTTTAAGACTAATTTTCATAAAGAGAGGGTGAGGGTCAACGTCGAAAAATCTGCTGGTTTTCTGTGCTGTGTTATGAGACTAAATTGGTTTTGTTGTTTAAAATGTGCTTTAAGAACAGTAATTTGTTTGTAAATGCAGTTTGAATTTTTAAATTCGTTTATATGGTTTTAATCTTTGCATCTTTAGTATCTTTAAAGAATGTTTTCATTTCTGTTGGAGGAGTTTCAAATCTATTGTATAAACAGATTACGATGTGTCAGACTTTGTTTCTAATTACCCAGTAACTTAATAGGAAAATAAGCACATCAGCACTGGAAAAAGGTGATAACATTTTTATCTACTGGAAATACAACTTCAGGAGCTTTCAAGCTGATAGGAGACTCATTTTGACCGATGTAGTGTAATTTTTTCCTTCATATCATCACTTTAAAAGCTTTTCATCTTTTCTCTTTTTTTAGCGGGTGCCAAAACTAATTTGTCCTCTAATTTGTTACAGCAATTCCATGTTGTAGAAGAATGTTTCAGAGGAAAGTCAGCTAGTTTAGATTTCATTACACTTTAATGCAAACTGCAATATGCAAATTAAAGATGTATATGGTTTCTGGCACATAATTTCTTTTAAAATAGTTTAAATAAATAAGGAATGCAGCTATTGGGTGTTGTGCAGTGTTACACTTCGGGAACAACCATCCTGTGCAAATAGTGTTTGGCATGAATTTTGTTCATTGTTGGTTTCAGTGTAAGCTGTGCTTCAGGAGTGGGAAATACTTGGGAGTAGCATCTCAGCCTGTTTGCATAAGAAATTTACTTGCATTTCTCTGTTCTAAAACTGGAGAATTGGTTCTAAAAATCCTTGAAAAATACAGCAGTCACCAGCAATCACACCTTCCTGTCTGTAAGAATGCAAGCTGGATGGTGACCTTTAATAAATCAGCATACACAGTGCCATCATCTCCCATGTGCGATGTTACACGCTTTGTACTAATGGAACAATTAAAAGAAAATTATTTCATTTCAGTATTAAGCCAAAAAACAGCAACATGTTTCTTCGAAGCTTGGGTTTGAGATATCAGGTAACTCCTGGTTGCTTTGGAGAAAAATTCGGTCTAGGACAGGTATCAAATATTTCACTTGGCACATCCTCTGTCTCTGTTTGTCTGTCTGTCTCGCTCTTTCCTCCTTTTTCTCTTTCTCTGCAGGAAATTCAAGTGATTTATAGATAATTGGAGTCTTCAGCTTTGAGTCTTGTCTTGGGCAGCACTTTTATCCAGGATCCACTTTCCCACCTATTACAAAGAAAAACAATCAAAAATGAAATAATGGATTGTAACTTGATTCTTTCTTTCGGAGGAGTGGTCACTTCATGTCCTAAATGACAAACAACTTCCATAAACAACAAATAGCATTAGACTAAAGCACTTTGGCAAGGAAAAAAAAAGAAAACAACAATCCCAAACCTTGTAAAATCAGACATCTGTAAGCATTCCTAGCAGCCTCTCTCCTGCTAGTTAGCTGGGAATTTTAAATACACAACCAGGACACAGAATTCTTGAACTCTGTCTATGAATCTTAACCATTTGGGAGTTATTTCTTTGTGAAAAACAGAGGTATTTGTGAACATTTAAACTAACTGAAATAATTTTAAAATATGTTTTGCCAATTAAATTCTATTTCAGGAATTCTGAAGTTGGTAGATAGACAGTTTTGTTAGGATAGAACATGTTAAAATTCCAGGATTACCTAAGTGAGATTTGTTAAATATTTGTAATATGTACTGTAAAAAATTATTATTCATTAATCTTTGAAAAAGTGCATTACCCTTGGGATTTCTATGAAACCTCCTTCCAAGAACACAGATAAAACAAATACTACCTGAGTCAGTTTCAGTTATTTGATTCTTAAGCAGAATTATTGAAACTTGTGAAATATTGCTCTGGCAGGTTTATTTTTTGAAGTGAGCAGAAAACTGTATACAAAGTCCTTCTGGTCTGTACACCTGGTGTAGCACACAGAGCTACTGTAGGTTTTGATTGGTCACGTAAAGTATGTTCAGTGATGAAAATTCACGATGCCGTGCTTTTATGTAAGAAGTGCAGCAGTAGCTACTGTGACTCCAGTACTGAAAGTCAGCCTGTGCTGCTTTAAAAAAGCCAGTAATTACAAGTAGTTTTTCCCATTTCTTTAATACCTTGGCACGGTTTGTGAAAAATAAACCGCTGTAGATGTGCATAATAAGAACTGGTGAGCAGGATGCGAACCAGACACGCAGGTGAGTGCTCAAGCACACAGGGTTAAGTTTTCCTGCGTGGCTGGCAAGTGCTGGGACTGCTACATGCAAGATCCTCTCTCTTTTCACTGTGATGACTCTTTACTTCTTAACATTTGGGAAGGGACTGCCTGTGCAGAACAGGGCATGCTGGAGTATCGCGTGGAATGAGGTTGCTGTACAGCCCATGGCACAGCGAGCCCCCCTCAGAGCTGTCAGGAGCGTGTTGGCAGTGCTGTGCTCCATATGTGAGGGTGCACGGAGGTAGGAAGGGGATCCAGCCCTCCCCCGGCAACAAGTCACGCTTCTACAAAAGTCAGCTTTATGCCAGAAACTCTCCCACAATGGGCTGCTCCAGAAATATGGGATGTGTGAGAGAAGGGGTAGCGTGATGTCCGTAAAGACACGTTACTGGCATGTTTTGTGCACAGCCCTGAGAACCTGACACCTTGTGAGGGTGAGCACAGGGTTCTCAGCATAGTCTTATATTGATGCCTCCCTCTTTTATGCTTTTACAGAGCTCCATTTTCCCTCCTGAGACTGCCCCCCAGGTATCTGACAGTAGATACGGGACTAGCCCAGTGGAATGAGCCCTTTGCAGCATTTCCCTCCCGCTGTCTTCATTTGGGGGGTTAAAGGTGTTTCTACACGGCCATCCTTCCTTTGTTATGACATAATCACGCTGCTTTACAAAGTATTTTTGCTGCGGCTTTAGTGAGTCATGTTGGCTTTTGAAAAGACAGCTTGATATAAAATGAGGACCCCAGGGCTCTGTCCTGCCCCAGCTCTGTCACTCCATCAGGTAGCTGAGTGAACCAACACTCTGTTTGCATCATGCTGGGGACAATAATCCAGAGGGATGTTTTGTTTCTTACTTGCCAGCTGATTTAAGTCTCAGAAAGAGCTGAACAACTTCAGCATAAGGAAAAGCTGAAGAATTGTGTGTTTGAGAGTCTTAAAGGGGTGAAGTTGCAGCGCAGTGGCAGTGAAGGGGGACAGGAGACATTTCTGTGGGAACAGCCTATGAATCAGCTGACAATCATGTTTTCTTTGTCCTGTGGTAAAGGATTTGCCTCTACCCTTACACAGGCTAAAATCCATCCACTTTCCACACACACACACACCCCCCAGGTAAACTACCCAGCACTGCCACAGAAAGCTGTGTACAGGAGTTTGTATGAGGTGTAGGCAAACTGCTTCTGGGTGGACAAAAACTAGCAAATGCATTTCAAATTCTCATATGATAAGCATCTCTGCTTGAACTGTTTTATTACTAAGTTTCAGTATTTTCATTACCATAATTTCTTGGCATTACTCTTTTCACTAAAATTTCCAAGACGTATTTTCCAGATAAAATTCTAGACTGACATTAAGATAGGAGACAGGAAATCTATTTTATTTAGAATAATGCGTAGAGTCTTTGGCATTTTTTGAACTGCAGACAAGCTTTGGTAAAACTCGGGTGAGTAATCAATACATGCATTCCCACCTGTCTTTCCCTAAATGAGCTTCTTTAAAGCTTTCTGAAGTCAGATTCAGTGAGTGATGTTTGAAAAAAACAGCTCATCTTTGAGATCAGGGAGGTGAGCACAGTCCTACAAGAGATGGGGCACAGAAAATCAGAGATGTTTGCATGAGCAGTAGATGAATAGAACAGCTACTTTCCCCTTTGTGGAATGCTCCAGCATCTGCTGCTGACACCAGATATGTCCCTCTGTATCATCATATGTGATGTTCTCATGTATAAACTGTATTTAGATTTATCATTGTTTAAATCTGCAGTTTGAATCCTCTTCTGGTCTCTTGGTACCCTGTGTTTAGTATTGCAATCCATCAACTCATATAGCAATTGCAAACTGCTTGTGCACTTCTTTGCCATTAGCAGCCCGAATATAGGATTCTTTCTTTCCTCCCAAATATTTGTCTTCTAGATAAACGCAGTTGACCCAAGTTTTGCATGAGGGAACAAGAGACAACCTCAGCCCTACACGTGTCCAGTCCCTTCCCTTCCTCCTCCAGTACAGCTCTATAGCCATGTAATTCAAGAGCATTAAAAACACAGGACCCACCAGGCTGAAACTGGTCACCACTGGAGAACTACTGCAGAACACTGCACAGAGTGGGTAACTGTGGTAGCAGTGACCTCTTGCTGTGCTGAATCTGTAGGGAAAGGCTGGATCTTTGGGGAAAATGCAAACTGGTTTAATGCATCGAGCTGTACAGTAATATATTGCTGTCTGTCTCTGTCCAGTCTGTAAGGTCAGCTGATACACTGAAAGACAAGAGTTATGCAATTAGTGCTTTTCTCCTCTTTGAGAAAAATGTTTAAAATTTCAAGTATTCACATACAAAAGATCCATGTATTTATTTGCACACCAAAACCAGAAGGTCAATAATAATTAGAGCACTTGCCTGAGTTGAAAAGCAGACAAATTCGTACTCCTGCTGTGAAGCAAACAGAGCAGAAACTTGAATATGGATTCCTAATTTCTGATGGTGGATAGGTCCAAATTTTGCCACCTTTGGCTATCCTTGGGAAGTGTCTCACGTTCTTTTCCCTTGGGTAATTCACTTGTAAGTTTGTATGAGGTCTCATAGACATCAACTTGATATCCCAGTGGGCAGGACCCTCATGAAGGAAAAGTAGGATCCATGTCTTTGCTCCAAGAATACTCGTAGTGTCGGACAGAGCAAGGGTTTGAACCAAGATCTGTGGCTGTCTAGGCATTGAATGCATGGAGAATTGAGTTGGGACACACACCCCCCGCTCTGACACTCTCTAGGTCTTTCATTTTGACCAAAAAATTCCCCCTTTAATTCTTCATTTAATTTTGTCCTTCAGAAACATTTCCCGCAGAAGTTCACCAGGTCTGGTGCATTTCCACATTAAAATTCTGTCTTGTATAGCCGCATTTGCTGATAAATCCCACAGTCCAGAAATTCTTGATGCAGCTTGTCCATCTCCCTGTCCATGCAAAATTGTTCCTGACAGATCTTAATGGGCTTTGCCTGTTTGAAGTTTCTCGCTGCCATAAACTGCCTTGTTCCGGGGAGCACCACACAGGAACTGCTGTATCCAGTTCTCCTCCCTTCTTTACAGTGCACGGGAGCAGTTTCCTGTTGCCCACAGACACTGCAAGTCACTGGGGACAGAGCAGCATCCACCCTTCCTTTCAAGAGCCTTGTCTTTGCATTTACTGCTTTTGGCAAATTTCATCTCCCTTGAGTTGCCCAAATGTTGTTTAACTCCAGCCTTGGTAGTATTTTCCCCAACCTCAACATCTTTATCTCCAAACTCTGTACCTTCCTATAAATGATCTGCAAAAGCAGGTGAACCAAGATATCGATTGCTGGTCACAGTAATGGAGGGGCACCTTGCTATTAACCTCTTTCCAGGGAGAATTATCCGTTTATTTCCAGTCTTTTTATCTTATCTCTTAACCACTTTTTAATCCATGGCAGGACTTTATCTTTCACCATATGGTTACTAACTTTCCTTAATAGCCTCTTGCTAAGGACTTTATCATCAAAAGCCTTTTTAAAGTCTAAATAAATTATATCCACTTATTCATCTCGGCTCCTAATTTCACTAACCATCTTCCAAGAAATCTCACACATTTACAGACATAAATGACAAAAGATGAGTTCAGTGGTCCATATCATAAATTCTTAGTCAGGTCCTGCATAAAGTCACGTTTCTTCTTTTACAGTTTTGCAGCTATCTTTCCTAAGGCTGAACTGTAACATTTCTCTATTTATTTTGTAAAAATTGTTTCATTCTCCTCAATTCTAAAAAAACCCACAGCTTTTTATCTGTTTGGGGTTTTTTAAGAATAGAACTCCTTCTCTGAAACAAGTAACCAATACATGAACTTCAGTTCAGCTGAAAGAAATTACAGACAAAAAATGCACTTAAACAGTTATAAGGAAGGTACGTAAATATAATATAAGGTATGTAAATATAATATAAGCACAGATGTGCAAAGGTTTAAAAAATCTTCAGAGAGTTGCAGTTGTATGCAGTCGTTTAGTGAGGAATCCTCGGGCAAGCACTGGCATCCCTGCTCAAGCAGGAAAAGTGCATGAATAGCTGTGTGAAGATCATTACACAGAGAGAGATGCAGGCTAAAACAGGATTGCCATCTAAGGGCCCAGTCACTCGGTACTGTTGTGCTCACTCACATGAATTCATGTTCAGACTGCATGTACCTGTTTTTTCTCCAAAACACAAATTTGTTATTTCAGAATTTGTCCAAACCCATATTTCTACTGATCAGCGTTTTCTGTTAATAGCAATCTACCTTTGTGGCATGAAAGCAACACATCATTTTCAAGTTACACAGTTACCTTCAGGAGCATTTCATTACTAAAACTGGTATGTGAAGCCACATCGAAGTGTTGCTGTGATAGCAATGCTGAAATAGTGTCCCAAATGACAAAAGAAGAAAAGGACCTAATTCTTGATTACTTAAAGTCAGTGCCTCTCACAGAGATCCTAGTGAACTATATTTTTACCTAGGACTTCAAACATAATACATTCCAGCTTTGTTGGACCGAAGTGGGAAAATACTTCAGAGGGCCATCCACACCAAATTCTGTGACCGGAATGAAAATGTTTAAGGTCAGCTCAATCTCAGTCCACCTCAGCTGGAGGTAAAAACACAAGGACCACACTGACCACTAGAGTATACAGAGCTTAGTCTGTGAGGGATTCACAGGTAATGAAGACTTTGAACTGAACTCAAAATCTAAAGGAATGCTGGTGGGACAGCTGTGGAGGGGCCTACAGCAGGTGGTGTGCTTACAGAAAGGATATAATTTCTAATTTCCACGTGGATTTCTAGTATGCCCTAATTCAAAATAAGAGATTTACAAAAGAACCCGTTTGGAAAGTCGCAAAGATGCAGGAGGTGTTGTGTGGAAGGACAGGCCTCTGTGCTGAACTTCAGTGGGAGGAGGATGCCAGGGGGACACTGTCCTCTTGCCGTGCTCTGGTCATGGGGCAGTGATTATCCTAAATCCCTTGGTTTTCACTCAGAAACTATCAGAAAGTGCCTTTCCATACAGAAATTCCAGACACATGTGTTTACACAGGTAAGGGCTTTATGCTAAAGCGAGACTGATTTCTTTCCAAAGCAGAGCTATTTCTTCTTTGGGGCAAATACAGGTATTTTTAGACTCATCTTACCCTCTTGTGGATAGGTCAGCTTGCCTTAAATTCAGCCTCAAGTGACTAGAGCTGGTCAAAACCTCCAGGGTGCATTTCATCTGAAATAGATCTCTCCAATGGAAGGTTCTTTCAGGTCTGTGCTATGGCATTGTTTTCTCATGCTGCAGTGGGAAAAACACCACTCAGTACATCATCATCCTCATCCTCATCTAACCCCCACCACCTGCTATACCCCTAGTGGCTTTTGTGCAATTCCCAATGCCTTAGCTTTTGCAAACTGAAAGAACTGAGATGCATTAGCATTTGGGATTCCTTTTTATTTCTGGAACTTTATTTCAACTCCTTGCAGCACAACTGCAGCTTGTCCTGGACGTGGCCTCTAAGTGATCTTCAGTATGTTGTTAGGTTGGATTTTTAGTAAAGATGATTCCCCAGAACAAGTATTTTACCTGTCGTCTTCTACTGTTCCAACTTGTGGCTCTGTTTTTCTAAATTTGGCCATAAATATAATCTACTTTGGTGTAGCCCAATTAAGATTCCCACCCCCACTCCCCAAAATGAGCAGTGACTTCTGGAAACACCTTCACTCTCCCTTTAGTACCTTCCATAGCCAGATTGTTTTCAGAATCCACTGACTCTCCCACAGCCTGTATCTGCTTATTTATTTAACTTAAGCTCCTCTTGGCTTTTTTGTTTGTGTTACCTTTTTGGTAATTTTATTCAGAATATTTGGTAGCAATTTCTATTTTTGTATTTTGTGTTTTGCAGTCTTTCAAATTTAGCACTTTGGTCCTTTTTTTTCAGCCAACTTTTCCTCTCATATCTTCCCTCTTAGCCACCCCATTTATTTTCTTGCTTGTGCTTCCCGTTTTTAGCCTTGGGAATGCAAATCTTCTTTGACTCTTTCACATTCTTAAGCCTCCATGCTGATTCTACGGATTTTAATTTCCTAGCTTCAAGCAGGGAGTTTCTAAGTTACTTCCTCTTTAAAAAAAAAATCCCTTCTTGAAGTTTAGTATCCCAGAGAGTAGGGCTTCTTCATGTGTTTCTCTCCTGCAATGAAGCTGGGATTATTTACGTGGTAACCATTCCTCAGGGGCTCAGGCACAGTTTTTAGCCCTTGACAGGACTGTGTCAGATGCTGTTCACATTGGGACACAGAAATCTCTGTTCTCTGCACACTCTTCCAGAGCAGCCCTCACTGGAGGAACACGCAGCTGTTTTGGCACCCGTCTTGCTGCTCTCATATTCTTTTTCCTCTTCAGTGCCACTTCAATGTCACTTGAGTTGCTCTTAGCCAGAAGTCAGCACTTCGCTCCTGCTATCATCCTTCCCGATCTCCGCTGCCTCCACACCGCGTGTTGTGCCTCTCCTGCGGGCAGTCCCCGCTCTGCAGCCTCCCCTGCCCTCCCTACACAGCTTCAACACACCAAGGGTGCTGTCTCTCTGATAATTCTCATCCCCTTATGCTCAAAAAGTGCTTGGGGGTTTTTCTCTCTCCGTGATAGAGCCCAGATCACACATTTTCACATTCGGCTCCCTTGTGCTGGTTTATTGGCACTTCTGCTCTTATTTCCTAACTATAAGATGACCCAGATGAAAATTGTGACCTAGTCAGTTCAGAAACCCTCTAAAGTCTTTTCAGCTCAGCCACAAAAGCACTTCCCGTGGTACTGCACCTCACTTTTATTTACCACTCTGCTAGTGTAAAAAGCCCTTAGAATAGAAATTAATTTTAAACTGTGTTTAATACTTCTTTATACTGTCAAATTGATTCGAGGAGTCATTTGTGTAACTGACAGGTGGATACAGAGATTTATTTTTTTTAAGGAACCACTTCATTTTGTTGTCTGAAACATATTTGGGGTTTATTTTAAATGTTCTTTGCACCCAGACATAAAAGCACACTGTCCTGATTCCACCAGATATTTTCAAAGCTTACCAGTATACCTCAACATATGCATTTTACATTTGTTTATGTGGGGATTTTTTTCAGCTGTAACAGAAATAGTTTAAATTTATTCCTGAGTTGTTAGAAACAAGCAAGAAATGCCCACCTGCCTTTCCAAATCAAGGGGTTTATTTTATTTGCTCCACTGCTTTACATACGGTTGTAGCAGTCCTGTATCAGAATGGCCTGCATGGACCTTGAGAAACAAGCACACGTGTTTTTCAGGACATCTGGCTAAACCTTCACCCCCTTTTCCATCAGTGCTTGACATTTTGTTGGTCTTCCTCTTTTTGTCCTTATCACACTTTCTTTACCACAGCCACTTAACGGCCTCTTCTCTTTGTGATGTTTATGGGATGCTGTTTTCCTGAGAGGTGAGAATCAAGCTCTGCTTTTTCACTGGTCCATTTGAAATTGTGATATAAGACTAACACCAAACGTGCTAGCTGTGCTGATGGTGACCTGGGAGTCTTGGTGGTCTGACCCTTTGATAGTGACTTTAAAATCCATTTGTTACATTACCAAAGACATTTTTAGCTGGCCTCACTCAACAGCAAGTGTTAATATTCTGCTCCATCAAATCTTTCAGAAAGCATTAATTGATTCAGCCTCACTGTAGAACTGGTGACAAGGCTCCTTCACAGATGGGGGAGTCTAAATTTGTGGGAGTGTAACCATGACTAACTCAGACAGTAGGTCAGTGTCAGAGGCAGGATCTCTTGCTAAACCAGCCAGACTACAAGAAGATCAAACTTCTATTTTTGTACAAAGTATTCTGGGATATGGCAATACAGATGAATTTCAGAGCCACTGTTTACATGTGCATGCATGTCTGCACTTCTCTAAGGTATTAATGGCACACTTCTCTGTGCACTCTCCTAGACATGCACACACAGTACAGATGAAAAGAGCCCTCTCTTTGTGCTCTTTCTGTGTCACTTTATGGGGAGTGGCCCCTGTTATTTCCTTGAGTGTTGTCAGGGATGCAGTGCCCTCCCTGCTGCAAGATCTGCATAATGAGTTCAGATGAGGCTGGAGCCTGCGATGCTTTTCCCCTGTACTTCCCTGAGGAGGGGGAGTATTCCATCGGTGCCGTGCAGTGACTCTACTGGAATTGGTTCTGGTAGCTGTTTCTATTCACTTCTCTGAAGTTTGGCTGTAGCAAGACACTCCAGCACGCAGGGAGAGGGGACATCCTGCTGTTCAGAAGACAAGCAGGAGCCCAGCGCAGAACATGCCCTTCCTCCCATCGCCAAGACAATGGCTTTTAATGTTTGGGTTCTGCATGAAACACACGTGTTCATGCCCTTGTTCTCTCTCTAAATTCACTTCTTACCTTGAGGGAGCAACAGGACAAATCCTTTGATAACTTATTTCCTGGTTAGAAGCCTTTACCTGCTTTCCTAGAGTGGTTCCCTGTGACTGGGAACCTTTGTAGTCGGCTCTTCCAGCTGTTTTCCGAAATGGTCTTCGGGGAGACTAAAAGCAGTGAACCTGGAACAGCAACATTTGACTTCAGCAAGGTCCCACGGGAATTCAGTTATTACTTAACTGGATTGGCTCGGCAACATGCCTTACACCATTTAACTTCCCAAGGCTGCGTGACATTAACCCTCACAAACAGCTCCTCACCGCTCCTTGCGCAAGGGTGGGCACCAGGTGACATGTTAGCTGTAGTTAATACTGGGTTCCATACCTTTACATGCCAACAGGATTTGCAATGTCCGGGTGAAAAATTTCTCAGATTAAATTCTTGATGGTGATTTCAGCCATTTAGTGATCACGTGTCACTGTGCTCACCACACCGAGCATAAATCCTGCCTTGTAAACAGCAGGGAGACTAATGAGGTTTGCCCACATTCTGGTATCATTACAAGGGGTTCCAGCAGGGAAGAGTGGAGGTTGCTTAGAAAGTGGAGAAGAAACATGAATTTTAAAGGGAAGGGGTGGGAGATGGTGTGGCGTGTGTGTGTGGGAATCTCAGGACTGCATTTATGGATATTTGGTTTTTTTAAGGAAAGCTTTTTATTGACAAGACTTTCAGTGCACTTTGCTCATTTAAGGAAATCTCTGCATAGTTAGGTTTTGGGTTTGCCTTAGTCCATGCTTTTAATGCTGCATGTTTGGCAAAAGCTGAGGGTCATGTTTTTAATTTACATACTCAAAGTTATTAGTCTGTTTCTATTTAAAGGTAAATAGAAGAGCTCATTTTTCAGGCAGGCCTACATCTCTATACAGAATAGCTCACCAGTCATATATAAAAATGTTAAACTCTCTTAAACATTGGCATTATTTTGCTATACCCTCAAGTGTTTTATTTGCTTGAGACTGTAGTCAGCTCTTGCAAAGAATGCTTCCCATCCAATTTTAGTCTTAGCACCACAGTGTACTTTGGGGTGTAAATTTGTCAGGTATCCAAGCCCAGCAGGATCCTTTGACAGTTTAAGCCCAGTTCTCCCCAATCAGCCTTATGAATAATAAAAAGCAGAATGACCTATTCCAGTCTTGTGTATGTAAAGGCTTCTCAAGAGAAAGAACTGGAGGAGAAATCAGAACTGAACTCTGAGGAAAGGGAATCTAGCTAAAGGTTTCTTCTCTCCAGAAGAGTATTCTAAATAAATGAATCAGTATTTCCCAAGGCTTTTTTATTGAAAAGAATTTCCAGCCTGAAAGATTTCACTGCAGCATTGAAGGAGAGGTGTTGAGTTCCTTTGCATCTTCTTGAAGAGCAAAAAGGGTTTATAAATCAGACTTCTGGGAATTGTTATCTCACAGCTTCTTCTAACAAACACAACAATTTGTTTTAAAGGCTTTCACCAAAGATGTCATAAGTGGTAATCCCCATGTTGTAAGTGGGTACTTAATGTGATTTAACTTAATGCTGATGATGCAAAGCTATTCTCCCCCAAAGCCCATTAAGAACATCCAATTTTCTGGTAGACTAACACTCCTGCTTACTGTGGTAGAGATAAGTGACTGTTTAACCAGGACAATAAGGAATAGTTTCAAATCAAGGCTGCAAAACTCAGTGGCCACAAAACTATCCTTTGTGAAAGTTCAGACTTTGAATGTAAATGTCATAAGCTGGATTTTTACTTTTTAGGAGTTGTTTGAATTTCTGTATGTAGAGGTACGTACATGCAGGCACTCTGAGCCACCTTAGTGAGTGTACTGGTGAATATCATTATTTATAATATTAATGAACAAACTCTAGGTAGAAAAGAGCCAGTGCAAGCCATTTATGTAAATGAGGTAAGGAACTGATAAATACTGAGTTTGATTTCATGTTGCCCTAAAGTGCAGATAATTCTAACAGTTTATCCAAGGTAATGCTTCTCACACCACATGCTTATTTGTTTGACTTTTTGTGGATTTTGCATGTGTAGAATGACACAAAAGGAAATGTCACCGGCATCATTTAGCAAAACATGCTAACAGTAATATTCAACAATATTCAGGATGCAAAGGAGAAGCAAAGGCAGACTTCTCAGGAGCTTAAGGCTGCTCACTTGGGTCTAATATAGAGTTAGCACTTTGCAGGTC
This sequence comes from Sclerurus mexicanus, assembly GCA_013396755.1. Lineage (NCBI taxonomy): Eukaryota > Metazoa > Chordata > Aves > Passeriformes > Furnariidae > Sclerurus > Sclerurus mexicanus. Next base: position 122,968 of record VWZF01006313.1, on the reverse strand, counting down.
AGTGGCTCTGCTATTTGTCTCTGACCTAACAGATCTGGAGTTCTTCACATCAAAACCAGGTCTTGCTGAGCCGAGATCAAACGTGTTAAGGTAAGGATCTTGCAGTGATTTATCGTGCCAGGGAGGGTGATCGGGCCATAAGGGGCCACTGCAAATGAAGCTGACATTCCAGCAATTTCTCATGTGTAGTTATAAGGTAATTTTCTCAGGCAGAGCTTTTAAGTCAAAAGAAATTTGCCCAATTTATTTTTCTGTGTTGCCTATGATGTCTGAAATCCTAGTAGGAATATTTATTTAGGCAGCACAGCTAAATTCTAAGTCAGAACTTGCTCCTGGTGATGAACATTTAAAATGGCAGTTACCTACAAGTGAGGTCTGCTAGATTCCTTCAAATGGCAGAGCATATTTCCCCTGTACAGATAAACAACTCACAGTTTTCTGTCACACACAACGAGCACAAAGACTTGTGATGCACAAACAGTGCAAAACACCCAGGAACTACAGGGACTAACACTAGTCTTGTTTGTACAGACCCCTCCTCGTTCCCACCATTCCAAATGAGAACGTGTGGAAGGGTTTGCAGGATCAAGTTCTTACTAGCCACAACTTCATTAAAGCCCAGTGACAGCTCAATAATTGATTCTGTAAACAATTACTCCCTACCTTTCATTCTCGTTTTAGTGGATTTTTAGAAATCTTTCATTATTTCACTTTTTAAGGTGCAGTGACACCAAGGATCATGCTCCATAAAAACACTACCATCCTCACCAATCATCCAGCGATGGCTTTTCTTTGCTATTAGTGAAAATATATAGAGCAGACTTAATTTTTCAGTCATCCTGGTTTCACAAGCAGTGTTTTCTGATGCAGTTAGGAAAGAGAGTAAATGTTCTTCTCCAGCAATTAAAGAGCTCCATGGGTGAAAGGATAAGTAAAGCTTGGGAGCTTAGTTTCTTAGGAATACATGAAATATTACCCGAGCTATGTTATTGCTCCTGTATTGTGCTACTAACAGCAGATAAATTCTTCATTAACTGAAAAAAGGTAAAAATTACTTAGAGGAAAGCCTTTATGTGCTGTAAGCAAAGTTTCTTCCCACAGGTTTAATAAGGCAGCCAAAAGGAGTGAAATGTTTGTGGTGGGTATAGTTCAACAGACAATGAATCTGAAGTTTCTTCTCTTTAGATTAATTTTCTTGAACACCCAGGCACAAAATAATCCCTTTAATGAGACTGAATTGAAATAACGGATGCTGTATCAGCATGTGGCACAGTGAGAAACTAAAATAGAAAAGGGTATCATCACAGTTTGGCAGGCTGGGTTTTGTGCAGGAAATACTTGAGGGGGAGGAGGAAAGTAAGCACGCTACTGCATGTTGTTAAGACTTATTTAATCTTCTTAACTAATTACTCACACTTCCTAATTCAAAATCATACAAACAAAAACGTTTAGATAAGCCGGGAGTTTTTTCAAATGGGTGCCCCCTACAGCTTAGAAAACAAACATGACAGGTTTTCCCTGTGTGATGTGCTGCCATTTGCAGAAGAACAGACCCAGCTCCCAGAGAAGACAGAAGACTAATTAAGACAGGAAGACAGGCAGGTCAAACATTTGGTGTGAGGGATTTGGGACATAGGGGAGAAAAAATCCTGTTACATTCCACTTTCACAGCAGACTGACAGGAGGCTTCAAGCCCTTTCTCCGATTCCATTTGCTGCTCAGAGCCCCTGGATTCCTCCAGTTTCTCCTCCTATCACACCCCTTTCCCAGTGTACCCTTCTCCAAACCTCTTCCATCTGCGGGCTGGCTCAGCAGGGGTCTTGCACCCAAAGAACATGTCCAGGTGAGCGGGCCAGGGCAGCAGCACCTGGAGACAGGGCAGGGAGTGCCTGGGGCAGCGGGTCCTGCCCCCAGGGAGGGCTTTGCCCTCTCCTCCACCCCACTGGGACTGAAGAGACATTGGCATTAGGTGCTCGATGATGGGAATCCTCCTCCAGCTTATGTCTGCCGTGCTGAAGTCTGGCTTCGTCTACGCAGGCTGAAATGTCGCTGCGACCTTGATGTGTTCACCTATTTTAAACACGGCCTCTGATCCAAAGCCCACTGATGTCAAGGGCTGTTCTCAATTCCGGTAGGGTTGGCTCAGGCCTTGCTACTTGGAAGTTACATCCAGAAAAGCTGGACACCCTGGTCTGCTCCTCAGGCTCTGGCATGGGCCTTGGGTTGTGTAAACATCATTCTGCTGCAGTGTGCTGTGCTGGTTTGCTGGCAGCAAAGCCAGAGCAGCCTCATCCACTTCTCTGGCATTTTATTTCCGATTTGACTTTTTTGATCCTCCTGCTCTCGTATGTTTGTAAATGTTTAAAATTCTCCAGCCCTCTCGGTACACTCCAAAGTTTGGACTTTAGATTTCTTGAGTGAAATTTTACGTTTGGGGTTATGAAGGAAAACCCCATTTATGGTACACCGTGGCCAAAAGCCATGACATCATCCTTCAGGCTCTGAGATCCAAATGAGATTTTAAAAAAAGAACAAAAATCCCCAAACACACAAAAGCTTTAGAAAAGAGCTCTTCTTCCTTTTCAAAATTTTTCTTTTTGTAAAGTGTGGGGGGTGTGAGTAAGGAGAGGGAAGGAGCTCGGACAGCCCAGTGGCCAAAGAGGAAAAAGAAAATCAACACGTTCTGGTTTTCTTTGGTCTTGCAGACCTCACAGGCTCACAGACATGTGTCAAGTTTTCAGGGAAACAGCTTTGTCTCCCAGTACAAACATCCCTCTGGAGGCTGCTGCCACTGATTCCTTTTCCTGATTCAGCTCCCACTGAAACCAGTTGGATTTTTCCTTTTGTTCTGCTCTGGGTGGGTTTGGCCCTCCCGTGGCTGGGAACAAGCTATGTCCACGGGAGCCTGCTCGCCAGAACTAAATGTGTTGTTACTCACGTGCAGTTCAGTGTTACTCTGCATACAATTACAGTTTCTCCACAGACCAAAGGCATCTCACTGCAGGAACCCAGACATGGGGCACTTCTGCGGGCTGCTATTGCTCTGTGTTTGTGCCTGTGTGCTCAGCCAGCCAGCCTGCCCTGGCTCCTGCAGGTGTGTCCGTGGAAAGCAGTGCAGCCATCGGCACTGCCCAAAGAGGCTCGTTCCCAGGTTTCCCTCTGATTCTGCACCGGGAATGTTTGGGGATGTTGGCCTCAAAGGCCATCAGTCTCGGTTTGGGAACTGCCACCAAGGAGCAGTGACTCTTGCTGGTCACTCAAACAGTCCTCTTAAAAAGAACATAAAATGGCACTGCTGATCCATTGCTGGGGGCGGCTCTTGCTTTCCTTGTGCCTTCTTGTAAAGCAGGTTTTCACTGATTCCATAGCCAGCTGTTGGTTTCCAGTCACTCCCAGGAGTGCCTCACAACACTCTCTGGCTAGAATGTGAGAGATTTGCTGTATCAAGACAGCCATAAAAGTCAAGGAAAACAAGGCTTGTGAAAATAAACAAGCTGCACCTCTGATTGGCAATCCCATCTACTTCACTCCCTTACAATTGTACTAATCGTTAGGACTCTCGAAATGTTTCCCAAGGAGAGGAAATGAAGTTGCCGAGATGGGAAAGGATATGAAATTTCCTGAGCAGACCGAGGCACAGGTGCCCGGTATCTGGGATGTTAGGCAGTATTTACCAAGGGAAATGCTGCTGCTGGATTTTTTGCATGCCTCTAAAATTGTTGTATGTCCCCCCTCAAAAGCAGAAGTGCCGTTGTGTGTTTGTCAGTGCCTGCAGCCCTGAGAAGATGCTGAGGGCTGAACAGCTGTGATTCTTTTATAAAGCACTTTGGCATCCGATGCCCCCCCCCATCCCCACAGATTTAACGTCAAAGGCTCTCTGAGGAAAATCCACATATGAAAAAAAGATCTTTGATGGAATGAAACTATAACCAGCCACTAAATCAATTGAGTTAGGAAATTCCCATTCCTTCCTCCATTCATCCAGAACCAGATCTCCTGTGGGAAGCCATTATTATTTGGATGTTAAAATCCTCTTCCTGTACCAAAAAACGTTTCTGGAGCTGCAACAGCACAAAAACCTTGTTTATTAAATCCATGGGAAAATAATTCCACCTCCAAAGAGCTGAATGCTAGGCCACTGTCTGTCCACTGGCTGAAGTTCTTAGTTAAACAGCTGGGGAGCCTGAGGAGAATGTCTGATGACATCATCAGTAAGCAATATTGAATTAAGAATGTAGATCATCGTTTCACTCACACATCATTTGAGAACATTTTCAAGAAAGGAAATGAAAAGTTACATTGTTGCCACCTGTGTTGATTACTCTTATGAATTAAGAGAGCCCAAATTACTTTTTTTTTCCCTGTGTGTTTTGAGGAAAGACAATACAAAAATAAAATAAAAAAAAAATAAAAAAGAGGCCGTGAACATGCAGGAATCCCCAGTGAATATAAAACTCATTCCATTTCCCCAAATCCAGGGCTCGCCCCTGGCTGAGCAGCAGAGGGAATCTGTAGTGCCATGAAACCAAAGCTCCTTCAACTAAGAGCTGTGAAGTTCTGTGGTGCGTTTTAATTGATGATATCTCAAGGTAGTTGGTTTGTACTTTCTCAGTAGTGAATCGTGATGAAAACAAAATACCCTGTGCGTTTTCTCCCTGGTCGGAATTTTGCTGCTACTGCACTGCGGATTAGAATGTCCAGCCTGGGTTTGTGCACATGCCTTCCTCCTTGAATACCTACCCCTCCAATTACCTGCATGGTTTGAAATGAACATTAAGTTGCTAATTGTTAGTAACCCAACTGAGGCAGATGGCTACTTAAACAAGATATTGTAGCTGTTTGTTTGCAAAGCTTAATTTACTTTGCATTCTGCTAAAAACATTTACTCTTGGCTTGATTTCAAAACTGATGAGCAACCAAAATGCTCGTGAGCTCAGGGTGTAATGCTTGTGAGACACAGGGCTTGTGCAAAGTGCAGTATACGTCTTCCTTCCAACTGCATCTCAGGAGTCTCGAAGTAACTTGGAATTTTTACATGATAACGTTGAATTTGACATTTCCTTTGTATACTTTCTGGTTTGATATGGTATCTCAAAGGTCACATGACCTGTAGGATGGCTCAGACTGCTTTCTTGATTAGTCCTGTGGAACTCAGTCAACAGTGGCCGTATGCATCGAGCCCCAGGCAGAATTTGAGCCTAGTGAAGACATGGTGGGACCATCATCTTGCCAAGTTCTATCAAAGGATCTCTGAGAACATGTGTGTGTGAGCAAGAAGTTACTGTCAGTACCAGAAGGGATGTGACTGTTCTTTTTAGGAAAATTCCAGCCCCTCTCCGTCTTTAACTTGGAAAAGAACAGAAATTTCCAAGATGAGCTCTCATGAGGATGATGACACTCCACAAGGGCACATTCACAGGGGCAACTGGGAGCTTCCAGCCACACCTGTGACGCTGTAAGGGCTGTTTGAAACGCCCCAGCTCGCACACAACCTCACCCACCCTCACCTCACCTGCTGCCCGGTCTGCACGTTCCCTCAGGCATCGCGGGGGACAAAGGCGCTTGGTTTCCTCCCCAAAGTGCTGCACACCAACTGCAGCCAGAGCGCTCCCTCACAGGAGCCCCTGACTGCTTGGCCGGTTGGTTTTGTTCTTGGCCAAATCGCTGCACTGACAGGGGCACCTCAGGAAAGCAGGAAAGTTTGCCTTTTATCTTCCTGCTCTGACACTGCTGCCGTTACTGGCCCTGCGGAGAGTAAATGGCAAACAAAATGTTTGCGTGTTCCAAGATTTTTCCAATGCTCCCTTCTTCCCTTTCCACTTTGGCACAGTGCTATTGATAGCACCCAACAGGCCAGGTTATTTAACTCCCACAATACCACATAGCAAACGCATGACATACTCTACACTTTTTCTTTTCCTTACTGCATATCACAAAAGGTAACACTGGGACTCAAACAAAAACAAATTACCTCAGTAACTCCTGGAAAACTCAAGTGGTTAATCAGTTACCTTTTATTTACATATATATGCTTAATGCTGAATTAAGTTGTAAAAACCAAAGGCTGATTTATAGCCCCAGTCAGCCTTAATTAACATTGATTCCAGGGGAATAGTAAATGTGAATAGCCTTCACAATTGAGGCTGAACAATGAACTCACTGGGTGTTGTCCAATTTGTAGCATGATTTACATGGAAGCAAGCCCTTCTTTTTCTAGGGTTACCCCTTTTTTATCTGGTGTTTAGGATGGGTTATATATAATCTATAGATAGGAACATTTGCTGTCAAATATTCCCCCTGATTTAGAGTTAGCCTTCACCATGGTCACCATAAATAAGGCAGAAAAAAACCCAATTTGAGGCTTTGCAGGGATTCCTTGTTCTTGCAATGTGTCATCGCTTCTCCATTTCATGGCATTTTTACGAAGTGGCCATAATGAAAGTCAGATTAAATGTACAGGATATATACGTTTAATCAACAGCCATTGGAGTCAGTAGTGCTGGAAGAGTTATAAAAGCCCTTGTGAATGCAAATTTATGGCAAAAGAATCTGTGTCTTGGTGGTAGGAATATCTGCTGAATGGTACTACCTGACACAGAACACCTAAAACTTTCAAAAGTGAATTATTTAAGTGCAAGGTTTTGCTTGTAAAGCCGCCAGCTGCTGGATTTCAAGACTTGAAACTGTTCCAAAACATGGGACTAGGTACTTTATTTGTGCACTAGAGTAAATACTCTGATTTTACTGCCAATTTAAATGTGCTCAGTTTACAGTAATGAGCTTGTATAGGCAATACCTTGTTTATAGAAAGTGGAACAGGAAGAAACTAACATTAACCATTAACAGTAGCAATTTCTCTTGCCTTCAGCTCTGACTTTATGCCAAATAGATCCTTCCCATGTCCTATCTGAAATATTTACTATTCCTGTTCTTTTTCTAAATCTCTGGGATAAATGGAGCATTCAATAAAATAATACACCTCTTCCTTCCAGTCCACCTGAATTGCAACACTCTTTTCTAATTCCAAGGCACTATTTCTCATTCCTGCAGTGAACTGTATTTTAAGAACAAATACAAGTCCCATGTACTAGCAAACCTGATGATAGGTGTTAATCCCAGCAGAATGGAGTTAACATTTTTTAATCCTTTTAAAAAAGAACAGACCACTCCTGTAAGGGAAGTACTCAATTGCAGTTGCCACAACGTCTCAGGTCCTTTACTCAACCTAACTGTTTTATTCTTTCAATACATCTCACACGAGAAGCCTGTGTGTTTATGTACACACTGTCACCTTAAACAAACATGCTTACATCTCCTCTGGCCATCTGCTCCCGAAGCTCCAAGCTTTTCTCCCTTCCCCTCCCTCCTCAGCACCCCACACACACGCTGGGTGCAGAGTTAACTCAGTGGAAAGCATGACAGCAAAGTCCTTCCTCCACACAGGTCACAGATGTCAGAGACTCTTTTTTGCACTTCCACTCTAAAAAGTGGCTATAATACACTGGAGGATTTTGGCATATGGTGTTAGTCACCAGAGGTAATACTGGAGGTTCTTTCACTATCTTATTTTAGCTGGGTTAGCTCCAAAATGTCCTAAAAAGGAGTAGTACTTGGGTTTGCCAATGATCACTGAGCAGGGAGACACCAGCACGGTCTGAGGAGCTGGAAGTGCAAGGAATGAACAGGCTTAGGAGAAATACAGCGTGCAAAGAAAGCAGTGGTAGTGGTGTGGTAGGTCCTGGGTTCAGCAACCTCTGAAAACCTAAACGGAAAGGGGGGAAAGTAAAAAACAACAGACTCTGGAATGGATGGAAGGGCACACAGTAAAGTGGCTGAAGCTTGAGGCACAGGGAAGATGAGGAAACAATAATGGCCAAAGCATCCACAACAGCAAAAGCAGATGTAATTGCTGGTTTCTGTGTCCAGTTGTTCTATGTCCAGGGTGTTTTCCAGGCGGGCACAGGCTCCCCCACACTCATGTCAGCTGGACATGAGGCGGCTCTGTACCAGAAGCTATGTCACTGCACTTAGTGTGGGACCGAGCCTGAGCTAGTAAGCCCTGCTGAGAAGCACAAGCTCCAGCACTTCCATTTGGCTTGGAGGAGAGGTGCAGCAAGCTGCTGTCTGATAAATGAAAACTTACAGACATATCTGTGCCTTCAGGTGTAAATAGATGGGCCAGTTTGTACCACCTGGGTATCTGATTGGAACTGAGGCTCCTCAGTCTTTCAGAGGGTCCCTGTCTCTATAAACACAGCTCTGCATGCCAAAAAAAGGGTGGTGATCGTTCCTTTCTTTTAGGTGTGAACTCCTGTCCCCAGTGAAGTCAGGGGTAAAATTCTCGTTTATTTCAATGAGGCCAGAACATTTCCTTACACATTTAAAGTTGTATTTCATGGCATACAATGAAAGCACAATGATACCTGAACTCCAAGGAACCCCTGTGGTGCCTGGACTTTCTGAACACTTTTGTTCTTAGAAAGATTTAAAAGAGAGGAAGAGTCTGAATACCTGGAAAAACTTTCACTCAGTCATTTTCCTGGAGTGACTTGTTTCATATTTGTTAATAAATAACTGCATCCTGTTCTTGAAAGTAATTCAGTAGAAAACTGACATGTATACAGCTACCAGTAAAAATCTACTTTAAATAAAGTCATTTGTCACTACCTTTCTAAAGACAGCTGTTGTCAGCACCATTACTATTCAAATTTGTTTTGTCTGTGACAATTAAAATGATATCAACACTGAGAGAATGTAACAATTTCCATTGTTCCAAGCAGATAAGCAAGTTAGTTCTGTGCTGCAAGCCATCACTGTAGCCATAATTAAGTGACTGTGTATTGAAGAACTGTGATGTTTGAGATTATTCAGCCTTGACTGGGTTGTATCAGTGACCAAATGTTTACTTACTGAACTGAATGATTACTCCTAATCCCTGTCTTGTCTCCAGCAGTTTCAAGGCTTTTTGCCTGATACAGGTACTTCTTTTTTTAGTTTGTCTGTTACAGCTTTTGAATCAAATTTGAATGTCAACCAAGTTATTTGGAATTTGATGTTGCTTCTACAGTGACAGTGCTACAGAAGACAGAAGGTCGTCAGGGCTGACCTCAGCCTGAACTCTTGAAAACTGTAGTTTTCACAGGCATAAATAAGTTTCAGCTCGTTTGTATTGGACTCTGCAGCCTTTCCCAGGAGTTTGTTGGTATATACATTCCTGTTTGTTCATGCAGGAGGCCTGATTCATTTTCTTGCTTTTCTAGATTTTCATCAATAATGAGTGGCAGAATTCTGAAAGTGGGAGAATATTCCCAGTATATAATCCAGCAACGGGAGAGCAGATCTGTGAGATTCAGGAAGCCGACAAGGTAATGCATCCCATGAATGGGTATATGTGTAAATGAAATGCATAAATAGATAAATAATAGAAAAGAGAAATATATAAATAGATCAAAGCAACCAGTCCAGAATAGATAGCACTGCTGGACAGTTCTCCTATTGATCATAGTTCCAAAACTATTTATTAATGTGGTTTATGTGATTAAGGTTGTACAACAGCAAACTTCATAAGCCTGGTTATGTTATTTACCTCTGTGCCTTGAGTTTTTTCCTTCCTTCTTGCCAGGTTGATACGGACAAAGCAGTGAGGGCAGCCCGGCTTGCCTTTTCTCTGGGTTCTGTTTGGAGGAGAATGGATGCATCAGAAAGAGGCCACCTTTTGGATAAGCTGGCAGACTTGGTTGAAAGAGACAGGGCAATTCTTGCTGTAAGTGGCACACAAAAATCAACAGTCAAATAGTTTGTTAGTGCTACATTCTGAGAGCAAATTAGTTCAGGAATGTGTTGATATGAATTGCCTATGAAAGCCACACAGCTTCACGGCTGAGACAGCTGGCTGTCCACTCATGACCTGATCCAAAGCTCATAAAACTCAACAAGAGCCGTCCAGTGGGCTCGAATGGGCTTTAGATTGGCCATCACACAAACGCGTGGGTGTGCACGCACGTCTGTGCCCGCCACACGTTTGTGACTTCTCCAGAGCGAGCCCATGAGACTCAGTGAGGGTGCAGACCCTGCCGAGGGGGCCGGAGCAGGGCCGGCTGCCGCTCGCTGGGGACGCGACGCTGGGCACGGCGCTCCTGCGCGCGTGGATGAAGCCATCGAACCCGTGGCATTGTTAATGTTGTTTTCCGCATGTCAGCCGCTTCCAACTAAGCCGGGGAACATCTTAATTCCAGCTTTGTCAACACTTAAATCATCTTACCACCGGCGTATACTGTAAAATCGCCACGGGGAAAAGGAAGTGCACAGCAAATCAAGCTTACTCTGCCTGTCATTAGATTTTTATTTCTAGAGCCAAGTTCTTTACTGAATTGCACTGCAGGCAATGCCATTAATTGCTCTTGGGGATATAAGTCAGTGCAGAATTAGGCCTCCATTCTTCTCTATAGAAACTCATTTGATGGTTGGTGTGTTACACATGGGCGTCCTTTGCCCGTTCTTAATGATTTCTATTAGACAGCTATTGAGAATGAGTTAAGCTACTCAACATCTTAGGCTATTTTATTGGATTCTTTTTGCTAAATGATCTTAGGAACCCCTAAGAGGGTAGCTTATAAGATACTTTTAAAAATAGGAATACTAACTTAAAAATAAGGGCATTAGCTTGTTAATTTATGAGCTTCCCTAGAGGAGAGTTTGTTTATTTGATGGCAATAAATAAACTGGCTGTACAGTATAGATATCTCAGACCTCAGCAGGAGTCTTGGCAGCCATATAGAGAAATTTTTATATTCACATCAATTATATAAAGAGGGATATGTCCATTCTTCTCTTTATGGATTCAGATCATTAATACGGGGTTACAAGGAGCCCCTTCTCAGCTGTTATCATTAACATAACAGAACCTAGTTTGACAGGCATTTTTATCTTGGCTCCTGATTAAAGCAGTTCAGCATTTATAGATCTGGACCAAACACAGTGGCTATTAGGTTCAAAATACACAAAGGCACATGTACATGCATGTGGGTACACACATAAACCCACAAGACAGACAGACAGGCAAACACACATAAACACACACATGTTCTTAAAATCACAGCCGTTCCAGAATGCTCCACAAGAAACCACACTGTTTTTAAGGAAAATGCTTTTTGTTCACATTTGCAAAAAGAGCTAACAAAGGGGATCATATGATTGTTCTGAACCTCCTGGGTTGGTCACGACTGAAGAGCTGTTAAGATGGTGAATACTTCAGTAGTGTTGTCCAAAAATGTTACTCTTAACTTTTCCTTGTCCTCCAGACCATGGAATCACTGAACAGCGGCAAACCATTCCTGCAAGCTTTCTATGTCGATCTCCAGGGAGTCATAAAAACTCTGAGGTATTATGCCGGTTGGGCAGACAAAATCCATGGAATGACCATTCCTGTAGGTAAGGGGAATTAAAGCACCTAAGCCTTCTCATGGCCAAATGGCTTAATAGAATACAGCCTCATGGAAGGGAGAAGGGAACCTTGCTTTGGTCTTTCAGTGTGTGGTGTGTTGCTGAAGCAGATGTTTGGGAGTCAGGTCTGCAGAGGGAGGATCTGAAGAGTGCTTGGTTTCTCTTGCATGTGCCCATCTGGGGAGACAATTCAATACCCACAATTAAATATTGACACACATAGAAATGGATGCAGTAGAAGCCTGACAAACACCTTGGAACTCATGAAAACAGTGTTAGCTGCCTGTTAAAGAAACAGACCTTGTTTATATATGTCTTCTTACTGCTCATGCAAATAATTTTACTTGGGACTAACATTGGATCTAAACTGATTTATACTTTGAGGGAGTTAGTAAAGTTACTACAGAGAACTACATACATATCAGGTATGTTTTGTCATATATGCTTCTTCAAATTATTCAGTGGCATGAGTTTTGAATTGTACGTATGAGAGAAACCGTTATGAGCGCTAGGAAATTATTATATAAGAAAAAATCGTTACCATTGCTTTTGTTTAATGAGTCTCTTCCCCCTGCCTCTTCCTCCCAGCAGTTTAACAAACACAAGCTGCATTTTCTGATGCAAACATATTCATTTGCAGTGCCTTGATGTACCAAGGGCTATAACTGTGTAACACGGCAAAATAGCCAAGAATTATTTTATGTAGGTGCAGTCATTAAGATAAACATACTGATCTTTCACCTGCATAGAATAAATCTTTGGAAAAACATGAAGGAAAATGAGCATCATTCTGTGGGTTCCTTTTTCCTTCACGGTGCACACAGGCATGTTAGGCACACTCCCAGGTAAGTGCTTGTTGCCGCTGCCCATCTGTTTCCCTGGTGTTGCACCGTGTAACACCATGTCTGCAGTGCCCTGCCCTCTGTACAGCACAGCACCAAACTGTCAGTGCTGGGCAAGCACAGAAATGGAAAATGTGCCCCGCAAATTTTCAGAAGGAAAACAGGTCATGTAACTCTTACTGCAGCGTTACTCCCTGTGATGTTTCACCTTACTAAAACTGCGGTGTGCACCGACTGGTGTTTATCTTCCCTAGTTTATTTTCACCAAAGAAAATGACAGTATTAAGATTTCAGGTGTAGGCTCTCCTGCAAGGACTCAAAGATTTCCACAGTCATTCGTAAATCCCGTTTGTGCTGCTTGCACTTCACATTTAATCATACAAAAGTGCAGACCACACCATAAATTCACCCATTCGGCAAATTTTCTGTCCCCTAATCTCCTTCTCCCTGGTCAGTGAATGCCTCCTTCTCCCTCCTTAGCCCCGCACGTACACAGAAATTAGGTCAGTCACCAACAGCCATTCCCAAGTTAAGGAGAATAAATATTCTCTGCTTATTTTTGCTCTCAGTTCCTGTATAGGATAAATAACTGATTTTTTTTTTTTAAGTGAGGAAGGCTATGCTGGGCGAAAGAAAGGCACATTTTCAGCATGCCTTCCTCAATGCAAACACAATTAGCAGCAGTGTAGAATCATGAGTCCATTCACAGATTTTCAGGGTATTCCTCCTTACTCCTCTAGTTTCACACCATAAATTCGTCATTCTCATAAAGCTATTTTAGGGCAAAGCCAGTGCTCTTTAAGTTCACCTACCATCAGCTCATCAAAGGTAAACAACCAAGACAACAAAACCAAAATGGCAACACCATTAAATCTCCTTTTTCTGTTCAGTGTGCTAATAAATCTGAAACCTCCCAGTCTTTCATCTGTTTCTGTTGAGGTTTTCTCTTCCTCTAAAATAAAAATTGCCAAGTGATAGACAAGTAGAAGAAGAACAGTGCGTTTTACAGTTACATTCCTTTTGGTCCCAGAGCTACCAAACCTTCAGACTGCCCTTTGCTTGCTCCCATGCATAAAGCCTTGATGATTTAAATTAAAACAGAACGAGGCTAGACTAGAAACTGTTAAACTAATAAACTGAATGCAAGCAGAACTGTATCTTTAAATCAATGTATGATATGATACAGTTTAAAGGACCAGCTCAGCTCTCCTCCTGTTTGCTGTGTCCTGCTGCATGAGGCATGGGACTGTATTATGGTTGTTATGCAAATAAAATATCCGGGATGGAGACTCCTGATGGAAATCTGAGCAAACACATCTGTGGAAGATATTGCTGCCCCAAAGTGAGACCCCTGGATAAATGGGGCTTGCTTTCTGATTAAAAAATTAAAGTCTTTGGGCCAGGTGCTAAGCAGCTGCAAATTGATCTGGCTCTGTTAGTATCAGTGAGGACTGAAGAACGTCAGTTTACATCAGCTGAGAATATTAAAAAACCCCCTTTAACACAAAATTTTAGACTGGATGTGGGATCAGTGTCAGATCCCTCTCAGGCAATGTTCTTCTGGAGGCCAGCTAGTAAGGGAAAAGGGTAACAACCATCAGCCACAGCATCTCAGACTAAGTGTCATTAGCATGACTTGTATAAACTAATCTTAAAACTCTAAAACATTTAAAAAGTTTCCTATATAATTTCTAAGCACAAGGGAGCTTTCTATGCTCACTGTTTAGAATAAGGGATTCACTTAATACTTGAGTTATTTTGCCATGGTAACAGCTTGTTTCACACTATGGACTCTCAGATCCATCTTTGGCCTGTCCAGAGACATCTGAGGCTTCCAAATGCTTCAAGTCACATATGTCCCCAAAGATATTGTTAGAAAGCAACCTCAAAAATCCCATCTTGACAGTAAGTCTGTGGATGCTGAACTTTGGAAGTAGGTGTCAAAAAGGGCAGCTGTCTGGAGTCTGGTGGAAGACAGCAGGGAGAGCAGCTCCGCATGGGAAGTACTGCTCTGCAGAGAGAACGCTCTGCCCACGTTGGGCAGAATTAACCACCATTTGTCTGAGTTGGAAGAGGTTCAGGTTATCTATAACTGTGTTATGAAGCACGCAGACAAGTGGCACTGATTATGCAGTGACAATCTAAAGTCAGACAGTGCGAACGTAACTGTGTTACTGTTATGTTGGCACCATCCTTCTGGCTGAGAACCCTCCTCTCAGTACTACCCAGTACAAGCTGGTATTTTTAGCTGACTCCTCTGTATGCCTCCTGAGCGCTTAGTTTTGCTTGTATGTACTTCTCTGTATTTTGACTTCACTTCCCTCTGGGCTGATGAATCTTCCTATGGTCTGTGAACCCCTGCTAGCATCTCTGAAGGTGAGTTAGAAAACCAACCTGATCGTCTCAATCTGTGACCCAAATACTCTCATCTCCACTGAGAACTTGATCTGGAGGTCAAAATGTTACAACATTTTGTCAATGCAGAGCAAACCAACTACTTTTTTCCTGCCTTTTCCTGATGTGAATCTCTTTTCTCTCTTTCCCTCCCTCCTTTACTTCCTCTGTCCTGTCCCTTGTCTTGGTTGCAGACTATCGTTACCTTTCTCATAATTATTCTGTATCTGGCCCCCAGCTGAAGCATTAGCTCAGGTTTCTACTGAGCAAATCCTGTAAAGTAGATGGATAGAAATAAACAGACCTGAAAATAAGTTATTTCTAATCAAATTCAAGTTGAAGTCTTTTCTTAAAGCCCAGAACTTTATGGATTAACCTGTTTATTGTTACCAGATGTATGGCAGAGGACACTGCAGCAGGTTCCCAAAACATACTCTCCATTGTGAACTTAGATCCTTCCTCAGTATTGAAGAAGGGTGGCTGCAGCTCCTGACTGAACAGGGTAGAGGCTGTGGCTGCCTGACACTTCACACCCTGGGAGGGAAAGCACAGACCCCTGCCTTGGACAGAACAATGGGAGCCAAAGCCCTGTAATCTCTCCTCCTCCTCTTACTCCCTTCCGCTGTCTGACCCTTTCTTACCCTGGTAAATCATCTCTGGCCATTAAACCTGGGTAACCTTCTCATCATTCTCACATACTTACTTGAAATTATTTTCCTAAGTTAAGAGATTCGAGTTATTCTAGATGGCCAAGCACTACAAGGCAAGGGGCACATTCAGCTCATGCCTTTAGCATAGCCCTTCCCTCAGCTAGAGCCCCTGACCTGAACTCAGAGATAGTCTGAGCCTGGGCTAGTTTGTATGGCTACGAGACCTGATTTAGGCACGAAACAGTTTATATCTACTTTTCACAGATGCAGGCCAAGCACACTAACAAAGCTGCTGGTTAGACAGTACCTTAAATGACACCCTAATCAGTTCCCACACAGAGCAGGTTGTTTTCTGGCTCTTTGTCAACTGGGAAGAAACCTGGTATCTCAGCACGCACTCCCAGACCACAGGCAAGTGGTGCAGCAGCAACCAGCAGCTGTGCAGTTTGTGAAGGAGCAGGAACTTCTCCCAGCCGGGCTGAGCGGGCTGCTCAGAGCAGAGACCGTGTGGGTGGCTCCCACAGCCCACAGGCCTGAGCCCAAACCACAGACTGTTTATTCCATGACCTGACTCAGGCTGCCCTGAGCTCAGCAGTGCTCTAGATGTTAAGGACTGCACATTTCACACAGCACTCGCTTAACTAGTGATACCTCTCACTCCTGAAGGCTTTTTGACATTTTTGTTCATCAGGACCTTAAGAATAATTACCAGATCAGAGAGTTAATTGATTCCCTCCAGCCTCATACCCCCTGTGTTCTCACCAGTGTTGTCTTCTGCAGTAGATGATGCTCAGTGACACAAGTCACAAACGTGCCCTCTTCATTCCACATCTACATGTTCCCTCACCTCAAACTGCCCGTCTGCAGTGGCAGATCACTCAGATGTATGTCACCCTGCTGTCCCACACCTGGCTGCATACACACCTTTATACTGCTGTGTTCCAGCCATGCCTTTCAGGAAATTGCCTTTGTGACTCTTCCTTCACCTCCCTCACCCTTAGATCAGCGGAGGCCATGAAGTGGCTTCCAAGCTACTGCAATTTTTTGTGCAGTACAGCTCATTCTCTTTCCCAAGGAACAAAGCAGGTTACTTTCTGTCGGGATGCCTGCTTCCTTTGTGCTACAGAAAGAACAATTAGGCTGCTCCTGAACCTAGGTTTCCCATGCTGGCTCGTGAAAAAACACTTCCATGACTTCTTTATTTCTTTTACTGCCATCAAAGGCTGATCTTTAGAGTTTTTGCCCCCCCTCTATTTTAATTTTTTTTTTGTTCTGCCAAGTCAAACTGCTCTTGAGAGTAACCATGCTCATCTGTTTCAGATGGAGATTATTTTACGTTTACAAGACATGAACCCATCGGAGTGTGTGGACAGATCATCCCTGTGAGTATCTCTACTAGCGCTTTCTATTTATTTTCATTTGAACCAGCTCTCTTTAAAGACACATAAAACATGGTCCTCAGCTATGTGTGTTTTCCATTACGAAAAAAGCTGAGCTCATATTGTTGACATATCTTTAACAGCCTCCCTGCAAATGCTTATTTGAACATGCTAATAGGGTTTAGGCTCTGTTATTAGGAGTTAAGTTCTCAAGTCATAGAATTCTCATGATTAAAACAAGCAAAGCAAAACACAGTGTTAATATGCTGTCAGTGGTTATGGATGTTCACACAACTTATGGAAAATTGATGCTTTGCTGTGGTAGTCTTTCTATTTATTTAGTTTTTACTGTGATTTAACAGGCTCCTCAGTTCCTGGGAGAATGTGATGTATTTTAATTCCATTTTTTCCTGCTATTTCTTTTACAAGACTGGAGGAGAAAAGGAAACTCCAGGACACATATCATTACAATTAACATTGTGTAGCTAATAAAAGACATGAAATGTTTGTTTTATTTGTTATGAGAGAAAAGCATATCGTTTTGTCAAATCCAATACTGTCCCTACACCCCAATATACACCCTTAATAAAATCTTGCTGAACAGTGCATGGGAATTACACTGAGAGGGTAACTTTTTCAGAAGAATCAGTTAACCATCTCTGGCAGAAATTTCAGTGGGAGGCTCACATAAAGCTATTAAAATATTGTGTGGAAGCTTTTTTTCTGGACAGAGCACTGGGGGACTAATCAGGACATTCTCTGAAATTTCTGGTGATGTTGATTTTTTATTTTGTTCACGTTAACCACAAAGCCACTAAGCAGCAACATCCAGCAATTCCATTACAAAAGGAGCAGCCAGAAAAGATTACTTTAACAAATTTAAGCCCTTTCTCCCTATTTATATTGTTGCTATTTAATGTCTTTGATAAGGGGTGGCTGTTGTGTTCGGCACTCCGTAGCAACCCAGAGAACCACGAAACGCCTCCGAGTCTGCGGCTACAGCCGTGCTGCACACACCTACACACTCTCCTGGCTTGGGCCTTATGAATGAAAGACTCCACAGCTCTGTCCCCATTCTTCAGCCTGGCACATGGATAAGGATTTCCTAAATGACAGCCCCAATGCCTAACCCCAGCCTTGCTGGACATCTCTTAGGCTTGTGTCATTGAGCTGAACTGGCAGATCTGTTGATGAAACTCGGCCGCTGGCTGAAGATCACACCAAAAGCAGGATTTGTTTAGTTCGGACGTGTAAAACTCTTTGTTCAGGGTTCCCAGCCATCTACCATACATGTTCATTCTTCCCTCAGCTTTGTCCCCCAAAACCTTAAGATGGCTGTCACACAAATCTACTCTAACACTGCTGCTAATCTGTTATGTATTTCCTCCACAGCTACCAGTCACAGGGTACAGCCCCTGGCCATCGCACTAGCAAACAGGTTATTACAAAAATAAAGCTAAACAGTAAGCCTGGCACTAAACTCCCCATCCTCTTTCACAGCCCAGCTTCCATCAAAACATGTGCTCTTCGGCAGCGCTGTAGCATAAACAGGGCTATATATTGCCCTATAAAACTCCTCCGAGCTCTCCTTGAATACCATTAGAAGTGCAGGCTGTTAGCACACTGCTGGCCCTATAGCTCCCCTCCCAGGTTTATATACTGGAGATGGAATTAAAACATCACTTTGTCTCCGGAGTTTATAAACAACAGAGGGAGTAAAAAATTGGGTGTTCGGTGAAGGAAAGACAGTTGTGTATTTTTTCAAGCTAGCCAGGGGCTAGAGAGATGTCTGTGAGAGTGGCAGCTGATATGCATCAGGCAGTAACACATTCTGGCCAGTGGCTGACTCTTTGTGACTGATATTTTCTATCTCTTTCCAAAGGGGATTATTGTATGCATTTATAAGAGTGATTGTGCAAATGCAGTTCTTTTATTACTCTGGCATTTCCACTGAAATCCCCTTAAACTGCGAGGATCAGCCCTTGATGCTAAAGGCTTGTTGCTTTTATCTTTACCCACAACACGTTTGTGCATCAAACTAATACAACTCACTACATCTTCTGCTGCAGTTAAATGGAGTTGAAATGAATGACAATACAAAACTTTATGTCAGCAAAGAGTTTCTCAACTTGTTTTTTACTGTTCTTTTGACATCTTCCATATAAATTGCTCAGTCAGAAGTCTTCAAGGAAATGAAACACTTTGACTGAGCATTGACATTTATGGACTTCTTATTGAAATTCCATCAATTAAGGATTATATAATTTTGAGTATAAATTTTATATCTTCATATGTACTCAGGGTTAGGCAATTGATATCCAGAAATCCTTCAACATGAACAAACAGTTCCTTCGTAGTAGTGTATCAGAAGCAAGAGCTATTTGCCATGGGGGAATTAAAAGTGACAATTGCAAAACAAATAAGTGAAATAAAAAGTTGTGACAGAAAAAATGAACAGATAACAGAATATTTTCTTGTGGAGATTGCAGGTGGGAGCTCTGTTTCTTTGAACAGGAGAGAAAGAACTAAAAGGTCACTGCTGTTGCTTTCTTAATGGCAGTAATTAAAAAAATCCTTGCTTTGTGCTGAGAAAGATTTATGTTGAGGATCAGCCTGAGAAATAAGTGAGGTAGCAGCTTGACATCTTGAAAACAAAACACCACGGCAATATTTTTCCATCTATCAACTTTTTTTTCCCCCTACAGTGGAACTTCCCCCTGCTGATGTTTGCATGGAAGATTGCTCCAGCTCTGTGCTGTGGAAATACAGTAGTTATTAAGCCAGCAGAACAAACACCACTCAGCGCTCTCTATATGGGAGCCCTCATCAAGGAGGTAAGAATAGTTGACAGGAATCATGTCTGTGTCTGTCCTTGTGGGGAAGGAACTACCAGCACATGCCTGGTTTAACATGTTTTATCAGTTTTCATGGGCCATGCTTACCTTCACTCATTCCTACTCTGACAGGCTGGCTTTCCCCCAGGAGTTGTCAACATTTTGCCAGGATTTGGTCCAATTGTTGGTGCGGCCATAGCCTCTCACGTTGGCATTGATAAAATTGCCTTTACTGGATCCACTGAGGTAAGAGCATTCACACATACACTGCTGTAAAATGTGAGTAAACACTTCAGTCCTTCTGCTACATTTCTTGCTGTCACTGAGTGAAACACCTACATCAAAATAACAGTGGTCTGTCCTTCCCAGCTGAGCTTATGTTCTGCAGCACTTCCCAAGCAGAAAGGGCTCCTTCCCTCCAGCCCCTGCTGTGCTCGGCACCTCAGCACAGGAGATATGCCTGGAAAAATATTGCTGGGATTTCCTGTGGGCTTATGAGGATGTGAATCACATGCAAGTAGGCAGAACATCCCGTGTATATCACAACACACATAAATGCTGCTCTAACAGCCACCATTTGTGTATCTTGCTGTACTTGGGGAGAAGGGGAGAGGAAGGGGGCAAATTGTGCAAAGACACTTCAACTTTGACACTGCATTCAAGCATATTAAGGATGAGGAGGCCTAAAAAGGAAGGAATGCAGGGAGAAAAGGAGATTGTCCGAGGTGTCTGTTCCCAAAATGATGGAAAGAAGCTGGCCGGAGGACAAAGGGAGGCAGTTGTCTCCTGGATGTCTTGCTGGGAGTCTCTGATGCAGATGTTACAGAGGAGGCTCACTCTGAAGACGAAGGCTGCAATCTACAGAAAGACTGACCCTCAAAACTCACATCACGTCTTGCTCTCAAATATGTGCAAAGCTGGCTGTTATCAGGGCTGGGGTGGGGATGACAGAGGTACTCCAGACTGAAGTCACAGGAGAAGGGGCCTTATCTCATCGGCTGAAGGCAGACAGAAAGGAATCTCTGTGGGAGTTTCAGGGCTGGTTATATTTAGAGAGTGCTAAACCCAGCCCTTTTCAATTCAAAATCTGACAAACCATTGTGTGGAGGGAGCTAAACCCCAGGGATCCAGTCTGCCTTTGATACGTTTGACTCCCACTCGTGGCAGTGGAAGGCTTCAAGCATCCCAAGGATAGTGCTCTTCACAGTGAGGCAATTTGGTTCCTGATTTGAGTCGACAAATTCACTGACCAAGCAGCCCTACTAGACATGTGTGGGTATCTCCCTGGTGGGCCCAGGGATTGCAGAGACCAGCTGAATTATTTCAAATAAATTATTCTGGTGGAATTATACTGTAATTGAGCTTGGAAGTCACACACAAGCCTAAATTACCAGTAAAATGTAGCTGCAGTTAAATGCCTAATTTGCACAGAGTTGTTTTGCAATTACTGTGTCCCTGCACATGATTTTTAGTGGCAATTTTAGATTCTAATATACACAGGTTACATTCTAAGTCAACGGCTACATCAGATTTCAGATTATTCTATGGAATTACTCTAGTCATTACATCTCCTGTAACCAGTTAACATGAGCATCCTGGAATATCGAAAACTTTAATATGAGCTGATTACCCCCCATAAATTAAGTTGAAACAATTGTTTTCATAAAGATATGTGGTCTCTGTTTAAGATAAATATTCTATTATACAGGATGTTGCACTGTTTGGAGGAGGAAAAATACAGATGGGTTAGGTTTCAAAGTTGTCTCTTGTAGCCAAAATAAATTTTTATTGTAGTTCCAGACAGCTTTAGTTTTAATAGGCGTTTAAACTCAAAAGCTGTGGGTTTTATACTAACTCAGTGCCTACCTTTAAAAGCCTTACTAATAGGAAGTGAAAAGCATTACAGAGATGAAAAAGCAATTCTCTAAGAACCTAAAGCAAGAACAGATGGAACGTTTTAATGCAGAGTTAGTGTAAACTATTCCATATTGTTTCTGATTTCCTGTAACACTGAATTTTTGTAACAGCAAGTCAGCATTGTAACATTTTAAACACAATGCTCTGATATGAGCCGGACTATAGTCTCTGACTTCTCCAAAACAGATTTCAGGTTTTAATGAAATAATAATGGAAATATTTTGTCTCTCTGGTGCTTGTCTGAGGCATGTCAACTGTGCGCTCCAGAGACGTGGATTTCCAATAGCCATTAGGTACATAAACACCACGACATTAACTTCCATTCCCTGTTCCATCCAGGTGCTGGTCAGGGCAGTTAATACTTCCACCCTGAGCAAGTTAATGATAAAAGCCATCAGTACAAATGCAAAGATCTTCAAGTTCAGACCCCAAAGCACAGGTTTTTCTCAAGTTTTCACTGTGAGGTTCTTTTATGTAATGTTCCTTACCTTTGAAGTATATACTGATGGCTAATGGAAACTCCCCATTTGCCTGTAAAAATCACAAAACCAGACTATTATTACCTATTTCCTGCAATATTCCTGAAAGGCAGAAAACAGGCTGCTCTTCCTCAAAAAAAAAAAAAAAAAGTAATGCTAATGTTTTCCAAAATTTGTAGAACCCACTCCATAGAAATATGAGCCAAAAGGCCAAGTTCATGACCTTAGCTCAATAAAGCCTGACACAGCCACACCAAGGAGCCATGCAGCCCAGCACCTTATCTGGCAGCGTGACCAGGAACAGATGCTCCCAGAAGAAGAGAGCATGTGTGGAGTGATCCTTTCCTTGCTGTAGCCCCGCAGCTTCTGACAGTCAACAGCTCACAGACTTCCTGAGCCCCAAGGTGCCTGTGGACAGTTGTATTTAATAGCACCGATGGCCTTGTCACCTGTGCATCAGTCCTCTTGCAGCTCCTGACTATTGGGAGCCTGTGCCTATGCAATGACAACACATAAAGGACTTCTAACTTATGCTTCTGATTTCTAATTTATGAGCTGCCAAGTGTGCGCTTCTTTCTCTGGTTTTTAGATTCTCTAGTGCTCTGAAATTATTTTTTTTAACTACTATTTTTTACTTCTCACACACTCCCCCACAAATAATACGTGAAAAATCATTAAGAGCTCTATTACTGTTTAGTTTCTCTTCTATCCCTCTTTCCTGCTGCCCCCTCCTTTTCTAGTTAGCTTACACGAATTAAAGGAGTAGTCTGCCAGCTCTTCCATCCCTTAGCCTGCCTGCTTCTCAGGAAAATGCTCCCATGGATCACCTCCTCTCCCAATCTCCTAGTGCATGGCTCTCAAAACTTTTCCCTCCACAGCTCACTAGGGGAGGTTCTGCAAGCCCCTGGCAGGCTCTGGATTTCACTCTGCCAACTGAAAGAAACAAAATCATACTAAGTATGAAAGCCGGCCTAAAAATGCTGCACCCTCTTAGAGTCCAGTAGCTTTCTTGGCTGCTTTGCTTGCTTTGGTTCACACTCTTCAGCAGCTTGTTTGGTATGGGCGTTTTAACAAAAGTGTTTATTTTTACTGTGTTGGTTTTAGTAAACCATGGCTAACCCATGATCCTCCTTAATTACAACAATCTCCTCTCAGGCTTCACGGGCACATTTTTTCCTCATCTTCCACAATCAGATGAAACTTAAACTGCCATAACCAAACTTTCTTCCAGCCAATATGACCATGTCAACAGTCACTCCCATCCCTTTCCTGCCTTTCCTTGAAAGCACATAATCAATTTACATATCTCGTTACATCTTACTGGATTTTTCCTTGATCTTTCTGGTCCCTGGCTGTAGGGTGAAACTCTCACTCACCAGGACCACAGCAGAGGTTCTGTAAAGCTCAGCTGTCCCACAGTATCCCCCTGGTTCCCTAGACATGCCTTTTCCTTTTACACTGCCCCTCTCTGCCTCAGCTTCTTCACTGGTCCACCCATTCTTGTCTATTTGAGTTCCTTGAAAAAAATCCCTAGCAAAGATTTAGTTTATAATTTCTGAGTTTAAGAATGGATCCAGACTCAGGATGTCTGGCTTACCCAGACATTGAGGGGAAATTTTTGTGCCTGCTGTTGGGCTGCAGAGCTCAGAAGTACAGGAGATGATATACAAGTCTCGTCTTAGTGAAAGAACAGTGGGCCTTATGTATTTCCAAGACAAGTGCTGAGGAGGAGACGATTTTTACACATATCAGAAATGCACAGAGGTTCTTAATATTACCTTCTTATTCTCTGAAAGAACTTCTGTTATGCAGAAAAAGTGAGAGGCCTTCAAATAGCAGAGGAAAACAGCCATCGGAAGCTGCTTTACTCTTGACTTGCCTTTATTTCCCTTCAAATCTGTGAGCTCTGTGCGCCCGTGTCTGTACCTGTGTGCTCCATCTGAACTGGAACTGTGGGTGGGAACGTAAGTTCCAGTGCACAGGGAATAGCTGGGTGCAGTGTGTTCTGGGACTAAAATTAGAGATGATTACGAAGACAAAGAAGTTATTTTAAAAAAAAAATATGCATTTAAAGCACTGCCTGGATTAAAAATTGTATTTTGATTGTTGCAAAAGTTTAATGAGTTCTAATAACTTCTGTTCAAAACCAAATGTGTAACCTCCAAATCAGAGTGGCTTACAACTCCCTCCAGTTGTTAAACACTCTTAAGATGAGAATTATAGATAGCACACAAAACATTTGAAGCTCTGGCCAACAAGAAATGTATCCTAAGTGGCTGGTTTCCACTTTGTTCAAACTACGACCCATTAAAATGCAGACAGATTTAAGATAGGAGTCAGGTCTGCGTTCAGGCAGTTCTGTAGAGTAACCCAAATAAATATCCAACAAATTGGTTTGGATGCCTGTGTCAACAAAGGGTCTATAAACAACTGCAATAAACCCCTGCAAAAGAGTCTGCATTTTGCTTGGCAGAATGTTTTCTTTATGCACTTAGATTAACAAACCATGATCTCATCATTAGTCAACAAGATACTAGAGAGACCATCAAAGCAAACTACGGGAGAGTCAAGATTGATTCAAGCCAAACAAATGTTTGTAGCTAACAGCTGTATTACCACTGATTCTAATTTACTCAGCAGGATTCTCCTTTCATTTCTGAAGTGAGATGAATGTCACAATGCCTGATGTAGACAGAATGTCTACCTACTGCATGAGCAGCGAGTTGTGTCAGCTCTCCTGGATCACACAATCCCTTGCTGGTTTTAGGCATCCTGAAGAGTTGCATGACGGCATTTTGTACTTTACCAACAAGAATCCTAAAGGTGATTTGACCCGTCCTGGGAAGTCTAGGAGCTTACAAGGCTACACACATGCCCCGTGGAAGGATTTAGGGAGCCTACACTAGCATTCATTCTAATTCTGTGGAATCTTTTTGATCCTAACTTGGACAACTTGTCCTTCCTGAATGAGGAGTAGTTGTTTCCCTTTTCCTTCCTTTGTGTTTTCGGGAGCATTTCGGGAGCTGTCCTTGGGCAACTGTTGTGCCTCTTTGCCTATGAAAGGGACATGTCAAAAGGTTTCACCTTCTCAAAACCAATACAAACAGGGTGGTGTATCAGCCCTATCATCGTTAACAAGAGTTTAGCCACGGACTTCCATGGGGCCACCAGGATTGAACCCAAGGAACAGATGAGCCATTTATAGTTTAGGATTCTCTCCAGGAATTTCTGCTTGGGATTGCTTTTTTGCTTGTGCTGCACTATTCACTAAGCTCTTTGCAGGGCTGCTCCTCACACAGGGCATTGCACAATCAAATAAAGCTGCTGGTATTTCAGATTTACTAGAGACACATCCTGAATATGCCATGAGGCTCTAAAATGCTTCTCACAAAGATTTTGAATATCATTTAGACTTTATAAAAAATGAGGCAGACTAAGTGAGCAGCAGCATGGGTCTGAAGGTTTTACCAAAACACTGACATCAAGTGCCTCAATAGCTGGAGAGAGAAAACTGTACTTCCAGAAAACACAGAAAATTGCTGTCTGGTCATACCATCTCCCCAGACCTTAATCAATCTCTTGTAACCTAAAAAACTGACCTTCAGATATGTTCTCAATATCCCAAGAAAGTTATTGAAGGTACTATTTAAAACACCTAACTGCTGACGTATGACTCCTTTGTCAAATTTTGCACTGTCCATGGGATCTTTTAATCTACACAGCTCCCTGTTCTTGCCTTCACTCTCTGGTCTGTGGCAACGTGCAAGAAAACCCCCTGCTGTTCAGCTACACTGCTGCTGCCCTGCACTCAGGTGTGGTGTTCCCTAGTGCCTGACCGTGTGTCTGTGAGCAAGAGGAGGTTCAGAGCAGAGAGAACCCAGAGCTGTAGAGGAAGTACAACAAACCTTGGAGGTTTGCTTTTGACTCATGAGAATTCCGGTGCTTTAACAGTAAAAGGCAAACCCACCTGTGCAGAAAACAGAAAATTAAGAGAGCATGGAGGACAACAAACTTTTTTCAATTCTGCACAAAGTATTTAGAATGTGAGCGCTTAAGCCACCTCTTGCAAGAGACATTAAATTTCCAAATACAGAAGGCATAAACAAGCAGCAACCCAATGTATTAGATCATGATACGCTCTCACTGCCTAATGTCACACCATTCACAGGCCAGAAGGAGACCCTTCCAGGACTATTCTTCACATTGCTTTTTTTGCACGGGGGGCGCCTGAAAATGCTTCTTTAATCTTTGTTGTTGTTGTTGTTCTGCATAACAAATTGTTTTCTTTGAAACAAGCCAAATTACATCTGCCTCACCCTCCAACAAGGTTATGGTACTTCACAAGCTATCCAGGGATACTCCTGATATCAATCTTGAAGCCTATTCAAAACAGGGATGGGGAGTCAGGGCTTTCCGTGCCAACATTCCTGCTGAATAATCGCGCAGCTCCATTATCTGTGGGGGAGTCCTCTCTCGCCGCGTTCCCTCGCGGGGCTGTTCCGCCTGTCGGGAGCTCAGGCACAGGGCTGGGAGACACCGCAGGAAGCGTGTACTGAAAGGCCATACGGATTGCAACACTATCGCTTATCCCTTTCATGCTGTCTTGCTCCATAAAGACAGGGTCGCTCACAAAAGGCCGCCTTTGTCACTAAATACCCACAGCGCTGGTGCCTTCCCGAAGACCCAGGGCACAATGGGAGCACAGTGAAGGAAAAGCTGAGCAGCGTGAGCCCCACCAGCCTGATGTCTACACCGAGTCCTAACGGGAAGGACACACTCAAGCTTTCTATTAAGTTTGTACTTGGAAAGTTGACAACAGCTTCCCTCTATTAAAAATACTCCGGACCATTTTTTTTCCAAAATAACACCATTGTCTCCAAGCCCTTTGGATTTAATATTTGCCATACACATTGCATTTGGACGTGCCTACTTGCCTATCACTTATTTGCATAGAAATTCTCTAAAAATCTTTACTTATAGGTACAAAAGGCTTTCGACATTAGAGTGGAAGGCAGAGAGATAAGGGCTGGACACATTGCTCTGGCTTCCTTGTGAATTTTTGAGGGGAAATAGGTGGTGGTTGTTCTTTGAGAGAGGGAGGTTCGAGGCAGCGAGGGTGTGAGTGGCATTGGCTGGCACTGGCTATGAGCACAGAACTCTGGTTTCCAGTGTACATTCTCGGCACAGTTTGAGAGGCTGGAATTTCCAGATGACGTGCTCGATGAATGTGGTGGGGGTGGAAGGCAGAAAGAGTCCTTCTTTTTCAGGTTCACTTCTGGCTGTCAGTCAAACATAGCAATAAAATCAGCTCCAATTAAGGGGATATGCAAGGAATTTCATGATAATGTCAACACTCCATTCCATCAATACTTGGATAAAGAAAAATAGCTTTTTCTTTTCCTAAAGAGAAATAACCTCAGTCACACTCAACTGTGGTATCACCAGATAAACAGTTAATCACAAAGGTACATGAAGTGGCTGACAATTCCTTCATTATCCTGTGGGGGTTTTGCTTTGTTTTTTTTTCCTTTGGGGGCCCTGGTTTCTGTTTCATTTGCTTTCTGATTACTCCAGTGCTGACTTAACTTTCTCTAGCAGGCTGCCTTCAGTTCTCTGAGAGGTTCAGCTTCTCATCCGTTAACCCCTTGCTGCAGGGAATCTCACTCACATAACCTTAGAAATAGGAAACAGAGAGACCAGAGCACTACATGGAGAAAAAAGTCCAGCTCTGGACTCACTCCCATCTCACTTCACATCTAACTTTCTGTGTGACATTAAAACAGGTCCCAGTTAAAAGAAACCACTCATCAAGGTTTCTGGACTTCTCAATATTCAACAAGTACTTTTAATCCTGTTTTACAGTGTAGGAGCCTAAATCTACCTGTGATCCTTAGCTGCAAAATGGGCGCAGTTACTCTGCATCAATATAAAATCTAATCTGTTTTGGATTTGTTGATCCAGGGAGAGAAGAAATTCCAGGGAGCACAGCTGCCTGTCCAACTGTACTGATGTGGAAACCTGTCAAATATGTAGCTGTCAGATGGCTACTCCATTTAATCTACTCTCATGTTCATTGGCGAGATCTGCAGTTTGTGGCTGCTCCAGCCACGGGGCTGCATTCTGCTCCGGCTGACCCCACAGTCTTCAGACATTTTGGAGGTGCTTTTGACCTCCTCAACCCGTACTAAGATTATCTGTGGTGCAGCTGCAGGTCAGATCTGGGATGGTGCTTTTGTAACTTCTTGCCCTACTTGGTCTTCTGCTATGTGCTGTTAATCCTGCAGGGGAGTCTGATGATTTCATTAGATTTTGACATATTAAACCTTGTGGATCTGTCAGTGGTTTGGATGGAAGGAATTCTAGTTGCACCAATTTCAATTTTTTCCTTTTAGCCCTCCTAAAGTCCCCCCAAAATAGGCCCCAAGCCATTTTAGCATAGATACAAATGGGTGAAGGGTACACACACTGGTGCTGTGCCTTATCCCCTCTCAGTTCCTAGGGAAAAAAATGGAAAACTGTCCACTGGTGATGAGAATCTGTTTGGATGGAAGAACCTGCTGGATTGTTTAAAGCTCTGCTCTAGTGATAGCCAGTCTTGGCTGTTAAAGTGAACTGTATGACTACATTCCCTGTAAAATGTGTCTCCATTTCCTTTCAGGTTGGGAAGCTGATCCAAGAAGCAGCTGGAAGGAGTAATTTGAAGAGAGTTACACTGGAGCTGGGTGGGAAAAGCCCAAACATTATTTTCGCAGATGCTGATTGTAAGTCAGCACTTCCATATTTTTCTTAAAAACATGTTTGTGTGATGTCTTTTTCTTTTTTTCTTTCTTTCTTTTTTTCTTTTTTCCATTTTAGGGCACATCTTTCACACAAAGTGAAGTGATACAGCTGTATCTAATTGCACTTTTAAATCTTATAGAAGCAGCCTAAGGTGTGATATTTTTTATAAAAAGACAGTATTTGAACCCACAGATTTATAGTCAACAAGAAAGTAGAAAAAAGAGTTATAACCAAGCATATAGACACGGTGTTATTCACAGTCATGGTCCCATATACATTTGTCATCCTAAACTCTGCAGCAAGGTGATTTAATGCTTTAAGTCTGGAAATTCTGTGATTTTTTTTGCTTTACAGTCATTATAAACAGGGAGGACCTTCATTTACACTTGAGTGGCTAATCTAGTTAGTGCAGTATTCCTTTGTTAAATAGCTATAAACGGAGATCACTCCCTTTTTTAAGTTTTCACAATTGAAGAATTGTGTATTGAAATATCCTCATTGCCACTGTCAGCAGGGAGCTGAAAGTTTTGGCAGATGTATGATGTTGTGCAGCTGAGATTTTTGGCACCTGAGAAGGTACAGGACAGCTGTTTAGCATAGGATATAAACACAAACTGGAAGTTTCTGCTTAAATGATCAGCGAAGAAATAGTTAAAAATGTTGATATCTAAATAGTCAGCAGGAGGTTTTGAAGTTAACACCCCATTAAGATGAATGAGACGGTTCACACCTTGCTCAGAGCTCTTGTTTCAGGCTGTGTGCAGGCACACTGTACTCAGCGCCTTTTCTGAGAACTTTGTAACCCCAATAAAAAGACACACACGGATTTGGTCTTCTAATTTAAAAGGGGGAAGTGAACAGAAGAATAATTCGGAATAGCGCAAATTACAAGTGTTGGTTACAGTCCTGTATCTGTGTTCAAAACTTATCAATGTCTTCAAGACTAGGAAAAGCTAGACAGTTTCCAGCAGCCTTTCTGTACAGAAATGTTTTACCAAGTCAGGGATCTAAACTTCAGCCACAGTCACCCTGGTAAGCTAAAAAAGTTCCTGTCAGCTGGAGCCAGATGCAGATGTTAGAGCCTTCTACCCCAGTTACCCATCTCCATCTCCCACCAAGTGTCACCACATCTCAAATGGCCCTCATCCACTAACTCAGACAGGATCACCTGAGCATTTCTATGCCGAGGGTAGGTCTGTGCTAAGAACTTCCACAGGGAAGAACAACTGTTCCTGGCTGGCACACAGAGCTGTAGTTTACCTGTGATGAAACCACAGGCAACAGGGCAATAAGACACAAAGGAGAGCACAGTCTTCTTCAGGACCGTTGGTTCCACAGTATGAAGCTCTCTAAAGCTCTCTGGCTTTCCCACAATTACAACCTCTAGCACTTGACCTAAGATTTAGACTTCAAAGCTCTGAGTATTTAAGAACTGTGATTTGCTCACCATTCCAAAGAAAGTGTTTGTTCTGCTTGAGGAACACAGTGTGCCCAAAGTTAGCAGAAAGTGTGATAAAGCTGCTGAAAGTTTAGTGCACAAAGAAGCCCAGAGAAGAATGGTTAGAGCCCCTCATGCTGAAAAAGTGTTAACAATAGAGGAAGAAACATCAGTTAATCACAGCTATCCACTAGTGTTTTCAATCTCCATGGAGCTGCCTGAGAAAATTTGAATGTGGTCCAGGGAACATCCCATATAATTTTTCTAAAGACCACACTGAGGGCAGAATAGACATTTCTGTTAGATGGGGCTGTCTAGAATGTGCTGGAAGTAAAGCACAGTTGCTTTGTTCAGTCCGTAAAAGATTGTACTTTAAGCAATGTTCCAAAGTGCTGCAGCTGGTAACAGAGCTGTTTAGGGATGAATTCATTCTTCTTGTCTAGTCAGATATTATACTCAATGCAAGAATCTAGCTCTGAATGTCTAAATATGACTGGATCCTCTCTCCTGCTGGGTAGGGAATGTGTTAGTTGTACCTCCAAGGAAGTCAGGGCAGAAATAAAGGGTTGGTGGCTCTATAACTGCCTTCTAATTTTAAAGCCTTACCCAGTCATCTCTGTAGGCTGAGATGTTTCTGTGTTGCAGAAGGAGAATCTGGCTTTTTGGGAAGGACAGGTCTTGCCATTACCAAAGTCAAATCCTCCCAAGTGTTCTGTTTGCTGTAGTTCTCACACATGCATTATTAAACCAAGTGCCAACTCGGGATCACCAACAAATTTTCCCTGACCCCAGTCAGACAGACTTTATGTGGGGCACATCCCACTTCCTGGGGTCTCTTAAGAGATTTACTTGATAAATTACATGTTGCTGGCATATAAGACATCGGCAAAGTTGTTCGTGCATACCCTACTCCTATAGGTTGCTAAAGCACTGTCTTGATTTAACTTCTGCATACTAAGGCATATTTTGTGGCTTGTGTCACAAGATGGCATGTGGAATGTGTTACCTGTGGACCCTTCTTTGCCTAGATGATGCCTGAAGTCACGAGCAGTCCTTTGAAGTCTAACGTTTCTGAAACAGCTGTAATGCTCTTAACATCCCTTCAGTATAGTTGTGTCCAGAGTGGGATAAATCAGGAAAAAATCAATTCTGGACGTGCTTAAAAACTCTATATTTTCACAGGAATTATAACACAAAATGAATCATCCTCACTTACAACCTGAAAAAACTACAGTATGTTTTGATTCTAATTTTTTTTTTTTAATCCTACTTCTGAAATTTTGGGAATGTGGCACTATGTCATACACATGGCACTGGTGCAAAAGCAGATTTGCCTAGGGCGCCTCAGTGCAACATGTGCTGTCTTGGTTTTCTAGTGGACTATGCTGTGGAACAAGCTCACCAAGGGGTGTTCTTCAACCAAGGTCAGTGCTGCACTGCCGGCTCCCGGATTTATGTGGAAGAATCCATCTACGAAGAGTTTGTCAGAAGAAGTGTAGAACGTGCGAAGAGGAGAGTAGTGGGGAGCCCTTTTGACCCGACTACCGAACAAGGTCCACAGGTAAGGGAGCTGAGCTTCACTCTACAGCTCAGGAGGTGCCCGGAGGTGTTTAAACTCTACTGAGGCAGAGGTCGGTCAGTGCACACTCACTCACAGCCTGGAATAGCTGACACGATACATGTTTTCAAGGTTAAAACTCTAAAGGGGCTCTGAGGTGTTTCTTGTTAAATAAGAAATGTTTGCCTCCCGGTTTTAAGAGCAAGATTTGGATCTTCAGCCCTCAAGATACAGCTGTAAACTGTGAGAAGCTCTCAAAAGTCTCTGTGGGCACTTACTTTCAAGAATTGTCTACAACCCTAACTGTGCTTATAGACCCACGATTTCTAAGCAAAAGATGGGCATGATCCAAAATAAGTCTTTAGAAAATGTTTCTGCCACTAATAACCAGATGGGTTACCATTTTCAGGATGTTAACCTGGGACACAAATTAATGATCTGCTTTTTTTGTGTGTTTGTAAACTAGACTGTTTATCAAGAATGTGGGTTGAGCCACAAACATAAGGGGACACAGCCTTAAGAAGCCCAAGCCCAAGGTTACAGTCAGCACCTACTTGTAGATCTTTGCATCTCCAGCTCAAAGAACAGTGAATATAAACATGAGCCCACTCACTGGGACCTGACTTGTTTAAAAAACCCTACTTTGACTCGATTGCCAAGTCCATGGTCTGCAATTCAAACGGCTTCCCCTCTCTTTCAGATCGATAAAAAACAGTACAACAAGATCTTGGAACTGATTCAGAGTGGCATTACTGAAGGAGCAAAGCTTGAGTGTGGGGGTAAAGGCCTGGGAAGAAAGGGCTTCTTCATTGAACCTACAGTGTTTTCCAACGTGACAGATGACATGCGCATTGCCAAGGAGGAGGTATTGACACACACGGGCAAGATCAGTTTAGAATGTCCTAAACCTGACTTTTTTTTTTTTCCTTTTGTTTAATTGCTGAGACAAAAGCTTCAGAGTGAAAGTTACCACTATATTAAGAGGAAAAAAAAGAATAAAATCTTTTCAGGACTCCTTATGGGCACTGACTTCATTTGGGTGAGGAAGCTCAGTTTTTGTCACTGGCTGTAAGGTCTCAGACCTCAAAGAGGAGATAGGAGTTGAATGGATGAGGCCCACTGAGGTACCTGCTTTGGGAAATTCATGCAGTTTTACAGACAGACATTAACACTATTAAATGTTGCTGTGGTAAGTTTTAAAGAGTACAACAGGAGAGAGAAGATAATTTAAAAAGTGGAATAAAATGCCTCTGAGCGGGCTAGTTTATTAACTAATGATTAATCTTTGTTGCAGATTTTTGGGCCTGTTCAAGAAATACTGAGATTTAAAACCATGGATGAAGTTATAGAGCGAGCCAACAATTCTGATTTTGGGCTGGTAGCTGCTGTCTTTACAAATGACATAAACAAGGCCCTGACAGTCTCCTCAGCAATGCAGGCTGGGACAGTCTGGTAAGCACAAGTTATCACACTCCTGCTCTTGGAGACAAAGACTCACTACCATTATGTCACCTCAGGTTTTCACCCTTCCTTAAAAATATTTATCTAGACAGTGCTGGTGGTGAGTCAGCAGGCAAGACATGGAGCAGCTGCAGGGAGGTGCTGGGACTGCTCCGTGCTGGGGAATGCTCTTGGAAAGGGAGAGCACCTTGCCGCTGCTGAGTGGCATTACTAAAACAAACACTATAAAGGAGCCTTCCTGCCCGGCACAGGAACCCTCTGAGGTTTCTGCTGAAGGCACAAAGAATCGGGTACTTTCTGCAACACCAAGGAACTGAGGGGACACCTCCCCTTTAGTCCTTGGGAATAGGTAATGCCACCTAGATTGCAATTTAGTACGTCAAGCCTGGGTAAATTAAAGATCTGCAAGAAATTAGGGAGAGAAAACGCCAAATTCAAATGTAATAGCTCTTTGTTACAAACTGGCGCTGAGGTTTGTCAGCAGATTAACAGTTCATTACTGAAGCCTCGTCCAAGTGTAGGGTGCTCTCCCTCCAGTCCTCACAGGTCAAATCCCATTCTCCCGACAAGTAAGGAGCAGAATGGGGTTTTTAAACATAAATCCTCATTTCTTTTCAACATAAAACAAGTTTGTTATTACTAAGAGGCTCCACAAGTTTCAGCCTCTCCCTGAGTCATCCAAATGCCTCTTCCTGTTACAGGATAAATTGCTACAATGCCTTAAATGCCCAAAGTCCTTTTGGAGGATTCAAAATGTCTGGCAACGGGAGAGAGATGTAAGTATTACACTGCTGTTTTCTAAACTGTTTTCAACTCTACAACTTAATAAACATTAGGGAATCCTTCCATGCAAGTTAAGATCAGGGAATATTCCAACCTGAGGATCAGGTAATTTCTGATCATTGCCAGTTCTAAATGCAGTTGATTTGCATGGTAAGACCACGGGGTTCTTTTGTTTGGTTGGTTTTTTTAACATTGCAAACTACCTTACTGGAACTCTCTTCTTATTCTGAAAGGAACTGAAAGTTTCTGAGTATTTTTCTGAACTTGAAAACTGTGTTTTCTGAAAGGTTTCTTTAGCCATATTAACTATTAACCATCACTTTTTCAAAAAGACCCTCTTTTTGATACTGCTGTGTGCTTGTTGGCTGGTTTGGTGTGCTTGTGTCAGAGTTGTTTTGCCACATGTTTTGGCTCTCCTGCTATGTTTTTCTTTCTTTTCTTCAGTTTTTACTATATTTATTAATATAGGTCATCTGAACTTCATAAAAAAGTTATCAACTTGCAGATTTATAAACAATGTTAAATGAAATCAGGCCTAGAGAAGGAGGCGAATGTGTTTACACCCCTTTCAAAAAATCACTTTCCATTACAAGGCTTTCTGTCTTTCTTATTCCATTTAGAACTAAGTGCCAAATATTTTGAAATGGAGCTCCACGCTCAAAAACTGTCCATGTACCTAATTTAAAGTCTTACCAGTTTTTCATTCTCATTACAGTCACGAGGAAGTTTAGCAATTGCATCAGCCCCAGATTGGTTACATACAAGGGATTCAATTAATTTCTGTGCAGGAGGCATGTATACCAGATATGTCTCACCTAAGTTTTCAAAATAGCTTATGGCTAATGGCAAACTCAGCAGTAAAACTAAAGTAAGGTCAAACTCTTTAAAACTTTAAGTATGTTGAAGTATACAACTGGATCTATAAAATAAGCTCGATGCAGTCTGAAGTATTTTCCCTCGTTAGGGAGTACTTTGAATAACACATTCATACTATTCTCCACATTCATGAGTTATGAGGTGATCTCACACTGGCATAAATATGTCAGCTCATCTAACTCTTATCATTGTGAAAATATTCTAAACTACTAAGCCCGATAGAGCACATGAGTAACTTGACACCCCAGAGCGACCCCAGTGTCTCGGGGGAGGTTAACTGTGCCAGCAAAATATCCACGTGTTGGTGTCGTGGAGCTTTAGAGGGGGGGAAACCAGGCAGTGCCCCAGCTCCCATGGAAAAACTGTGGCACGCTTGATTCCCATCCACAGCTTTGAAAGTATTCCTCATAAACAATCAGTGTTTGGAGTGGCAACAGTCTCCATCTCACAAAGATGCCTGAAAACTTACTTATGAGTGATTATTCTGCTCCTTTCAGAACGGCTTTGATCAGATATCACCTTCTCGCTCACCTCCCCCGCCCTGCATTCATACCTGCATACCTTTTATTAAAATGCCACAGTTTCTGAGACCCTTGTTTTTAAGGGATACATTTTACAGCACAAATAATGTTGAGCCAGGCAATTCCAGGGTGAAAAAACCAACAAACCAGTGTTCATGCATATGTAAGTGTGGCATTGCTAAGCTAATTCTGTGTCACAGCCACTGTGCTGCCTACCCCTGCACTATCCGGGACTCGTTTTGGTCCTGCATTTAAATTCACAGGTTTTCATCATGCATGAGGAAAGACACACCCAGAAAGCTGAGACCTGTTATACTCATTTTACACTTGCACAAAATGCAGCAGGGTATGTGCATCCTGGTAGAGACCCAGAACTCCTGTACACAATACAGCTGCTTTCTGCTTGCATTGACCCTACTTACAATACTCTTGTATTCTTGAACAGGTCTAAAGGACATGGGTTTTTCACATTGATGCTTCTTTAAAGCTTCTTATCACTGCCTGGGCAATGTAAAATTTAAATCCTGTAACTAAAAATTGGGTGGCTCATCCCACATGTGGCTGTTTTATATTAGAATTCCCCAAAATTCTGGTCTCTGTCCTAATGTCTTCAAGGGAAAGAAGTGCCATTGTGCCTCAGTACTACCTCTTAATGTCACAGGAATCATTATTGTCTGGATGGCTCTGAGATGCAGCAGTGCACGGTTGCGTTCCAAAGAACAAGTGCAAGCAGGAGAAGGGCTTGGAGCTGTAATTCTTTTCCTTATCTTTTTTTTTTCTCTTGGACTGAGGGAGGGAAGAGTGTATGCAATATTTCTTGAAAAGCAGTTTGTTCCCTTTCCCTCATACCTACACATCCAAGGGATACCAGCATGCAGATTTGACCCGTGGGCTCCTTCCTTTTCACAGACACAAACCCTTGTTCTCACCCTGATACCGAACTGCAATCCAAGAAGACCCAAAGTGGCCATAGAACAGGATGTTACCAATCCTTTATTAGGCTGTGGGGGCAAACAAGCCCTTTAAGTGAACACACACTGACTCTCCTGCTCTGAATGTCTGGCATAACCCATCTTCCTATTCAGCAAGTGCAGCTTTTTAACCTTTGAAAAGTACTTGCCTTAGAATTCATCACAGTTGTCCACTCCAAACTTTTGGCCAGAAAACAAACGTGGAAAACCCTAAAGCCTTGAGCTGAAGAAACAGACAATAAACATCTCTAATTTTGTTTGGCAGACCAAGATGAGGAACCAACTGGCAGTTGGAACACGATGCTGTTGGCCAGGTTAACTACTGGCCTCCAAAAATGTGTCCAACAGGTGTCTGGAGCTACGCCATGGCCTTACTGAATCCAGCAGAAACCAGCAGAAACTTTCTCACAGAGATTTACTGGAAACACTTATTGGGCTCCACGCAGCTCCTGGTGACAGCTTCCCCTGAGCCCTAGGGGCTCTGCTAAGCCTGATAAATAGCTAAGGGTTTTGGTCATTCTTTGGAGACACATCTCCCACTTTGTACTGAGAGTTATGGGAGGGATGGTCCAAATCAGCGGGAACGTTTCACATGTCAAAAACCCCTCACTAATATATTTTCTTGCATGTACTTAGACTCTGGTAAATCTTATAAATGCCTACTGGAACATCAGCCTGAGTTAAATATCAACTCCTGTATCACATATAAGGCTTTCCAAGCCACCAGTCACATCAGAAAGTTTTCAAAAATGCAGGGAAGTGAAATGGGCTGGTAAATACTGGTATTTGTGCCCCAAAGAATTAACTTACTAAGGAAGGTCACAGGAGTTTCCCGTGATGTACATTTTGTGCTGTGCCAGGACAAAAAGGTTCTTCTACAGAAATCTAGAGGGAATCTGAGCAAGCTGAACCCTCTTCCACAGTACCTGCAAACAGTGATTCCTACTGCTGGATAAAAAGATCAGTTCATCTTTATCCAGGGTCGTGAGTAGTTCATTTTTCATTGTACTCAGTGTAGACCTTCTCTTTCCTGAGTACAAATATAAGCAGTAATTTCACTGGCCAGTGGTGTAGGCCTTGGTGTTTGGACATTTTCAATGTCTGGAAAGGACAGAGGACAGCAATTCACTCCCAACAGTTCTATCAACAAAGAGTATTTCTGACTCTAAAGTTCTGTATCTCTTTATCAAATGCTGGAGCCATCCTTTGTTCTTTTGACCTAAACCAAACTGGAATTTTATGTTATATCTTACCTTTATCAAGAAATCACAGGTTTTTACTTGATATCTGATAAAAGCTGATGCTGCAATTTGTTTTTTAGGGGTGAATGCGGATTGAGAGAATATTCTGAAGTTAAAACTGTGACAATAAAGATCCCTCAGAAGAACTCCTAAAACGATGAAGGACCATGTTGTGCAGAAGAGCACACGATGCCACCTTCTCTATTCCTTATGGAGACCAGCACTCAGGAATAAAAAGTGTTACACAATATATATTTAAGGAATTAAGTTGCAACATATATACTGGGCACATAACTGCGTACGTAATGCAAACCAGCTCTGCATGTTTTCATAGAACTCTCCTGAGAATCCTTACAACTTTATAAAACAAATCATAACAAGAGATAAAATTGCTATTGGGCATCATTTAATAATGGTTCTAGCTATAAAACTGTTAAATGCAAATGCATGCACACACACAATTATCTCTTCTTTAAATAAACAAAGTGAGTCTTACTGCTTTCAGGTTGCCTTCTCAAACAGACCTGCCTTGTGCTGACTTCACAGTTTCAACCAGGGCTCCACAAGCCAGATTTTACCCAAAACACTAACAAAGAACAACACAAACAAGTATCACTGATGTTCTTCAGAAAGGAAGGACTCTGAGTGGTGATGACGCCACACCTGGTAGAGTGGCCACTTTCCAATTAGCATGGTCACATAAAGAGGCCAGCTGGGGGGGGAACCAAACCCCTAATGGACAAGGAAAGCCAAATACTTGCCAGTGAGATTTGGCGCTCACGGTTCACGGCGATTTGGATTTCAAAGCTTATTTTCATGATTGCTTTCTGTCTTGCTATAAGCAGAAACTCCTCCTTCCTTCACTTACAGGAACTTGGGTTTACCTGCCTGCCAAGAGAGCAAGGCCAGCCAGGGTGGGAGGGTGTTAACGAGAACAGGAACAGATCCCAAGGCTTCACAGAATATTTCAGCTTTCACTGCTTGTCTAGTTTTGTTACTGTTGTTGTTGTTACTGTTGTTTCTTTCACCCTTTTTCTTTTTTTTTAAACAAGTATATGCACACGCAGGCTCCATTTATTTGTCTGCTATTAAACTGCCTGTGATTGCACTGGGAATCATTAAGTTGCAGCAGGAAGGACCCAGCCAAAGCCCACCTGTCAAGAACTAAGCCTGACTTTATTTTTTTACGTGATGATGGCTTGCCGTGCTCACCATGCTGGTGAGCCTCAGGTGATGTTACTGGCTGGTACTGAGTTTTCAGTTACGTTTGGGTTTTTTTGGCCCAGGACAAAAATATGAGCAAGTTCTTTCAGGAGTGAGGTGTTTAAAGCCTGTCACATTATTACCTGCTGCCCACAGAACCTCTTCCAGCTTGTAACTGACACACTAAACACTATCTCTCTCTTCTCTCCAGCTGCAGAGCTCATCAGTTCCCCAGACTTCTATTTTTAATCAGGTTTCATTTTATGTTTTAACTTAGAATTAAGAAAATCTCTTTGAAAAGTACAGTAAATCATCTACCCTGTGCAGCTCCATTACCTGGGGTGCAAGGACAGAATTATGGCCCCAGCTATGAGTTTTCCTGGCTGCAGAGTCCATTCTATGAACTGTTGAAAACTCCAGACCTGACCAGCAAATAATTTCTGCACGTTCTCAACTTCCTTTACTCTCTGAGGAATTCCTCTTAGATCTGAAGTGTCCCTCAGCACACTGCTGGATCAGGACAAGAGTGTCCAGCACTCTGTAGTGTGGTGGCCCTCAGTATTCTGTAACTCACGTCAAACTGTGTATGTGTTTCTAAAGCAATACGGATACGTGTCGTCATTCCGAAATGACAGTACATTCACAGACCTGGAGATAAATCCAAGTATTCCTGAGTTGTTAAATTCAAATGCCATATACTTCTACTGTAGTGTATGTCAGAGTGGAGAAAAACAAAACACAGCAAATAAGAGATTAGTTATCTTTTAAACTGCAATATAAAATGTGAAAAAGGAGATTTTACTTCTTTTCTCCTATTTACTTAAAAAAGAAACTTCCTGTGCTAACAGCATTTACACCATGTACTCTTTTGTATTCTTTTTGTGTATTTTGTATGTCTGTGCTTTATTCCCAA
The DNA here is from genome assembly GCA_013396755.1 of Sclerurus mexicanus. Lineage (NCBI taxonomy): Eukaryota > Metazoa > Chordata > Aves > Passeriformes > Furnariidae > Sclerurus > Sclerurus mexicanus. Next base: position 83,286 of record VWZF01006313.1, on the reverse strand, counting down.
TACATTCAGGTAAATAATATAGAGTTGCCATTTTTTCCAACCCTGTCACTGCAGCTCCATTTGATGTACATGGATTTGTGAAATCCTTTTTTAGATGTACCATCTGCATGGATCCAACAAAACATTTTTCCAGTCCCTGCAGCTTTTTGTTACAGTTTTTAATCATGTATATAGTTATATGTTATTAAAAAAGTAAAAGGATATTTTCTATGAAGTTTTTTCCATTAAAAAGGTTTAGAGAAAGACTTTAGACTGTGAGACTCCTTTATTGTTGACAGAGCTATAAAAATATTAAAAAAAATATTTTCTTAGCAAAAGATCTGCTCTCACAGTAGCTTTATTTTCATTTGCAAAAGTGAATGAAGTAAAAGGCCAATTACATTTTCTGGCATATTATTGCAGCTGTATGAAAAACACTTGTGAGTTGCAGATCTAGGTCATAGTCAAAGTTCATCCTCACCCTCCTGGTCATAAAGTTGAGCTATTGGGGCAGGTCTGAAATCATCAAAAACAGTGGGGCACCCTTGCAAACTGCTGCATCACAGCTTGATTTTTGGCTAATGTTTTAAAAAACCATGATGCCTTTTCCTTCTCTCGTAGATGAGTCACAGGGATGACTATATTAACACTCACATCTTTCATGGAGTGACATTCTACTTGCCTTTAGTTCCAAAATGCTAAAATGGGAAAAGGACAGGCTGAATGTTATCTGACTGCCAGTAAAATTCACAGGGCCAGGTACTCCACAACCCTCCCCGGAGCAATCCCCTATTCCAGGGTTACTTTCACTGCCAGGAACTGCATTCCTCCTTTGAAATGGTGCCTTTTAGGTAAAGTGACTGCTCTGTTATCACGGCCAAGGCACTTCATTGTGTGGCAAGCAATGGCCATACCTCAGTGCCACAGAATAACGCTGCTGGTTTAATCAACACTGCAGGCAATCACGGGAAAGTAACTTGACTAGAATAGATGGGATAAAAGAGAACAGAACTTAATAATAGGAGGGAAATTGCATTCTCAAAAAGGAGTATTCATCCTGAAAGCCTGGGATATCAGGTATATATGAAGCAGAGTATAATTTCTGTTTAACTAGTGGCATGCACGGCTCTGTCATGGGACTGTGAGTGGACCATTAGCACTTCCCACATTGCCCATCTCTCTGACCTGCTTGTCTCACCCCTCCAAGCAGTCACACAGGCACAAGCAATGGAGTGCTTTTCTGAAAGCAAGATGAAGGAAGGAAGGTTTTCCTGGAACCCACTGAAAACAAGGAGTGTTGTCATCCAGTGAAATGAACAATGTCAGCCCATAGTAAACAAGCTTTCTGTGGAGCTGCAGCCGGTGAAAGTGAATGCATCAATAAGAGTATGTGCAGGTGTGGTAAAGGGAGAGTTCAGAAATAATGATACATTTCTTCTGAGAAAAGGATGTGAAGAAAGGCAAAAAGAATTTCAGTTCTGCAGCCTGCAGACAAAGCAATGGATATCGATACTATTTGGATGGCATTCACACATTTATTGGTGACCTGTTACAGAGAACGCTTTCTCTTTCTCCCCAGGGAGGCCAGGATGAAAAAGCTTGCCTTGCATATGCAGTGGAACCGTGTGTCACAGTGCCCTCTTAGTTCTCAGTTCTGTCCAGAAAAAAAACAAAACTGAAATAACACTGAATTCAGGGCACCAGTTGAGCTAGAGAGGAAGACAAAGACAAGCAATATACTGCACTGTTTACTTATGACTCTGCAGGGTCCCACCTAGAGCTCTGGAGAGCTACATTTACCACCTTACATTTGCATCCATACGTCTCCATTTACTGCATGCTAAGTCCATCAACACAGGAAGTTATTTTTCTCATAACAACTTCATACCACAATGACTGATATTCACAGTGCTGTATCTATCAGGAAGCAGGAAAAGCCTCTGTGGCTATTAGATGCCATCAGCATTCCCAACCCATTCAAACAGACTTCTCTCAGCACATTAGACTACAGCTGCATAAAACACATCTTTCTTCCTCGTCCTCGTTAAACACATAGTCAATTAATTCTTTCTGTATCTTCACCATATCTTCTGTGTCCACTGACAGTGCACAGGTATCAGGGAACCTCTGCCAGAAAGCTCAGGGACTTCTGAAGCAAACTGGGTGACTTTAGCATGAAGTCGGGCCATTTATAAGGGTAGATTAGTCTAAGACTAGAGCAGTGGTATAATTCCATATGACTAAAGTGTCACTAGAATATGCTACTGCTAAGGTTTGGGGTCCCACTTTCCTCTTCCACACAGCACAATGGGGAGTGCTGGGGTGCTGGTTTCAATAAGCACCTTCCTAATTTTTCTCAGAGGACTGGAACTGACATGCTGGAATTCCAGGTTAACATGAGTAACAGATGATTACAGCTGGCTGCAGTGCAAGTTCAGCCACTTCAGTGGTGCAGAGCAGGTTAAGCTGCCTGTAGCCACGGCTGCTCCATGGGTAGTGCTCAGCACCTGCTTATCCAAGGCCTAGGGGCGGCACACACAGCCTCCACTGAGAATCTGTCCCAAAGACAGGGAGTAGAGCCACGAAGCTGACCTGCCTCTTGGTACAACAGGGTAAATCACCAGAGTTGTTGCATAATGCCCTTAATCCCCTTAGCTTGTTGTTAGAGGGGGAGAAAAAGCACATCTGCATGCCCCTGGTTCATAAGAGTGGTTGATTCTGAAACAGTTGTGACAGCTGAGTTTCCATCCTGAGCCCTCCCTACAAGCCAGCCTCATCCTCCTAGCACAGGTACTCTAGAGCTCAGTTGCACCATAAAGACCACAATGATTTTTTTGTGATATCACAAATTTAAATCCACTCAAACCAGTACTGAAAAGAGGGGCTGCACCTACAATCCACTGCTTCTCTATGGTGAGCATTTGCAGTTACTTTTCATGGGTCTACAGGACAAGTTCCATCAAATAACAGAGGCTGCCCTGTACTGTGCACAGCATGTACTTTTTTGTCTGTGCCTGCAGTGCCAGGAAGCACTCCAGGGAACATTTCCACACCAATTGCAGGTGAAATCTGTAAACACAAATTATGGAGAGCCTTTGCCATCAGCTGGAATACCCTGGTCTCCAATGCCCAGGAAGGCTTAAGGATCAACGAAGTCTGCATTGCTGGTATGTTCCCCAGTGCATTAATGCACCCATTCTTTGCTTTGTCATTCAATCCTAGTATTTAACATCAGATCTTGCAACTACAGGACGCTTTCAAGGTGGTTTTATCTGCCTGGAGTCTCTTGATGGGACCTGCTAAATAAACCTGGATTGTGCAAGCACTACAGCAAGAGACTGTAAGCAAAGCTCGAGCTGCAGAGGCTGCCAAGGAGGCTGTGCACACAGCAGGCTGGAGCAACCCAAAAGGGTGCTTGTGAAATGTTTGTGCTGCTGGCAGGCAGCACATTGCCAGGACAGATCACACATCATGCATTTGCACATCAAATGGAGCTGCACTGGTCTGAGAGCATGGGAAAGGCCTGTCTTGAACGGCATGTGTCCTACTTCCTAAACATGTATATTTTACACTTTACACTTGGTTATTGGCCAGATTGAAAGTACCGCAAGTTCCCCAAAGCTTGTCATTTCGCCTTTGAAGTAGAACTGTTTGGATAATGTTTCCTTTGGCAATTTATCTATGTAACAAAGCAGGAACTTAGCTGCACTGGCTTCTCAACAATCCACCACTAGCTTTTGTAGAAGTATTCATGCACTCACACAAAATTTGATCACTTTTCGTGACCTTGCTTAGCCCCTCTCCTTCTCCCTTACAGTTCCTCATGATGAGGCTGCTGCTAATATTAGCTCATTTCATTTGGGGGTTTTTCCCTGCTCTGTGTTCACCTGGCTGAGTTCCCTTTTCCTACAGCAGCATAATTAGCAAGATGTTTGTGTGCAGCTCGCTCCTGCTGCCAAACAAACAGAGACTGTGTTTGTATTGCTGTCCTGGCAAAAGGGCCCCAGCTCGTGGCCCACTGCTCTTCTCAGTCTCACGGTACCACAAGATGGGACACAGAACAGGATCTCCTGAGAAGTTTCTGATATTTTCTGCTTTCTGTTGGTCCAAAAACATGCCCCACAGTCTTTGGCACTTGACATCCAATCTCCAAGCACAGTCAGTGCCTGGCAAGAGAGGCCTCCTTTCAGTTCTTGATTTTGAACATCACAAACACTCACGTTTCTGGGAAGGATGCGGAATGGAAAGTCACCCCTCACTCCCACCAAGAAACTGCAGATTCAGGATGATGGCTAAAGCATTCCCCTGGCATCCAGTGGTCCTGCCACAGGTTGTTCACTCACCATGAGTGTGGGTCCCACTCGGAGCTGGCTGCTGAGATGTCCTACCCCCAGGCTGTACAGCTGTGGGCGCTAAGCAGACAGGCTCTACTCAGATCAAGTATTTCAAGAAGTATGGAAAAGTCACCAAATATCTTCAGTCTTATTCTGCCAGCACCGTGTGCATACTCTATTTTAAATACAACCTGGCTGTGAAATTAAGGAGCACAACACATTGTTGCCAAAGAAATGGGCATTCACAGAGCTACCAGTCTGTGGTTCCTGAGCAGCCTGGAGCTCCTGAGCAGTACAAGGAAAGCTCCAGGACTGCCTCGCCACAGGCGCTGCCATGTCCCACCTGAGGGAGGAGGCTGCTGAGAGAACCATTCCCCTTCTATCCTGGCATGAAACTAAACGGGAACAGGACTCTTTCCTGAGAATCTGTCCCATGTGTCTCCACAGTGCACACTGCACACCTCAAGGCACAGGAGGCCATTGCTGCAGGGCCCCCAGGTGCTGCTAAATTGGCCAGGTCTCTGAACACATCAGTACAGAACCACCCACTCCCAGCACTGAAACTGCAGCAAACCCCAGAGCAATTCCTACCCTGTCCTTGCTGCAGTGCAGCCTCTCCAGCAGCCTTCCCCTCGCAGCATTTGTCTCCCAAGGACAAACACATCTATGGGGACAAATGCCCAGGAAATGCCACTGGTACAACAGACTTCCACTGGAGTTTCTCAGGGAATGCAGAACATCGGATCCACCATTCCCATTAGATTCCCCTTTGTGAACCATTTCAGATCACTGTAGCAGGAAAATAACAGTAGATTGCAGCTGCCCCATTTAAAAAGACACAGAAAGATGCCCTCATCTCCTGCACCTGTAGCAAACTCATAATCAAGTCTTCGAGATAAATGTTTTAAGCTAATTTCAGATTTTGTTACACAGACGATAAAAGTCCAGTGACAAAATCACCACAGACACTGTTTCTCAGTGTCCAAAACCACCTTTCCTGTGAAAACACCAAGCCTGTTTTCTTCCCTGTAGCGAACTGCATGTGTATTCCAGAAGGGCTGCTGCAAAGCAACCAGGGTTGCTGGTTGATTTCTTTTTTAAAAACACATAGAACATCCTGAGCTCTTTCTCAGGGTTTTGGCAAAGAGGCTCTTTTTAACTAACTGTGTTCTTAGGTAGAACAGCAACAAATGACTCCATGATTTGTTTTTACAATGTCCTCTCTGGGAAGACTAATTACCAGCTAACCTTCTAGTGTGCAGTTTCAAACATGAAAAGAATGGGGCCCCATTCTTTTTCAGGAAAAAATCATACTACGGACTGCAGAATCTGTCTGGGTGGGAGCATTTTGCTGAAAGTTTCTGAAGGCTTTAGGATTATGGGCTGGCCAAGAGATTTCGTGATACTTCTAGAAGTTTGAAAAATTAAGTAAGAAAAAAGCATGCTTTCCTCAGTATTATTATTTGTCTCTTTGGGGTAGTAATACAGTCACCAAAGCAAAGCCACTGGAAATGCTGTTCTCAGCTCTTTTCACACAAAGCTCAGAAGAACAAAGGTAAATGCCATGCCTTAGTTGTGGAAATTCTGCTCAGCAGCAAGAACCACGTTGCACAGAGCATTGTGTTGAGCCACCAGCAGATTCTGCCTGACAAAGGATGTCAAACTGACGGGCTTCTTCCAGTTTGTCTTCGCTCTGTACAAAGCTCCAGAACAAGCAACTTTTCTTCCTTATTATTCTTCCTAATGGACTTCTTTCTCCCTCTTTAATTCCTATACCTCTTGGAGTAAATGGTGCCTCTCTAAAGGTTTGGGCTGAGGCAAAGCACCAAATGTCTAACGTTACTGAGCATGTAGTCTCTGCTGGCATTTTCCAGCTTTGCAACTAAACACTGGGCAGGCCAGGCAGTAGCTCCCATTAGACTGTGTTCCTGGGTGTTTTATAACCTTTCAAATAAAAAATAAACTTGCTAGGTTTTTATTCATAGTCAAGTCTTTCCCTGCTTTGAATGTTATTAAAGCTGCTGAAGACGTGCTTGATTACTTTAGCTTGAGCCACAAACCATCTCCCCCTGCAACCACAGGCAAATTAGTATCTGAGCAACTGCAGATGCTGCTGAGCAGAGAGAAAAATTGATAAAGCAGGACAAAATTTATAGAAGGGAATGGGGAGCGGGAGGCTTAAATGGGTTTTCACTTCCTCTTTTCCCCCAGTCCTTAGCACACCTCATACGGCCTCACGCCTCGCTCCCAGGCATGCACTTATCACATCTCCTGCACAGCTCCTCTTCTGCAACTGCCCTTTAAGTTGCATCATTTTAGACATTTAAATTGAAAGGATCCTCTGCATAAAAGAGATCTAGCTACAGAAACCTCACACAATATTCAGAATGTCCAGAATCCACATAAAATCCAAACCCATTTGCTTTGGCTGCTTATTTATGTCAGGGATTTTCAAGAAGTTCAGACCGGGAAAGAAACTTGTCCTCCCTTCATGGCCACTTCCTATGGAATCTATTTACAGCAAAAATCGGCTCTGAATGGTCTACAAACCAAAGCCACAAGAACTATGGGAGTTCCTGTTACAATGTAAGCATCCATTTTGAAACTCTTCTAATAAAGTCAAGTTATTTCAGCTGCAATGGCCAGCAGGGACAACAATATTTGTTTTCTTTTGCAACATCTTTGTCAATCTTCCTTCGTGGCACAAAAAAAAAGGAAAAAGTGTTAATTAATCACCTGATTATTTGTATGCAGTTGATCAAAACCATGGCCTCACTGTCCTTTACAAACATCACAGACTTGGTCTAAACCTTGAAGGTTTTAAAAGCAAAATGAAAATCTAGAAATAAAGACAATTATTATTATTAGCATTTTACAGACAAGGAGAAGATGGATAATAAAAAATGGAGCAACTCCTCCCAAGATTACAGAGGAAAATCTACTGCAAATTCTAGGAGTAAGCACAGATCTGACTCCTAGGAGTGCCCTACTTGGTACTGGCTTATTATTTACACTACTGTAAAGGAAAAATTCATACATTCAAACACATACACAGAGATGGTGAGACTCTCGCAGAGGAGTTCTGCTTGTCTAAAGATCTGTAAGAGTAGAATTTAAATACTTTACACTTCTGACAAAATGAACTGGGGAAAGCCCTTAAGTTCTTTGGAATGACTGATCTTTCAAGGCCTTAGGTGGGGGCGTCTGGTTTGCCACAGCAGCCACTCACTTGTACCTACTCAGACTCAGTGCGGGATCTCTCAGCTAATAAATAATCCCATCAGCTTTCACCAGGGCTTGACCATAGACAAATGAGCTTTTCAGCACTTGTATCAGTTTACTCAGTTTTGGTGTGTTGTTTCCTGCTTCTCCACAGCCAAGTGGCGAGGTCCATCTTGGGTGTGCCTGTAAGTTAGTGATTTCTTTATTTGTACACACACACACACGTGTTCAGGTTGCATTTTTTTGTTTGCATGCACACTGCTCTATCCCTTGCATTCCCCTTCTCTCCCCATTCCTACAACTGCTCCCCACTACAGGAGCTGAGCTCGTAGAGGACCTAAGCACTATTCATCCTTGCCGAGTTCACTGGGAACCGACAGTGTTCAGGGCTCTAAAAACTTAGGATATATGGTAAGCTATTTAGGTATCTGTGAGGCATTGCCTCAAGGAAACAAATAGGCATCACTTGGTGCCTGGCTGTGCTCGACACTGATTCATTGCTGCCTCACTCAGAACCCTTGAAAAGCTGAGTCTGGAGATGGACCCTACAGGAGATTTGTGACTCAGGTCCAGCCAGCAGAGGCCGTGGCTCACAGGGGAGAGCTCCAGGCTCTACACGTGCCTGACCCTGTTGGCTGGATCCCTTAGGCCAGCAGTGGGAGATCAGACCCACGGAGCACGTGTCAGCACCTCCACATACCAGCTTAGAGCGAGCTGGTTCCTAATGCAGGAATCTTATTTCAATTTTACTCTGATTAATTCAAATTCTATTCAATGCTGCCTGTTTTAAACTCAAAGGTATTGGTGACTGATGGCAAAGTTACATAACCATGTATGCAATGTGCTGGGTCACCCTCAGGGAGTCCTGATTACAGCCTCTGGCTAACTCTGTTGTTAAAGTCTGAGGACTGAAGAAACCAGGGTGCCAATAAACAACTGCAGGCCTTGATAATGTGAAAACTGAAAAATGGGGGGAAAAAATTGAGAAAAAGCATGCTTTTAAGTAAAAGTAAGCTGTAATTTTAGAAAAACATATATGGAGAAAAAATACTTAAGCAAAAACTTGTAGAAGTTCATTTTGAGTTCTTGATAATCACCATGCTAATGATTTTGTAAATTGATCAGACAATTAGTGACGATACACTTTTTCTTAAACTTGCCACTTAATTATTTTGGTTCCTTATGCACCCAAGCACTTACACAGTGTTATTTATGCTATTTTTCTCTACTCTGTTTTGCTGTCTGATGCTGAACCACCAGTATACAGTCACATTGCTCTGAGTCTCTGTTGTTTTCTCTTTACAGTGCACCAGGTACTACGGACAATTCGGCTGCCTTCACAACTACAACAATGTGCTCGAGCCAGTGCAAACAAGTGATGCAATGCAAGCTGTGTTCTTCCCAAGGGCGGAGAGCATCCCCCAGCCAGACTCTCCACTTGCTTCTTCCCAAGGAGAAGGACTTGCAAGGTCACTTTTGAACCCTTGCTTCCCATGGGGTGGCCACAGTCCACCCAGCAGAACTAAGGGAAAAGAAAATTAACCTCTGAACCATCCTTGCTCGTATAAGGAGTACACAGACTAGCACACTGCAATACTAACACTAATTAATTGCAGCTTCACTTGCAAGGATTGGAAGATTCTCCTCAATAACCTGAAAGGTACATGACTAGTACCGAATTATTGTGACTTTACTTGGAAGCTTAAATTAGGTGTTAACATCTAACTCAGGTGTAAATTCCAAATGCATAAGCCTCAATGGTATTTTCAGTGTTTCTCTAGGGAGTGCTGGTGATTTCCATACAAATCTATCATTCAGAAAATGTTTTAACTAAAGAAAAACAACACTATCTAAATAGATTGTAACTTTGTGCTGTTTAAAGCACTGAGGAAACAGAGAACACTAAAATGTATTAATTAGTGTAACAAAGGTTTTGAAGGGATTAGTACTATAACTTCTTTAGTTATTAATCAGGTTTCTTTATATGAGCATCATTGTTTGATCACCTAATATCTACATTTGTTATTCTGATGAATATAAATAGCATTTCTTTGTCATGATTCTCTTCTTTAAGCAGGCAAAATATGTATCTGAATTGGCCCCTAGTGGGATTTGAACTTGAGCAGTTTTCCAAATATATAACTAGATATGAACAGAAAAACCTACAAAAGAAGGCATCCAAGTCAGATGCATTAAGAAATAGTCTGAACTTCTGCAAAACGTTGAATACCTCTGAACTCTGCTCGAGGCGTAGTCTCCCAGTACACCTGTGTTCCTGTCCATTCCCCTGCTTCATTCCCATTCAGATCGTGGTTCAGAGTTCAGGGCACCGCATAATTTCTGCTTGTCATGACAGTCTCAGTTCAGCTGCCTCTGGTCAGAAATCTTTTCTTGTGGCAGCCCATCCCGTTCTCCACACCAGAGAATGGTGATAAGAAACCAGATTTCTTAAAGGCCAAACAAATGTGCCTTTGATCCTTTCAGACATTAATTGTCTGTAATACAGAACAAAACACTTCAATATCAGCAATTCCATCCATAGTCTTACCTAACAATCTAAGGAACCTCAACCACCTTTTGCCTTAAATGTGTACATATAAATGTAAGATAAAACCAGAACACAACACTGCACATGGGAGCAGACATGAGAACACACACACAACAGATGCCAGTTATTCTGTACTGCCGGAAGGTTCTCAGACTGCACATGGGCTGGAACATTCCGCAGGGAGATTTCCATACCACCTACCAAACATTGCTGCTGAGAGATTTTCTAGCATCCTTCAAGCAGATAAACAGCTTCTGGAGTGTTACAAAGGGCCATGCTTGGGGCAACTTGGGCTGGATTGGACCAAAATTGTGTGTCTACTATACACAACAAATAAAAACAAGCTTTCTTGCACAGTGTAATATGACCTACGTAAGATTCAGTCTTCATGCCCATAGCATTCCATAGCATCTAAAGGAACTAGGAACCAAAGGTTTGACCTTCCAGTAGGTAACATCTGTTGTCCCAGCGATGTGTTCCACAACAAATAAGGACATAACGCTAAAGATAACATGTGATATTGGTAAAGAAAAACAAAACAAAACAAAACAAACATGGGAGGGAGAAAAGAAATGAAAAGACATCACATTTTTCTGAGCAGGGCAGAACAATTGTTTGACTGAAAAGCTTCAGGTCCGGCTGGGAGAAGGCCAAGACTAATTTAACCTTTGGTCAAATGGTTGGGAGTTAGCTAGTTTCCTTTTTCCTCTTACATCACTCTCAGAGATTTCGACAAAAATAATATAGCCCCGATTACATGACATTACAGGCTCTCATAATGCACTGGGGAGGATAGTGTTGAAACCCCTCAGAGACAAATTAATCCCAGCAAAGCAACAGCTGGAAGATTGCTATAAACAGGGAAAACAACTACAATGTTTGCATTATGTACTTATATGATTTTAATTCGACTTACTAAAGGGATTAGATTATTGGATTTTTTTAATAGGTCTGACAGCTTTGCATCATCATGAAAATATCAGTTGTCAGGTTGCACATAGTTGCTATTAAGGCATTTAACCACTCAGTACATTCTTTTAAAAGCTAAAGCAGACCCAGGTATAAGACGATTTGTCTTGCTTTCGGAAACACAGAGAACACAAGTTCTGCAGGGGTTTTTCGAATATGCTGGAAGGGATCAGCACTGCTGTCACCGCCTGCCTCCCGGAGCCCCTGTGAGCGCTCAGGTGTCAGGCACCTGCTCAGCCCAGGATGCTGCTGCAGGGACCAGGAGCCCCCTGGGCCACGCAGAGAAAGCTGCTCCAGCCGTGGCACTTCAAAATCAAGGATTCCCCAGCGGAAGCAAACACAACCCTCCTCTCCTGCTCTCCAGTTACTCCGCACCCACCCCCTTTTTCTAATACTCTTCAACGTGGTATCAAACACGTGCTGTTCTCCTCTGCTATAAAACCACTCTGGTTGTAGCCCACACGCTTATTTTGGGAGAAGACAAACTGACCTAAAGGCAGATTCCAGTTTAAGCCCCCTGTCTGTGGCTGCACCCAACCCACAGAGCCCTCCCAGGTTCTGGGGTCCCTGCCCACGTGCTGCCAGACAGCCAAAGCTCAGCCACCTGTGCCCAGCCTGGAGGAGACCTTCTTCTGTCACAGCAGAGCCACATCCCGCGGCCATCTGTGCTCCAGGCTAAGGAACAGGCCTTGGAGAGCTGCACAGTGGCGTCTCAGGTGGGCCAGACTGCAGAGGCTGACCCCTGGCTGTGTTCTCACCCACCCGCACCTCGTGTTCCCACAGCACTGTGTCAGAGCCCATGCACCCCGTCAGTGGCCCTGGGTGGGGATGGTGCTCCAGCACAGGAAGGATACAGGACGGGTGACAGGCAGGTTCACCTGGGCCACGTCTGGATGCTGACAGTGCATGAAGCGACGCACTGAGAAGCCAAGCTGGGTGGGAGATGTCCCTGGACACAACACTGGGGCACTGCGGTGCACCTCGGCCTGAGGGTGTGCCAGGGGCAGGCGCTGGGGGCTCTCCTTCCTCACCAGCACCATCCTCTCACCCTCAGCACGGCGGTGGCAATCCCGGTGCAGCCCTGCCCTCCTCTCATGGCCGGGCCCAAGGCACCTGCTGCACTGCCCTGCTCAGCTGGGCAGTGCCCCTGTGGGAGAGACTTCAATGAAACCCACTGCCTGCCTGAGATACAGCAGCCCAAACCACCTCCCTCGGTTTATAGCAGCCGGGGGAAAGCTGTGCAGGAAGCGAGGGGTGCAGAGACCTCTGCGTGCGTTATGAGCAGAGAGGAAGACGAGTTTTTCCAAACTGAGAAAATATGCTCATATGGAGCAGTATTTTTAGGTGTTTTGTGTTGCTACTTTGAGAGCAGGGGCTGGTTGGGTTTTATCTTCCCTTACTTAGTTTGGATTCTATTTCTGCCTTCCAGTTTGGGGGAGTAGGGAGAACTGGTCATGGTAACTGTGAAATATGACGCTACATTCATTTTTAAGAACTGGTTTTATATATGGTAAGGTTAATTTAATCCAAGTAAATTGTGATTGCAGTTTGTTAGTGCTTGGTTTAACAGATTGCAGCTAATAATGTCATGACTGTAACAACTAGTATATATTATCACAAATATTGCTGTGAAATTTAGTGCATATTACAGCTTTAAAATCTCATGAAAGGCATAAGGCGGTTTCATGAAAATTTGCATCCCTTTTGAATAAATACAACTTTTATTGAAAATTATTCAGGTGAGACAAGATATGACTAGGTATGCTGTTAGGTTCCCATACGTGTTTACCTATTTTATATGTATGCTTTATGAAAACACGGATTTCAAGTCAGATTTTAGGAACACACTGCAGGAACTATACCTTGATAAATGCTGTACCATTGTAGTGCACACAATCCACAGGGGTTTAAAAATGTAAAAATCCACTGTGGTTTAAAAAACATCCTGTCTTCGTACAGAAATTTTAACATAATATAATAAAATGTGTAAACTTGAGAAGAAGTAATTAATAAAAGCAGTGAAAGTTTGCACACTATGCTGGAAGCTCGACACTACCCCCAAAGTTAATAGCTGTGAACGCACAAGCCTCTGGTGTGCAGACTGCTCTTCAGGCTCGGGCTGGGCTGGGTGTGCCGGGGGGCAGAGGGTTCCCCGAGAGCTCGGGCAGGTTTCTGAACCTGGCAGCTCGGAGAGGATGTTACCTCCTGCTGTGTAAGTCCCACGCACACTGTCCACAGTCACAGCACTGGTCTGCTGNTCTGCTGTGCCTTGCTGGGCACGGGTGGTGCCAGTCAGAGGCTGCCCAGGGACCACTGCTGGGGCCTGGCTGGCAGGGGAGCCCCTCTGGGGGTGACATGCTGTTTACAGGAGGTCAGATAAGCAATTACCTGTGTTCTTGGGGAGAGCATAGCTGTCACTTCTTAAGAGATGCAAAGTATATCTCACAGACAAGGGTCTCCACTACTATGCAAGGTATGCTTTGATGTTATTCTTCCGAATGATCTTTCAAGATCTACTGAATTGGAAAGACATCTCTACATATGGTAGAAGAAACAATAAGAAGATCTGTCAAGTAATAAGGCCGTAACAGAGCACTTTCCTTAAAATGTAATTCTTCTGCATGTATGTAAAAGATATACAAGTCTGCTGGGAAATAAACAAGGTCTTGCAAGGATCATTCCAAACCTAGAAACTAAGACCGCTCTTATTCATGGATGCCTTGTTAACTATATACATGTATTTCATGTATTTTCTAGAGAACATTTACACTCTAAAGTGTATGGCCTCTGCCAGAAAAAAAAAAAAAAAAAGGAGAGGTGCAACAAATAAGAGCAATGTATGCCTTGCAAGTTATGCCATCTTTTCAGTCCTGGGTTAAGAGAGCTGTAATCTCAAGCAGGGACTAGATGCACTAAATAAATGAAAAAAGCTCATTTAACTCATTTAACTCTGGCCCACAGTGATTACAGTTCTTTTGGCCTGCAGTTGACTCTAGTACCATGCCACTGGGAGGAGCCTGATCTTGGCTATCTTGGCTACCAGCATCTACACAAAAAAAGTACCATTTGACCCCCTTTGCATGGCAAATAAGGAGACAGGCCCATCTGGGTAAAGGAATAAGGGAAAGGAATGCAGGATGGTAGCAAGGAGACTGCTAAAATAACCTGCAGCATAACAGCCAGCCTACATGAATGTCAATCCACACTAAGAGTGCTCTGACAACTCACTGTTTTCAAGCAGGACACTAGAATAGGCACGCTGCTCCACCCAGGAGCATGCAAAAGCAATTACTTGCAGGAAAACAGGGATCATAACCCACGGCACTTATGGCCAAAAGAAGTCAGCACATGGATGAATCCCACGTAGGAAGGCCAGTGTGTGGCTGAGAGCTGAGTTACAAAAGCTGAAGAGAGGCATCCATGGAAAGCAGAAGCTTTCAGCTTCCACCCAGTTGAAGCCCACGTGGAACCACCATACAACCCATCAGCTGGCCCATCTGGAAGTCAACAGGAAATGGAAAGTTCTGCCTTGCCAGAAGAAAGGTGTTGCCCTTGGCTATGATCTACTTACTTCACCTCTGACTACAGCAGGAAATACCCAGTTTGGACACCAAAATAACATACTGGCCACTCATAAGATGTTGCTGACCCCAGCAGTGTAACACACTGTTAAGCCAATTCCACAGCCTAATGGAGTGATTTTAGTAAAGCTGCTTGTTAAAAATATTAGGATCATACATTTCTAGTAATTGCATGAAGAAAATCTTAGAGCTTTTTAGAGGATAGTCTGGTAAGGAGAAACAAATCAATGCAGTCAATTAAGAGGAGCAATAAGATTAGAGTTTGTGGCACAGTTATATTTCAGCCTTATTAATGACTACAATATGGGAGAAAAATCCCTTCCTAGGACTGACTAGTCAAGACCTGTAGGGTGAAGGAAGGAGGAGACAGCTGAGGTTGCTCTCCCGAGTCTCTGCATTAAAAGCCCTTTGTATGATCCAGCTTTTAATAGACCACACTCAAAAATTAAAAATAACAGTTTTAAAAATCAGTATGCAGCCTCACTGCATATAAATGCAGACACACACATACATGCATATTATTGAAAGATATATTTTTACTTAACCTCTGAACGAGAGAGCCATGCTGGTAGGCAGACTTCTCAAATGTCTTCCATTTCATGGTACACTTTTATGGTGGGAAGTTATTGACATCAGAAAGGAAGAATAATGAAACTGAGGTCACAGAGTTATTTACACTGGCGGGTGGATCCCACAGCATTCCTGTATGATTCGATTGTTTTGATGACCCTCTTTTTGGGATTCTGTCACACATTACGTCTGATATTTGGATCCTTGTAAGTTGAAAGGGACACTGAGAGGTCTGTTTGGTTTCTGTTACCAGTGAGTTAACACGAGGTTAAAAAGTCTGGCCCTGCTCAAGCCAACGGCACAATTCCCAATGACTTCAGGAAGTTTTCAAACTCCCTGTCCCAAAGTGCTAACAAGCCAAACAGAAAGAGCCATACAGATACCAAGCTGAGCAAGAGACACCTAAGGAAGACACAGGGAACGCCCAGAAAAATCTGATCAAATTATTGAGGGGGGGAAGGAGAAAGAACAGTTAGCAGTATGCAAGTTCCTTTAATAGGCAGTCTTTATTTTAAATTTTGAAAGGGAAATGTGGGAATTACTGCCTTAAAGAGTTCTAGTTAGAGATGGGAATTGAAAAACCACTGCTACGTAAACCAATAAAAGAATAAGCAGAAATCTCATAAGTGCCCCAGAGCTGAGATGAGCCCTCCTTCTGTTTTCAGACCATTCCTGCAGAGCTGTTAACCTTCACAGATACTGTACCATGCTCTGCCCAGCAGCAATTAAAAACCCAGGCCACAGTGATTGGAAAAAACAGACTAGTGACACATTAGCAACAAGGATGTGTATGTATGGCTGTGAATAACACAGCTCTGATCCCAGTGCAGAAGCCAAGGGCTTCATTACATTTAATTGCTTCCGGCCTTAAATCAAGGCCTGCTTCAAAATGAGGGTGGCAGCTATTAAACTAAATTACTTTCCCCTCAAGCTCGTATGGAAAAGTACAGTACCAAAGGAAGGCAGCTTCTATTAAAAGCAGTGTGGTGAAGGTGCTGCTGCCAGTCTAGAGATGGTTTGTAACTGGGAGCAGCTCATAAATGAAGTTTTATGTGGTATCTGTCTTTAATATTTTATGAGGGAGAAGCCTTTGTATTTGGCTCAGTTCCTTTTTGCCGCTCTGAGCTGCTCCACAACGACCCTTGCTAGTGCAGAAGCCACACGACAGCACACTGGCTCTTTGTGCTGGGGTTTCCCCTCCAGGGTGGGCACAGGCAGTGCCAGGATGATGCTCAGCAAGAGTGCTCTGACGCGCAGGCAGGTTTGGATGACCATGTGCTGGAGCATATATTTCAAACATAAAGACATTCAGGGATAGAAGAAACCCTCTCCCACGAAGGTCACAACATGTATATGCTGGACCTACCCAGGTGACAGGCCCAACTAGTACTGATCAAAAACGCAATACGAAGCAAAACACCAGCAACAGCCCTTGATAAAACAATCTGCTGTGGGAGATACCAGGTTCTTAGTGGACAAACTGAAATGAAAATAAGGGATGGGTTACTCAAATCAAACCAAATACAAACTTAACTAGAATTTACCCAAAACTTCTGAGAGATTTTTTTAATCCCTGTTGTGTTTCTGGCTCTCACTCATATTCAGCATCTGCTCTCTATCCTTGATCACTACCCGAATATTTGTTCCATGCACTTAATTTCATTCTTTTTCATTTTACAGCCTGCCTGGTTCATTTGTTCATTCTTTGATTTGCCCTCACATTTTCTCAGCTTTTCATCTCTTTCTGCTTTTTTTTCCCTGTCTCCTGGCTTTATTGTCTCTTTCTCTCTTTTTTTGCCTTAGCCTATACAGCCTTAAATTCCCTTCCCTATTTCCCTGTTGCCTCCCTGTCACCATTTGTTTTCTATCACCCTGCTTTTCTGCTGGTTGATGTTGGAAATATTTCAGGAATTTCTAATTCTCAGTGCCATGAGAACCGTTATCTTTGCATTTTCACTGGTGAAAGTGCTCTCAGCACGGTGAGGATGATGAGGATGCTGACGGAGCAGGCCTGGGACAGAGAGGCTTCCGATGGACTCTTCCCTGAGCCCACTTTGCCTCCGGAGTGGTACGCTCCAGTGTGGAATGTGCGAGAGGAAGCTGGGTCCGTGGGGAGCGTGCGGGCTGGGGGCAGGGAATGTGTATTGAGAAACCTCAAATTCCACACAACGACGAGCACAGGAGAAGCTGGAGTACAAGAGAGAAGCAGGATGAGGGACCAGCTGGAGAAGGGTGGGGAGGAAGAGTGGAAAAAAAAATACACCCACCACCACCACACCTCAGCCTTCAAGTTTTGTTTCCATGCAGGTGCAGATGAGCAGCCGTACCAGCCCTTGCTAAGATTCACTTGCTCCGAGTAGTAATACCAAGAAAGCCTCAGACCTCAATCTACCCATTATTTCTTTCCCTGAGCAGGGTTAGGGGTCACCTTCAAAATAACAACTGCAAACGAAAGGCGATTACATGGAAATAAAAATGATCAGTGACTTAAAAAGCCAGCCAATGCATGGGCTGCTGGTGACTTGTCATTGCAGTGTGACAATATGCTAACTCAAAGTCACCACAGAGAGAAAAATAAATAAATGGATAAGTGACTGTATTGTACTACCCAGGGATGTCTCAGGAAATGACCACCAAAGGTTAACCAACCTGCTTTGTTATTGTTTCTGCTGCGCCTGCTATTGTTATTTGTATTCTGGTATCACCAAGAGGCCTCAACCAACATCAAGGCCGTTGTGTTAGGCACAAGATAAATATGCACAGGAAGAGAAAGTTCCTGTTTTAAAAATTTGAAGCTTAATGGATGAGATGAGCAAGAAGTTGAGGAAAAACAGAGATAACGAGAAGTGAGATGACTCAAAATGAGTCACAGCAGGTCAGTCGGAGGGTGCCTATCCTACCTTTTACAGTTGCAAGGAGCTGAGTGGAAAGAAACTGGGACTGTTGTGTATATGATTATGTTTATTATTTAGAAATATAAGAATTCCACAGGTTCCTCCACTGACAGTCGTGGAAGCGTCCTCTGTACATGCAGATAAGTTAGTTCATGTGTGCCGTTTGCTAGGTTGGTCCTTCACAAACTCACCATACTGTCTGGCCATGACAAATGTACATGATGTTCACAACCATTTACAGATCATGAGGTGACATGGATGAGGTCAAGTAGCTCTCTTGCTTCTTCCCCTCAGTTTCAGCACTGGCTTTAATTAAGGTCTCACAGTCTCAACAGCTGCCAGAACTGTCATGCTGTTATAGAAAAGGTAACCTCAATCAGTAGGTAGGACTCAAGAGCTCCTTGGACTCTGAGGTCATCTCTGCTTCAAGTTCACCTTCTCCAAACAGTGCTGCAAGGAGTTTGTTAAAATGCTGCCCTCTGCATTTCAGCTGCAGCTGAAATTCAAATAGCACTGCTGGTGAAGAGAAGCCACATCTCCACAATGCATCGTGCCAAACAGCAGCAGCACAGCACAACGCTCAAAATGAGGGTTTCAAAACCTTCAGGAACATTCTGCTCAAGTGCTACGACCTGCTAACGGAAGACAGTGCAGAGGTGCCCGTAATGCTGACTGCACACATACCAGGATGGAACCTTGGAAGAACTGCTGCCTATCACTCATCACCACCTACACTTTTCAGAACTTCAGACCTTAAAAGAAAAGAATAAACCCAGTGCTAGTCCTGTAACAGCAGCTACTTCCAAGATTCAGGATGGATGCAGTGGCTGGTGACATTGCAAGACACTCATAAGATAATTAACCACAAGGTTTCTTCACACTGTGCCAACAGGACGCAGCAGTACCATGGTTGGGAGATGGCTGTACACTAAATTCACACGTATTGAAAAGACTTTCAGCATCAGACATCTTCCATCTACCAAAGGAGCATGTTTATCAAAAGCTATTGCACAGTTCAAGGTGGCAAATTAGAAATGAAACAAGAAGTTCCAAAACCCTGACATGGGGAAGGAGGAGAGTTTGCTGAAATCCTGACAAAAACCGGAGAGGGGAGGTACTTCCATCAAGTGAGCCTCTCTCGGAATGGCACATTCCTGAGCACCTATTTCAAAACTAGTTGGGCACAACCTAGAAAGATCAAAAACCAAGAATACCCAGCAGCAATCAGCTGAAAAAACAATTATGACAACGGGGACTGGGTTAAACACTGTGGCCCATTTAAAGCACTTAGAGGTGGTCTCTCAATAGTTCTCAGGCATGTCACCATAAAATCTCTTAAAGAGAAGAATCTAAATTCTATGTACTTAACAAGCAGGTTCTGTTCCAAATACTTTAATTTCATTTGTAATTATTAAGCACTGGTGGCCTCAGGACACAAAAGATAGAGAGGGAAAGTCAGGAAATGACTCAGATATGAATCAAAATATACCTGATCACCAAAGTACTTCATCATTACTTTCTAAGCTTTTGAAAAATGATGAAAATATCAGATTGGAACTGCTGCTTCAGATGGTGTCCAGAATATGGCATTGTTAAGAGATGTGGACACAGCAGACAACTGAAAACTGACAGACAAGTATCTGTGGTTTATTGTGGACCACAAGCTGAACAGGAGTCAGCCACTCATGCTGTTGCAGAGAAATACAAACACAGGAGGGCAGAAACAGCAGCACAAGCAAGAAGACATGTTTAGAGAGCACGCTTACAGGTTGGAGATAGTGAAGACAAAACAAAGAGGCTGACCAGGGATTCTGAAAGCATGATCCCTGAATGACTCAATGAACTAGAGGGATGTGCCTCATGGAAACACTCCAGGAAGTGATGGCAGGTGGACAGGCGGGGAACAGAAAGAAGCTCTGAACATGTAAAAGGGTACACAAAAAGGACCAGAAGAGTCTCCACACACTTAAACTGTGGCAATGAAAGTTCAGGTTAGGCGTCAGGAATAATAGTTTTAATGTTAAAATATTAGACTGAACGAGATCACCAGACAGACTGTGGTGTCTTCCTTGCTGGACACCTTTAAGGATAATTAAACAAACACTTACTGGGCATGACCGAGGTAGACTGCATCACTCCTTGGGGCAAGGAGACAGGCAGGATGTTTGTTCAGCATAAGGGCTTTTCACATTTTTCATTGCAATTGGTCAGTCCCCCGGTAGAGAATTTGCTTCTCTGGACAGGAAAACAACACTAGACTTCTGGTAATGCTCATATTCAAATGCCCCAGTTGTCAGACATTCAAATTAGGAATGGGTTTGAAAGAGCCAAAAAAGGAAGCTATTGACATGTCTTGAATGGTAATATAGCAGAAAATCAATTCAGCAGTGAAGGACAGAATGGATTTGGGAGTGTCCTGAAATCACTTCCCACACTGAGAAACCACAGCCATCATTTTCTGTGCAGCTGACACAGTTTTCAAATACTGAGGCCACCTTCTTATTACCTCAGGTAGTATCTCTTTTCATGTTGTCTGATGCAAAATTCCTCTTCATTTTTCCTGTGGAGAAGAGAAGGTAAGGGTTCCCCCCACACGGCTTTTGGGCAAAAACAAGAAAAAGAGGCTGACAGGATTTTTAAACCAATGCTCTTGATTACCTCTCATATGGGGTTCAAAACATTATCTTCCTTGTTCAACATGTCAATCTGTTCGACTTGTGTAACAAAAATATAGTCAGACCTGTGCATATTGCATTTCAGAAAAGTCCTTTTTTTTTTTTTTTTGAGACATCTGTTTGGAAGTGTTAAGGTTCTGCTGAAAAACCTCACACAGATGTGGGCAGTGTGCCATATTCTGAGCAACAATAGAATCTCCAAACATCCTCCCAGGACATGCTTAAATAAAATTCCCAAAGAAGAATGAAATCATAACCAAGATTTTCTTTTGGTAGGCTGCACATGGTACCACATCTGTCCAGTTGCATGGAAGACCAAGTCAGCTGCCCCTTTCTGCCAGTGCACTATTGCATTGGTTCATTCACATGGTCCCACAGTATGTCTTCCACTGCCCCATGACTACTGATCCCTAGCACATTGGTCAAAGGAGAGGAAAATGGGGGGAAATCACCACAGAACTCAGAGCAGTATGTTTTTCTTATTTCTTCCCTTTTTGCCATTATGTGCCCTGCATGTGCTGACTATTTGCCAGGATTCTCCACCCAAACTTATTGCTCTCAATTCTCCCATGTTTTTCAACACTTCTCTTGGGATTCTCATCCCATTGTTTCTTTCAAATTTCATTTTCTTTTCTCTTTTCCTCTCTAGCTTTCTTTACTTTCCCCCTCTATTTTCCACAGTCCCTCTCACCCCTGCAGGAAAGAAAGGAAAAAAAAAAAAAAAAGGAATAAAATGAACTGCATTTTAACAATCAGAATAACAGTGAAACAACGCTCTTGAGATCCCATCTGTTGCCAACACATCTCCCAAGACAGCAAATGATGGGCATTCCTAGCTAAATAAAGAGAATTTCCCACACCCATTAAAGATCTACACAGCAAAGACTGTTGCTTAAGTATTTACTTTTTATGGCATACAAGAAAACTACCTGGAATTGTAAATACCAATGACATATTGTTCACATCTCTACCAAACATGTGGTCAGTGGCCATATGGATAACTTCTGGGTGTGAAATGTCCTTTCTCTTTTTTTTACAGTGCTGCAATATCCTTGTGCCAGAAGCTTTTTTAAAAGTTTAATTGCATAATTCTACCCCCAGTGTATGAAATTAAATTCTATTTACAAACAGAACCCTCATGCCTTCCTACCCCAAAAATCCACCACAGCAAATTGACTCCGTTGCTATATCCTACCTAATAAAAAGCTGCCTTTTTTTTTTTTAATCAATTCAAACTTTCTCTGCTTAGGGCTTCACAACTCTTGATCTGAAACAGAAACATTTATGCACACCATTTATATACTCCATGTAAGTCACAAAGAACAGCAATAATTTAGAATGCAATCGCTTTAGATTTCTAGGGTGGACTTATCAAAAACATCAACACTGGAATAAAAGTTGTGGAAGTTACAGAGTTTACTAAGCTCTCCCTTAAATGGGAGCGTAGCAAAGCTACAGCAGAGCATGTTTAAAGTGTCAGTTCTCATTGACTTGATAATGAACTTCTCCATTAAAAAAGGAAAGTGACAGACTTCTTAAGAGATATTGTGCGAGTTCGTAGGAATTTTCTGGGGAGTTGCCTTGACATCACTACTGTTTCAGCTTTAGGTCTGCACTCTAAAGAAATGCAATTTCCATATGGCTAAGCAAATGTTTCTCACCAGCATATCTCCAAACCCAAGTTATTTTGTATCTCCCTTTTCATTAGAGTCGTATCCCAGATGGTGCGTCACAACAATAGGTGTTGGTGTTACTGTGAAAATACTGAGGCTTCAGAAATGTAAAACCACAAGCGAAAATCTAAGGCAACCACGGGAAGAAAGTGGTGCAAAATAATATCATTTTATTTGCATCAGTGCTGTAAGACTTTTTGAAAATGGGTGGAAATCCATGATCCAGAGAAACGAAGCGAGGAAAAGGCAAGGATGGAAGAGTATAAATGGAGGCAACAGGCCTCTATCAGTTGAAGAGAAGAAAGAAAGGAGACAAAGATGATTCCAAGCAATTTTAAAATCAAGCAATGCTTTTTCAGAAGCAGCCTTTGAGTTGAGTGGGGAGCATTTGAGTTGTTTGAGGACGTGGGTGGTGTGGTTATACCCTCTTGCATATGAAAGAATACAGACAGCGCTGCTCTGTACAAGCTAGAAGCTGCAGGAGGGGAAGGACAAAAAGCCACACGGAAAGAAACTGCAATAGGAAAGGTGGGAAGATAAAACCAACCCCAGACAGGGTTATGGCTAAAGCAAATCCAAATCCTGACGTGCATGTTCGGTGTTTTAGAGGTATGATTGATGCTGTGAGGAGTGATGCTGTTCAAGCACACGGCCAGATTCCAAGGTAGTGGAAGGAGTGAGAAGATCCAAGCAGAGATGGGAGGCAGATGATATGGAGTCATATTAAAGAAGTAGCTTTTGTGAGATAATTAGCTGAAGAAATTAGCCAACAGAAATTTAGTGAAGGTTCTGAACAGATTTACAGTTGAACCTGATTAGGATGAGAACAGTGTCACCAGAGCCATGACAATGTAAAGGACAGTTCATTGGCAAGGATAGCACCTTTTACTATATGTAACTGATGTAGACCTTATTGATGGAATTGAAAAATAAAGTCCTTCAAATAGAGAATTTCCTCTTTGCATTCCGTACAAATACAACACAGGCCATGTTTTTCAATAAGATTAAAGATAAGATGTCTGAGAGACAGCAAATAGTGGAAAAGACAGAGGCCTAGACAATATAAAGGTACATACCTTAGCAGAAAGCATTATCATTACATATGGAAGAGAAGGGGAGACAGCTGTCTGGATAATGTACATAAAACCTTGGAAGGAGGAGGACAGCTGAAACAGTTCAGAGGGGTGAATGGATTTGAAAGAAGAATATATGCACTACCATTATCTTGCCTATAAGAAAATCCTTTGTTGAAAAATATGGATGATAAAAAGAAGATACGTGCCAAACTATAATGTATCTCTCCAACAGAGTACAAACATCTCTGAAAGCTCAGGGTTTGATCCTTACATCCAGAAAATGTTATTTCCAAAGAATGTTCTCTCTCTGCAGTGATATAATATCACAGATATTGCTGAATCGATCATCTGGTGCTGTGATAAACTATTTTGGAAATAGAGTCTTTCAGGAAGTAATATAAAACCTATCTCCTGCCTACACATAATATGCTGGTTTTACTAATCCATTAGTCAGCAAGTGCACAGTTGTATTGCACAAACTGCTTGTCTCTTCTCTGAGTTAAAATAACCACTGCCAGAAGTAAAAAGTCTGAGTTTCCTCATACGAGGAGGAAACAGGGAAAACATGTCAGGAGGAAATGGTCACACCTGTTTAGCAATGCCTGACTGATAAAATGGTGTGAACACATTTGTAAATGAGCTAAAATGCCTCGAGGATTACACATTGTGGTTACATTTATGCTTCCTTGTCTCTTCTGGCAAAGTAACAGTCTCTCACATTTCTAAAATACTGCCATAAAGACACAGGAAGCACGTGCAGCAGGTACAGCTCCATACTCCTTCCCAGTTGGAATTTGTAAAATCACTTTTGTCCTTTCCCTTTTCCATTCCACGTCTCCTCGCAGTTATTCATCTTGTGGTCTGTTCCCTTATCTGGCCATGGCTGTGGAACGGGTTTTGTACCACGCTGCACATGCCAACACTCTCATATGCAAATCAAGGACAGTGACATTTTCATACATTTGTTGGGTGGGAAGAGTAGGAATATATCCTATAAACAATTCTGAAGGATTATAAATAGTGCCTGCTTCTGTCTGGGTGACAGAATTGAAGTCAGCAAGAGCCAGTTAGCCTTGTGCCTTCCACCTCTCTGTGAGATAAAGAAATCCACCACCAATTTGCTACTTGAAAAAAGGAGAAGGCATAAAGAGCACAGTTCTCTCCCAGATGATGAGGGCTGAATTCATAGCCTTTACTCTTTACCATTAGTAATTATTAATACTACCTCAATTATGCTTGATGATGATGAAGAAATAATTAGCATAAAGATCCATTATGTTTTACTGATGTTAAGCGTATGTTGATTATAAATGGGACAGGATGTATTTACATGAGCTTCACTCTTCGAGGAAGGCTGTGAAATCAGAGTCCAATCGTGCACCGAGAATAAAACCTGCACCTTCCATAATTGTAATAGTCTCCAGATGTTCCCCTGTAACATGGATGCAGGTGGTGAAAGCAGTAAACTGGTATGGAGCAGATGTGCTCTTCGCACAGGTGGGACTTGCTCCCAGCGCTACAGTGAATTTTGCACCCACTGATGTAACAAGAGTCCAGAAGATAGAAATGCGCTTAAAAGAGTGAATTAAAAACATGAAAAACAGTTTCCATTTTGGGGGCACACCTTGATTGTTGAGATTTTAGAAAACCTACCAGGCAAAACAAACAGGGATTTTTTAAACTGAAACTACAAAAATCCAAAGCTCTGAGCAACGGAGCTTGCTCAGACACAGGAACCCTGAAGTGCGGTACTTCATCCCTTAGGGATGTGTGCAATGTGCATCAGTTGCAGAGATTGTTTCTGCCTCATACCACCACACAGGCAATCACTCCTACCATGTTTTCAGTGTATACTAATTACCTAACTGACACTTGAGAATTACACACCTCTTTACTCTTAGGGAAGACTGATTTGACTTTGTCAGCACGCTGGGCCAACCAGTCTGATTCCTATTAACTTTTCAGACTGCATCTAAATAAATCTAACAAGTCTTCGCTGTCATGTAGAACAGACTTTCTGAAATGTTACATGAAGGCTGAAAGCTATTTGCACTTCTCTGTCATTATATAACACATACTCCCAAAATACATGCACCAGTTAGGCCCTGTCTGCGCTAGGTGTCGAACCAATCTATGCCAGTCTAAAGAAGGATAATCTGTGCCCCAAAACTCTGTACACTGAAAGACAGTCCATTGGATGTGAAGAGACAAAATGCACTTGGATAGTGAGAATACAATCACCACCCTGACAGCATTCCTGTGGGCTGCCCACTGACATGTTCTCTGTGGACATACAAGCAAGGGAAAGTACTGGAGAGTATATTCAACAGGTTATGCTATTAAGGATTTAGATACCGGAGACAGAATTTGTCCTCTGGATACGGAGAGGCTGCAAGAGATTGTGAAAATGAAATTTGAGATAGATGGAAGGATGTCCTGGCTTAGCTAAGGATAAGAAAGGAGCCCCACAGCAGCACTCTGAATGGATGTAATGGTGCAAGACTACGGGTAACAGGAACAGGAGGAAGAAAACACCACATAGTGAATCAGCATAGAATGCCAGCACAGTGTCCTTGGCTTGCAAAGCACTCTCAATAAACTGCAGTACTGTGGTCACCAATGCACAGATTTACATCAGGTTAGTTTTCATTATCTCCATGTCATTATTTATTCTAGATGCTCAGGGACATCACCCAAAACCAGTGTTTTATAGACAAATAATAAAGAGCCTGGTTCCTGTCCCAGAGAGTGTGCAGTCTAGACAAAAATATCTCTGCTATTCCTAATCATATCAAGCTGAATCTGGCCATTCACATTTGGAGCCCAGATGAGAACAAAATTTCTGAGGCATGCCCCATGACTACTTCCCCTCTGTGAGTTGAGTAATCAAGTTATAAACCATACCATGATGGGCTGGGCAATTAAACATTCTCTAGCTCATCTGAAGAAATTGCTATGGTAACAATTTCTATACCAGCTCTATTGTTGGTCCCATTTCTTCTACCCTTCTTCTTTATCTAGTAAGGGTCATTCTTTATCTTCTCTTCACCCACACAAGGTGGTTGTCCTGATAGCAGCAGACATATGTAATCTAAGAATACTGCTATTTAAGGAAAATATTATGGCTATGATGTGTCTGGATCAAAGAGACAAAGATATCACATACCTAAAGTGTGGCATTAATTCCCTCTATGAATGAGAAGTTTTATAATGCTATGCTGACAGCACAATACCTCCTTAGGCAACCTCCAGACAAACACCTTAGGGGACAATCACAGGACAGTGAGCGTTGTCCAACACTGCCGTTGTGTAATTGTTTTGCCATTGATGGGACCTAATAGTTTGATGGCTCAAGATACCTACAGAGGCTGCAGTCACTGTGGTCATATCTGGGCTAGATTTAAACTACCCAGCAGGAATACCAGACACTGGTCTAAAGTTGGCTGCTTTAAGACTTCCAGACTTGGGCCAGACATTAAGAGTCATCCCATTCAGAGACGAAGGAAAACAACTGGGGCAGAAGCAGAGTTATCGTGGACTGCTGCACATCATCATTGCACAATAAGATCAGAAGATGTAGTGATGAATACCACATATATTTGTAATACCCTGTAGTATCGTGACGTTATAACTCATCTGAGGGACAAGTGAAAAAATTGTTATATTCTATAATTTTTATATTCTGAAGTTTGAAAGACCACCATCTTTACATTTTCCACAGTACTCACACAACTACAAGCACAAAACACATCTAATGGAATCAAAGTTGTTGTGTATGTCTGTAATAAGTCAACTTATCTTACTGAGAGGAATAAACATCATAGGCTAAAGGTACTGGTCATAAACCATTCCTATAATTTCAACCTTTTCCTACCACCAGCAGAAGTCAGCCTCATGAGAGGAAGTGGGGAAAAGGGGACAGAGTCTACTTCCCACTCCTGTCATCTTCCCATTTCCGGAGCACAAAACAGGTGTCACAGGATCAGCTCCGAGTAACTGACTGTTCTTTGGTTCTGCTTCTATCAGAAATCACTGCATTATCCTGTTGGTCAGTGTCAGCCATTCTTTCTGCACTAAGAGCCAAAAGACAATGTTAATAATTTGTTGCTCAGATAAATTATTCACAGGAAGGTAGCACTGGAATGGAGCAAAAAGCTGCCTGAGTGTCAAACTGTCTCTAACATGTCGAGCTGAAATGTTGCATTTCTAGCATATTGACATTGCCATTGTCTGTGTTTTCAACTGGTATAATGAAGTTTGTACTTTTTATGAGTGAGAAGAACACATCTCAATGTCTCCCAAATTAATAAATGGTTTTATCTGCTTTGGAAACAAAAACATTGGTGCACTCCATTGAATAATTTACTCTAAAGCATTTCACATTTTTATATCACAGTGTTCGGGGGAAAAAGAGGTTTATTGAAGAGTTCTGCTTGGGAGAAGGCTCTGTCCCATGCTCTCCAGTTCTCAGAGCACCACAAACTCTTCAACAATGCCTTCCAAGCTCTTTCTATTTCTTGATCTCAGTACAGAACTGCACCTTCTTTACAAAATCTTTTATTATGACAGAATTGATTGTGCACACCTTGGTTGCTTTGTAATAAATGTCACCTCTGCTGTTACACAGTCTCAGCTTCCAATTTCTCCGTTTTTATCACATGCTACCCCAGCTACCACTCCTATTGTCCACTGTCAAAACTGACAAGCCACTGCTATAGGCTAGAGACCTTCACATCCAGTCTCCTCAGGGCCAAAGATATCCTCCTGAGCAAAAAAAGTAAAATGACAATGGAATCTCTTGCAAAACACTTCACAGATAATCTCCTTTTTCACATACACCTTCTATCAAAACACAAGCCCTGGCATAGTCCAACTGACTTCTGCCCCGCAGCCCTACTTTTGGACAAGTCTTGAGTAGTTCTTTCCCCTTCCTAGCTGATACTTGTGAAGAAAAAGTACTGATTTCTTTTAGCTTTAATTAGAAGCTGACAACTTCATCCCTTTCTTATAAATTTGAAGTACATAAAAGTAAGACTTGACATACCTTGCTAAATCTACTATAATTCAAATTTTACTCCAATTATTACCCTTCTCATGTCTTACAACACAAAGAGCTAAATGTGGTCGTGGTTTTTTTCCATTTCTTGCTTGTTTTGTAATTAAACACAAAATTTAATAAAAGATCCATTTTACTGACCTTTTTATCTAAATAGGTCATCCAGAAATCTATTTTGAAGGCAAGCCCTGGTTCCAGAGAGCACGTTAACCTTATATAAACACACCTGACATGCACGTTAAGGTGCTTCTATTAAACAAGCTCCTTTCTTGAATGGGGGCTAAAATTTGTTGGGCATAACTGAATTGTAGCTCTAACACACTTATCCAAAGGAATAATTCATTACTGTTATGCACAGAAAATGCTTTAGAGCTTTTATATGGAGAATTTTGGAATACTTAGTAGAACCAGAAACACGGCATCATAGAAATTTCTGTAGAGAGCATGTTTGCTGTAATACAAGTGATAAAACTATTACCAACAGCCAAGTTTCCTTCCAACTTTTCATTTCTGAGTAATTTCTGCAATGAAGACAGAAGTGTAATAGACATGAAGGAATGTGGCAATCCATTTGTTTTATTTCTATGAAATTATTGCTGATTGCAGGTTTGGAGGATGTGTGGGTGAAGTTTGCTGATTTATTTCAGTTTGGTCAGGAATGCTTTTTTAAAACACCTTTAACCTTTTTCTTCCAAACAGTTAATTTGGGTCACTACTTTTGTACTGAGGCTTTGATTGTTAGAGGAAATACTTCTGCATACTTTTGCTCTGCTGTAAGAGAGGCAATATATTGTGGGCCATATGCCAACAGATTTTAACCACAAACTTAGGGAAAGGAGACAGATTAGATTGTGGTGGTCTTATAATCAGGGTTTCTCTGCACTCTTTTCTTGCTAAGAGCAAGTATTCACCACTAAAGTGGTTCTATGTCATACAGATGGTGTATCCATAGTAATAGGGCAAACTAAACCCCCCCAGCTGCATTCCTCTGGTCTCTGATAAGCATTCTATAATAATTTTATCACAGAATACTTCTTTAAAGTGTCCAACCAAATAATATACTTTAAGATGTTCAGTGAGTTCCAAACTAATTTTCAACATGCAAGAATCTTCTTCAATTAGAGGGAGGTATCAAACAAACACCTGGTTTATGATGAGGAAAAGCCTGACTTCTATTTAAACATTTACAAACACTGTTCCTTTTAAAAGCTGACGGTCAAGGGAAAAAGGGAAGGAAGATCTGTCTGGTCCTAGCATTTCTTTACCTCCAGTTGCAAACTTCCTAGTCGTTTGGGCAATCCAGCTTTAACCACCTAAAGCAGCACACTAAAGGCTTTCACACTGAAATAACTTCCTGGGTAAATGACACCGGAGCTCATATCTCTGTTTCCCAAAACCATGGTAGTGCAGTGCTGGGCCTGTGCTTAAAGTATCTCAATTCAGTCTGAAACTGATTTGCAGAGCAGGAACCCATGCAGAGTATTTTTTTTTCCTCAAATCTCATAATCTCTTCAGTGATTCTGCTGTGTAGAGAACTTGTTAATAAGGAATGAGTCTCAGGAAGTTGCAGAAGGAACCTCTTTCTCACGAGGAACACAAAGTAAATGATGAGCACCTCCATGGGACAGTAACTTCAACTTTTGCTTAACATGCCCATAACAAATGCACGCAGCACTAACTGAGGAGGCAGCGTGCTGGGGGGGGGGAGGCAGAGCTGGCAAGACAAATAACTGAAATCAGCTTCCCACCTTAAAAAAAAACCCCACCAGGTCACAATTTTCTATGTGAGAAGTAGCCCTGAAATGCTGGCACATGAAAAAGGATGTTGGAAAGCTTTGCCCTGCAAATTGTTTCCTACACAATTCAGAATCACAAGGGGCAGA
This sequence comes from Sclerurus mexicanus, assembly GCA_013396755.1. Taxonomy (NCBI): domain Eukaryota; kingdom Metazoa; phylum Chordata; class Aves; order Passeriformes; family Furnariidae; genus Sclerurus; species Sclerurus mexicanus. Next base: position 52,826 of record VWZF01006313.1, on the reverse strand, counting down.
AGCAAAAAGCAATGGTAGTTTCTTGCCCCACTTAAGGGAAACTCATGTCTGAACTTGTGAGAGTTGCTTAACTTCTCTCCTCTGATTACTCCCATCCACACACCCTTGTTTGATGGTACAAATGGCACAGATGTAAGTCTAAGTATGAATAAGCAGTCTCAAACTAAGAACACAGTGGTAAATTACAAGTGTAGTCTCCTTGAGAGGTATTACCATCACTAATGCATTTAGGTTGGCTTTGAGTGTATGGAACTCAACCACACACACTGAGTCTCACAGAAAAGGGAAAGCCCAGAGATCATCTCCCTGTAGGATCAGAGAAACTGCTTCACATTTAACTATTCCCATCCTGTCCTTTTTTACCTACCCTGAAAGTCACCCTTGCACAGATTCCCTCCAGAAGGGGAAGCATTGATGGAGAGACAAGTCACCAAGGATGAAAGTGGTATTGCTGGTCGGCTTTTATAGAGGCAGAGGATAAATCTGAATTGCTGCAGATTAGCAAGGCTTTCTTCCACAATGAGCAAGGGACTTGACACTAAGAGAAAATGGAATGGTGTGGACAGATGAAAATGACAGAAGGGAGAACAAGCTGGCTCTTGCAAATAGAAATCAAACCAAGAACTTTTCACAAGGCACTAGAAAAGATTCCTCAGGACTCTCAGCTGCCATGTAAAAAGCAAGAAAGCAAAAAGTAGATATTAAATTGTCATTTTGCACCACAAGTTGCAGCAGAAGATGGTCCCAAACAGCTGGGACCAGGACCATTCCACCTATTCCCAAATGATGCAGAGAAGGGCAAAGAGGCAGAGAATTCACCACAAACAAATTGAAAAATAACAATGAAGAGCTGTAAAAACTGTTTGTGACATGACACTGAATCAGGAAATAAAATAAGAGGAGAAATTCAGAGGATAAGTGCAAAGCAGTGCAGAAAAATTAATACCTGCTAATCAGTAGGGTCTATAATAACTATTGCCTTTAAGTAAGGAGGTCTCTCAGTCACTGGTTTTCAAAACCTGTTCATATCAACTCAATGCTCAATAAGAATTAAAGAAAATGGATTGGTAAAAGAAGTAAGAATTAAAAAGGATCAATCATGCATCAGAAAGTATTACATGTGCTGCTTAAATGGACAATTAATAACTTAGTTATTAATTATTTAGTTAGGTTAAGGTAAAAATGTGCATTAATTTATTCTCATGAAGATAACAGATTAAGACAGAGAAAGAAATAATTGGTCTGTAATTATGGAAATTATCCATGTTGGCAAAATAACAGCTTTGACTGTTCTACCACTTCGTCCTTTTACACACAACACTGTAACGTGGCAAACCCAGCCCCTGCAAAGTATTCCGTGACACTTTTACCCCAAATATGAGCTACTGCATAAATGTGTGGGTTTACGAAGCCATTCAGAGCAAGAAGTATTACGAAAAAAATGATTTGGTAGGACTAGTGGATTCATTTCCCTGTGTTCCAAAACAGGATAATTCCAGTGACCATTTCAGTGCAAAAATGAGGAACAGTTTCTCTAGCAATTCTTGTCCCCACGCTTTACTAGCTGTGGCAGAGATATTTCACAGTGTCAGTGGAGAAGTGCTTTCCTGCAGTCATCACTACTTTGTATCTCCTACCCCTCAAGCAAAGATGTATTTTCAACTTCTTACTCCTTCCATCCCTTCACCAGATAATTTTCCCTTTGACAAAGCTTTGCTGTGGACAAATGGTGCCTTCCAGGCCTCCTCAGAACATCAGTCTAAGTGAGTGTATTTTGCTATCAGTGTTTAGCATATTGATTAACTTGTTTTCAGATAAAAGCTGTGAAGGAGAAGACGCTTCTTTCTTCTGTCCCTCAGCAGGGATCTCAGCAGTTTCTCACCACCTCCAGACTACGTGCTGAATAGGGGTGTGGGGCCAAGTTGTCTGCAAACACCAACAGCTGTGTTTGGTGTAGCCAGCAGCCCAAGCACATGTCATCTCAGCACTGCCCTCCAGGTATGTTATTTACTTTTAGCAGGATAAACAGCAGAAAAAAGGAAGCTTATGGGAGAAGTTCTATACAGCACAGTAGGAAATGCCATCCTACTAGTTCATCGCTCTTCAGCTGTCTTGTAAAGTTGATACTGATGATATTCCACTTAGACTATTCTCAAAAAAACATACAAGGAGAAATGAGGTTCAGCTTGCCATTCTCTAACATTTGTGTAGGTTTTCAAGGGTCCTTTTAGAGAAATGCAAAAGTTTTACTCCTACCCTATTCTAAAGGCTCTTCAGAAAGGAATCGGAAATCCGGGACTCAGAACGATTCAAAATATCAGTCCTGAATAACAGTTTAAAGTTTCATTTCTCATTTTGATCATAGACAGGGTCCTGCTTTCCAGTCTTTACCACAGTTACAGTTCTGATAACTGTTCTTCGGCATCAAACACTCTGAGCATTTGTCAGGCATTTTTAACATAAAACCTGAAAAAATTACTTTTCTCAGTGGAAAGAGTCTCTACCCTGCTATTCACAGGAATCTTTGAGAGAGTTTAGTGGAGTTATTTACTGGCTGTGTACTGTTTGAGGTCAAGCAGCACTTGGGTGTTCACACAGCCGCTGTGGGATTTCCAGATCACTCTGGAACCTTTCCTCATTGTCCAGCCACAACGAGTCTGCTCTGCAGCAGCAATGAGTGACTGCAGGCTGTGGTACCGTGCCAGGACCAGCTCACATCAAACCAAGCTGGCACAGCAGCAGGGAAACCATGAGAAGACAGGTGAGGTGCGGCCCAGGGCGTTACACAAGCTTTCTCACACTCGGCCAAAATTTTCATGGAGTGTTGCCTATGGAAGATTGTATCTAGCTGGGGGAAGACTGCAATGACAGAAGAGGATATACCAAAAAATGAATCCCAGAAGCTGCTTCAGATCACTGCACTGCAAAAGCGCTACTGCTGGCCCTGCAGATTCTATTCCTCACAGGCAGTAGCAAAGCCAGTGTTTCAGAACCCAACTCCAGTCCTTCCCTCACTCACTGAGATACGAGATGGCACATTCTAATTGCATCATAAGGAGTAAAGCAACAAAGCCAACCCCAGTTGCCTCCCCCTGTTCAAAGTTCGCTGTTTGTTTCATAACAGGATGAAAAAGGAGAAGCACCAAGTGTTCTCTTCAAAGTGAGGATGCAGCTGAGCTGCACTTTCTGTGAAATTCGGGTACCACGGGAACAAGGCCGTGACGTGATGCAGATTGAGATGGCCTAACACTTTCATTTCTTCTCATAAGTTATTTTTGCAATGTCATTAGAGTAATGAAGAATAGCTGCAATTGCAGCGTTGACAACTTCTCTTCGGTGTCATGCTGCTTTTAAGTTAGCATCTTCAGAAGAAATGCTGCCACAGTCATGTCCTCAGCGAGCACATGAAAGAACATCACCAGAGACGCAGAAGTTCACGAGCTAAACACATGGTTCAGAGCCTCACCATTTGCTGGCAAGCACACGTAACATTTGTTTAAATTCCCATGCTGCTGGGATGATTAACAAATAGCTTATTCACCCTGCTTTTTTTCCCATGTCCTAATAGCTCAGGTAATAAATAATCTTTTACAAAGGTTAAAAAAATATCCCCCAAACTCTTGCAGAAATCTGTTGAATCTCAATAATCAGAGACTACTAATTTGAGAGGCATCGTATGCAAACAGGGCAGTTACAGCCACTCAAGAGGGACCTGCCCAAGAACAGCCATTCTGGAAAACGGCTCACATTTTTCCTCAGCTTTTTACATCTGGGGTCATAATGAAAATTCAAAAAAAACTTGACAATCCAGAAAGTGGTCAAGCAACCTATGAACAAATACAGAAAATGTCATCCAATACCATCACATGACACATTAAAAAAAGTTAAAACCAAATGTACTGGGTCTTTTTCTGGTATCCTCATACCCGTTTGATCCAAGTTAACCACTGAAACAGACTCATGTACAATTTTTTTTCCATTCCCTATTTCACATTCATACAAACACACTTTCGGAGGATAGAGATGCAATCTACTGGAGATTCTTCCTCATTTGCCCATCAATATGCTAGCCCCTTGATGTAGCACAAGTTATCTATTACAGCAAAGTGCAGCTGGCGTAGGCAATCCAACCTGCTACAGGCAAAACAGCAGTGTTTACCCACCCTCTGTTTGAATTTTGCTTGTATAGCTGCACCTGCAGGAATTCTGTCCATATATACTAAGTGCTTTATATGAAACTTTTGTTTTTCTTTTGAATTCTCTGTATGATCCAGCTCAGATCATTCTGTCCACAAAAATATCTCAGGAGGCTCTGTCAGGATCTTTGTACCACGAGCAGGTTTTACAGGCATCAGGACTTGTGGAAAACATGTTGCCTTTGGATCTGCCAGCGTTCTGCTAAACCACAATAACCTTTAATCAAAAATATCATGAGAGGAAAAAGGCCTGCAAATGGAGTCATTGCTTTCCTTTGCTTGTAAGTGGAATGTATGGATTAACTTCAGGCATTTCAAATACACTGAGAAGTAACATCAGCAAAAATCCTCCAGTAGGAGTTTATGCTCTGATCAAAACTTGTCTATCTTCTGGTCAAGTTTCCAACCATGATCACTAAGGCAAACAAGATTCTTAGGAAGAGTGCATTATACATTTTCTAAAAATCAGGACCCTGCAAGATACTTCGAAATAGTCACTCAAGACCTGAACCACAGAAAGCCATAAGAACTCCTGGAAAGGCTGATTGGGAGTTATCCCACCTGATGTGAAATGGTAAGAGAACACAGAATAACTTGATACTCATTCTAGTCACTTGGAACTTGAAAAGGTTTTAAAGGACATATAAAGACCAGTTAAAGAACGGTTTGAAAAATCCATAAAAAATACTTCAAATGGATTTTGAAATTTTCAAAACCATCTTAATGTCAAAGAAAATACTTTATTTTTTAAATAATTCATTTAAAATTTGTATTAGAAATTATTCTGACATTTGGGTTTTATACTCTTCTTTCTCTCTTTCCTTTCTCCTCTCACTTTGAAAAAAAAATGGAAGAGAAAACGGGGAGGACAAAATGTAGAAAATGCTTTTTCGTGTTGGTGTTGTTCTAATGAAGAGAAAATACTTCCACGGAATTCACTAAAAAGGAAAGAGGGAGAGATGTGTTTGCGCACACCTGTCCTAACAGTTACGCTTCATCTGTCCAGTTGTCTGAGCATGGAAAGTCTCTAGTCACAAACACTTGCACTTCTTTAAACCTTTGAGATTTATATTGGCTATGCAAATAATTACCCCAGGTGAGGAATTTATCTCTGTGTCTGTTGACTGAACCATAACCTCATACATAACTAACCGAAAACTGGAGTTCTGCCTGAGTTTACTTGGTTTCATTAGCAATGCAATTAGTGTATGGGTATGGCACTGTGTGAAGGCAGCAGCATAAGGTTGGCCACTGTCACCTCCAGTGCCTGGATTTGCCAGTCTCTGGGTGGTCACATTCATTTGCCTATGGTTTGGGAGGGCCAGCTTTCAGAACAGACTAACCCTGGACCCAAACATCCCGATCCTTTCTGCTACTTTATACAATTTACCTTCCGAAACAAGAAACTCCATAGTAGCTAAAGGCAGTTTTAATACTGCTTGAGAAATCTGTACTTCCAAAGTAATTTATAGTGATATCTCTTCCTTTTATGATCAGAAAGTAAATAAAGGCATTGTGGTTCTATACAACTCACAAGCATGAACACCGCTATATTACTGCCAAGACAATTTGTATGTTGAATAATACTTAGACATTACAAACCCTTCATAAAAATACTCCTCATAAGACTTGAAACATTTGAATTGTCCCAGCAGTGCTGCTTGATCAGTCATGAGGTTTTTTGTCTAGGAGCAACTCTGCAATATATTTTCTCATGTGCCACGAGAAAACAGTTTCCTTAGGCTTATTTTTCCCATCAGTAATTTGGGCATGATCTTTCAAAATCTCCCTCAGATATACAAAACAAAAGAGATTCTGTCCAGAGAGACACTTGTCAACAAGTAATACTTGTGAGTAAAAGATCTCAAATCTTTTATTAAAGTTAGTTATGAACGCTGGATACCACAAGTGCCATGTATTTGAACTTCTTCCATGTTTCATGTCTGAAAAAAAAAATCTGAAAGACAAAGACATCTCTTTCACAATGCTTAGAGATTCTATCATTAGATAGGTCTGGTCGTTGAGAAGAAAGTGGAGAACTCAGCTCATGCCTTGCTGTCTAAGCCATTTGTTTTGTTAACTACCTGCCAATGTTGCAAAGTGGTGATCTGGCTGAGGTACACGGATTCACAGCTTTCTTGAATAAACACTGTATTGTCCCCACCCTGAACTTCTAAAGACAGAGTTCAAAAGGAAAAGCCAAGTTCATTTTCATATGCTGAAACAGGCAGAAACTAACAACCCTTGGTTAAACAGACAGGGGCTTATTCCTGACTCCTCAGTTTACTTGTCAATATATTGGAGCAACTAAATAAATGAACCGATGTGTCTGTCCATAATGCTACATCTGAAACTCACAGTAAAAGAGATGTTACACTTTTAATGGCACGTGGTGTGAAACACATTTCACCATCCCTATTAATGTTTCCAAAATGTTATTCAAAAAGGAAAGCAGCTAAGTTATTCCCATGGAGAAGACAATTGATAAACTCAGTGTTTTGCTGAGCTGTTAACAACGTTTATCATTTTATGCAGTACTGTAGCACATTTACTTAGTCAAACAACAAAGATTTTCCCTCCCTACTAGGTGTGGCAAAAGCATCTTCAAATTTGAGCCTAAAGGTATCAAGCCTTCCTGCATCCCAACCACTGGGAAACAGGATAATTCATAAATCATTTGCTTTGTAAGCAGTCACAGTTTCTCTGATACCTTTGCCCAAGAACTAACACACATTATTGCCAAAGTACTTTTTTTGAGGTGTAGTATCCACTGGAATACTCCAGCTACCATTGGGGAAGATCTTACAACCCTGTCAGAACAGGTATTGTTTCAGGCTGTGGCAGCAATGTTGCTGTTCAGTGTGGTGAGCAAGGCAGCACTCCTTTATCAGATGGAATGACAGAGCTGGGAAGGACAGACAAGATTTCAAGCATGAAGGTCACTCTATTGATGTGATATCTGACTGCCTCACTGACATTTTTCAGCAGAGTGCCAGTGGAACTAAACACTCCTTTTAGCTACAGAAAAGATGACTCAAGAAATTTGCTATTTTACCAAAAAGGACTGTCGAAAGCATATATTTGAAGTAAAGTTTTAACTTCTCTGTAGAAAGTGTGTGTCATTTCGGTTCCTTATCGGTCAGATGTGCTGCAGTTCTGGTATTTTACCACACTTTCCCTTTGATTAACCCCTCTTTGTCTCACTTCTCCCTTCGTTTTTTTCCCACGTATCCTCACTGACCTGTGTGTTCTAAAGAGGCTATTTTTCCACCTCCTTGGCATGCATAACGTTCCTCATGAAGCCCTTTAAGAAGCAGAACTGTAGGCAGTAACATAACTTGTTGTTTTCAGAGGCAATGCAACTGTAGATACGCAGTTTCAGGATTGAGAACACCGCTCTTTACTCAAATGGTCTTGAAAGACATTTTGTATCTGGTCTTACAGATATGATGAACAGGATGAGAGTTCAAGGGTGCAAAAAGTCAACCCGAGTGCTATTACTCCAGTGCCAAGAGACACAGAAGTCAGCAGTCTTGTTCTGGCTGCAGCTGATCCGAGTGAGGAGGTTGCTGGTGCCAGCTGCTTCACAGCACATCCAAGATCACTGCACCACTGCTTGTGTCCTAATCTAGTGCATTTAAAAGGACTAGGTTAAACTCTATAGCAATAGATGCATAGCTATTTTCTCAGACAGCCTATAGAGCACAAAATTATTGTGGCAGATCTCTAGAGGGTGGGAAAAGAAACAGAAGAGAGCCCCTGGGCTGTAACCTGCTCACCCTGCAAAGCTGAAATCCGAAGAGAACGTGTGACTTTATTGTATCTTCACGTTATGGTTCCCTAGACAGAACTGAGCATTGTTTCCTTTATCCACAGAAACAATGGCATGCAAAACTCCACAGGAAAAAGTTATTTGCAGAAGTTACTTGACAGTACTGTACTTATCTGACAGAGTTGGGGGTAGGAATTAAATTGTGGCAACAAGAGAAAACCACAACGGGTGCATGCAACGTAGGAAGTGGGTATGACAAACCAGCTGAGGGAAGGTCAAGTTGTAATAGATACCAAAGGACACCAGAGGGATTGTAATGGAGATTCTCCAGAGAGAATTGAGCTGGCATGAGTCTGACAATAGCAGATAAATCCTTAAGAGAAGATCCTCGTGCAAGTCTGCATAGCTGGTAGGACCGCAGGAGAGATGCACTGCTTGTAATCAGAGGGTTCACCACAAGAAATACATGGTCAATGCCACAAACATCTGATTTCCTTAACAACAGGGAAGATACTGAGAGAGAAGGAACAACACTTGTAGAAAATACAGTCTCTTATTTAAAGAAATGTGGGAATAAGGAAACTGCAAAGCCTAAACACATAAATAAAGCCGAGGAAGAATTCAGGGAGCGGTTTTAATTTCTTTTCAGTGCAACAGTTCAACAAGCACTGAAGATCCTGTATCGTTAGGACTGTTAGGTGATGTCATCCCTCCACATGCCAAGGGATGACAGCATCTGATCTAGAAAGGGGCAGTGCTGCCGTTCTGCCAAAATGCTTGTTGTGCACTTACAACTAGAAGCTTGAAGAGACCCTAGATTAAGTCCCTCTGTATAGTCAGCACCATGAAGTAAAGCTTGAAAGCCCAAAAGCCCACCTGCTGGGCAGTGCAAGACAGGTCTGCTGGAGAGGAGTCACACAGCACAAGAGCCTTTATGGGATCATCCTGGCCAGCAGTACCTGTAGCAGGCCAGAAGAAAGGATGCTCTGGAGTAAAGCTCTTTGCCCCACTCTGCCTCCAGCTCAGTAAAGAATCCACGATGACTGCTTGGAGCCCTTTTATTTGCTGCCCCTATCAGTTATTTCCCTTGAAAAGCAACAAATACTTTTTTCTCCCCTTTTAAAAGAAGAACAAAATAAACCAGCATAAGTAAGTTAGAAATAAATTCTGACTTACTCTGTGACTGTAACCATACAACCCCGCTGCAGGATATTGAGTTACACAATAGCCTCGACCCACAAGGCATTACATCATCCCATCAGACCCAAAGGCAACAGCATTGTTACCCAACAACTTCGGACGGCTGATTAACCACTTTTGGTAGGGTGTCCATCACACCACACCCAGCTTGTTCATAACTATGTTGTTGACAGCACAGCACAGAAGGAGAAACGCCGACTGCCCCCCACATGCACACCCCATGTCCACACACTAATGCTACTGCCAGAATGTGCTTCATTTGTCATGAACTCAGCTGTAAGAGCTTAGAAACCTTCAGTGAATAAATAAAATAAACGAGCACAGAACCACAGTGGCACATCCGAGCTTGTTACAAGATGGTAGAGTGAAATTTTAAATTTCTTCATGTTATGCCACTTGTTCGGGGAAACGGAGGTTTTTAGAAGGAGCAATGAAGACCTGTAAGAGGGGGAGTCACTCACCCTTGGCAATGCCACTTTGAGATTCAAAACTGCACCGTGGAAAAGGGTCTTTTCTTTTAAAAAACCCAAACCCAAACCACAACTTCTTTTATTCTATTTCCTTCACATTCTTTCTGCTCATTTTTATGATCCATTTCATCATTATGTACATTACTGGTGCTGAGTAAAGTAAAGTGATCTTTTCAGCTTGACACAGAAGGGATAATGCATACTTCCCTTATAACCTCTCCTTTCCATGTGCCTGCTGGAAATTGTTTCTCATTGTTCGTAAATCCAAGGCGTGTTTACACTGGAATACAGGAAAAGCTAAAGCAGAATGCTAGTGTGTAAGCCATAGTGGCTTTTTTTGGCTTTTGCTGTGAAGTGATAAATGATTCTTGGTCCCCCATGGGTTAGAGGGCACCAAACTTCAAATAACTACAACATCCGATAACAAAGTTTTTCTCCATCATTTGCAATCAAAACACCAAGAACACAGCCCTCTGGACCTCTCATCCTTCATGTTCAATTGTAAATCCTGATTAAATAGCTTGCAGGTGTCAGGATTAGAGTATATTCATTGGGAGCCCAAACACAGCACCAGCTGGGTTCCTCATTTGCCAGTTGTAGTTGCTTCTTTGTTTTGAAACTGTTGACAGTACAACTAAAAATATTCCTTTGGGTAGAGACGGCGTTAAATAACAAGCAGGATGAGTAAGAGAACAGCTGTAGATATTTTTCTGTGTTTAACATACCTGCCTTGTTGATTTATAGTAAGCCCTCCATATAATGTACATTCTGTGTAATCCAAAACATTTAACCTTTTGAGCTGGGGCTGTGATAAAGCTATCAAACACAGGAAAGGGTCTTGACAAATCCTGTATTACCAGCCTTTTCTCAAAGGAAAAGTGAAATATAGTTTCACCTCCCTTTTAGTATACAACAACAAACACTATTATGCTTTATCAGTTGCTACCAACTAAACTGTATGCCAGACATCTAACAAACACCAGCACGGAGATGGGAGAAGAAAACACCTAACTTAGGCCAGTCCTCAAAATCTTGCTCTAGTCAGTGTCCCGTTGGTTTGAGCATGGCTTCCTTGAAGGAAGAGAAGCTCAGCTCTTCTTTTAAAAGCAGAACCAAAGTGAGTGAGTGCTTAGAGAAGAGAGACGCCATTTCCACAATTAGTCCTTTGCACAAAAGCAAGCAGCATCTGCCAGCATGCAAGACCATCAGTTCAAATAAATCCCTTTTATTACTATTTTATAGTGCAAGGGTACTCCACTTGTCTTGAGATCGAACACCATGGTCGCAACTCATTTCTATCATTGAAAACTTGCCTTGTGTTTTGCTATTTTGTCCAAAGACATGTTCTCTTTGGAATTAAGTTCTGGCTACTTAAAAATCCCTAAAGTTTTCAAATAGTTACTCGTTTTGACTTCCTGTCCCAGACTCGAGTAAACCATAGTAATGTTTCAATCCCAAAGGCCACTTCACTTCAGTGGGCAGTGAACCAAGGCATACGGAATAGATGCAAAGAGACACACATGTGTCCAAAAGACATTATTACTTTCCCTATAAAAGAGAAAGGGAAAAATCTGAAAAATTTAAGTCTTTTTATTACATGGCACTGAAGCAAAAAAAAAAAAAAGAAAATTGAGAGTTTCAGATAATCAGTCCAAGATAAGCTTAAACAAAATATTGACTACTTTACACATCTGCATTTATGAGGGGGGAGGATCATGAGTAGACATGGGCCAAATGGTCCCAAAGCAATTTGCACAGTAGTGAGGCACTCACCTCACTCATGACTAATTGAACTCACTTTTCCCAACATCAGGTCTCAGGAGAAATTCAAAGCACGCTAGAGCATCTAATACTAAGATTTTAACAAGTCAACTTGCAACGCTGCTTTTAAAGAGTTTTAAAAGCAAGCTCTTCCCAGTAAATAATAAAATGAGAAAACATCAGTACTTAAGAGGATGCCACAGGGTTAATGCCAGGTTTTAAAAGACTTCAAAATGGATTTTACCCAGTTCACATGTCAGGAGGCACAGCACGGAATCAATTTACAGCAGGAGCCAAAGATCACAAATTTTAGGGGAGCCTGGGGACTGATTCCCCCAATCGGTGCCGTGGGGTGCACAGATGAAAGAGCAAACTTGTTTTTTTTCTTTAATGGTGACAGCATTTTCTGAAATTACGCACAGCAGGCAGGAGGAACCTGCATAGATTTCAAAAGATACTGCAGGTTTGTGTGCTGAAGCACACATTTAAGGTCCTAGTTAATGTGCTAGCCTTTCACCTCTGGAGGCCTGGGATCAGATTTATCTGAGGTAAAATGAAGGAGAATTTGGGACTTCTATCTTCTTAACCCTTATCAGCCTTTAGTCCACATCACAGGAGTGCAAACCAGTTACCAAACTTTGGATCAGACTCTACTTATTTTTATTATTCTGAAGTCAACCTCAAGCAATTAATGTAAACACTAATAACACAGGTCAGGATTTCCACCGGTTTAAACTGGAGTGAAAAGCCAAATTCTGTTCTTGTTTATATCAGTGGAAACCTACACCTGTACCAGTATTCAGGGAATCCATGCAGGGAGATCAAGTGCAAGATATGAGAGAACAAGACACCTACCCAGGCTGGAAAGCAGACTTTCTTCAGGTCCAGAATATTTGCTCAGAGCTGTGTTCTCTGTATTTGCCTTTAACTAATGCTGCTCTAGATCCTCTCTAATAAAAAACACGTCTTTACACTTTACAGCTTTAAAGTCATTGTTTTCTCCAGATTGTCAGAAAGAGCTATAAATTATCATTTTTGAAAAATATCTAAATAGTTTTGCTTGAGCTGGTTTGAGGGGGAAATCTGAATTTCCTCTGCAACCATTACTTTTTAAGTCCCTCTGAAATTTAAGTTTAAACTATGTAGCGTTAAGCCTTAAAATACCTCAACAATATTCTTTCTGCCTTGGTTGCAGAAATATTTTGTAGGAAAACATGACAATCACAATTTCTGTTACTCATCAGAAACGTTCCTCTTGTCCATGAAGGACCTTCAAATAAATTCCCTCGATAATGAACTTATGAAACCCTCAGCAGGTTGGGAGACCATTATTAGAATCATTTTTAAAACCACCAAGCCAGAAAACTTGCTGTGTGTGTTCAGAGGAGTCTCCCTTCCCAAGTTCATTCCGTGGGTATAAAGAAGCCCAGCACACACAGCTGTTTCAGCATTGCTGGCTAACAAGTCTGCCATGAACATTCAGGGTTGAAGTTTGGCAGTAGTTTGTGTTGCACGTGTTGAACAACATTTTGTCTGTGCTTCAAGTGACAAACCGGTTTCAGAAACCGGTTTAACATGACAACATCAACAGCGACAGAAAGGGCCACTTCTGTAAAGTAAATGTCACACACACATTATCAGAGCTCACAGAAAGATAAGCCAAAACAGATTAGACATCAGAAAGGAGTCAGTTATGCCCAATCACTTATGCTAACGGGAAGGATGTGGCATACAATCCCATACAAGGAAAAAACATAACTGTGCAAAATATGACATATTACAACCTGACACAGTAGACAAGTCTCTAACACAAAGAAATGCGTAGAAAAAATACACAAAAGGACTGAGCACAAAATGACAAACTACACCTCTGTGCTGGGAGAGGCAGTCATAGAGATTTATTTTGCTAAAATTCTTTCTCGCTCTGGCTCATTTTCATTGTTATAGAAAAATGCTCAAGGAAGACAGAAAAGTCCGTACTAGCTCATTTGAGGTCTTCTATTTCCTAAAGAAGACAGGTGAATGAAGCGAGGAAAGCAGTGCCAAATTCCAGAGCTACAGCTTACAAGGTGACAACCTGAGCCACACTGCAAGGCAAACAGTGTGGGAGGAACATCCAGAAAACAGAAGCTTTTTCTTTATAGGTTGCCTATAGGTATGAGCAACCAAATGCCTTGAATGACATTGCCAGTGATCTGATATGATATATATTCATTCACTCCCACAAAGTGGCACGCTGGATCTGAGCCAGCAGAGCCGTGGCAGCCGGGAGGGCCATCCCTGTCCTGGGGCATCAGGCACAGCATCACCGGGGCAGGGAGGGCATGGCCCCGCTCTGCTCTGCAGTATTGTTTTGGGCACAGGAGTGTTAAGCTGTTAGAGAGTGTGCAAAGGAGGGCAGCAGGGCTGGTGGGGGAAGCCACATGAGGAGCAGCTGAGGGGAGACTGAGGGGAGACCTCACTGCAGGTACAGCTTGCTTGTGAGGGGCAGGCACCGATCTCTGCTCTGTGGGACCAGGGACAGACCCAGGGAATGGCTGGAGTTGTGTCAGGGCAGGGTTCGGTTGGATCTCAGGAAAGGTTCTTCCCCCAGAGGGTGGCTGGGCACTGACCAGGCTCCCCAGGGCAGTGGGCACAGCGCTGAGGCTGCCAGAGCTCCAGGAGTGTTTGGACGATCCTCTGGGGCACAGAGTGTGACCCTTGTTTATGGTCCTGTGCAGGGCTAAGGGTTGGACTTGATGATCCTTGTGGGTTCCTTCCAACTCAGCATGTTCTGTGATCCTGCGAAATAATCTGAAGCTTTTTCTCTATACAGTTCCATGCCTATGTATGAAGAAATATATTCCCTGAATGGCAATGTCTTCGTTTTGTTCTAATCCAACAATTGAGGAAAGAACCTATGAGCAAATGAGAAGTAAAATCCCCAAAGTATTTTAACTTTGTTTTCCTACTGACATAGGTTAAGTGTGCTACTTATACTTTCCTTGAAAGACAAGCAATCTGATCTGTTCTAACTGAACTGCACACACAGAATATATGCAGCTTGCGTGTAGATGTGTAAAGAGAGATAAAAAAAAAATCTTGCATGTCTTACATAAGCATTTGGTTAAACAAATTATTTACTAATTTGAAGTTTAGATTTCATAATTAAAGCACACTCCATGCCATGAAAGTAATTTCAGGCGGATTAAGTATGATGGACAGCTGTGTCTGGAGTTGTCTGGATTTTGTTTGTTAAAAACAACTTGGAATAACTCTTGATCTATCCATAGAGGTTAGAACAATGGTGTTCCAAGATACATTATGGAACAGCCTTCAACTCAACTCACTTTAAAGGGGACTTGCTTGGTTTCTAGTGGACAGAGAGATTAGCCTGACGCATGGCCACCAACGCAAAGCAAAGCAAAGCAAACAGGCATTAATTTCTCTTTAAGCACTTGAATGGGGTTTTTGAGATTCTAAATCAATCTGATGCCCCTGTTCTACTGTTCACTTTGAAGATGTATTCATTCCTTTCAGGGGTGATACTCAACACCACCTGTGATGGTAGGGCAGCTCCACCACGGGTAGATGTTAAATGACCAGAGCAACACGCACCCTGCATTCCACGCCCGCAGTTTGCACCTCACTGTGGTACCCAAAACACCACAGAGTTGTGTGTTGAAACCAAAGCAGGAAAAGGCCTGTGTAGATACTGCCTGTAATAGTTAGGTTATCACTGATTTCTGAGGCCAACTAAAGCAAGGAAACTGGAAAACTGGGAATTAGTCATTCATGGCAACTAGCACGCAACAGAGATCAAAATGATGGTTTAACAGGAATCTAAAAAAAGCCACCAGAAATGCCAATTTACACGTTTTGGAAAGTTATTTGGCATGGCACAAACTGTAGTTTAATACTTACAAACCCACCACTTTGCATTTAAAGAGTGATTTTTCAGCATACTTTTTCATAGAGCACATGAATTCCATAAACTTTTATTCATTAAGTAAATAAATTTGAGACTGAGATATACAGACTGAAATTAATACAACTACCTTGGTGACGTGTCAGTTTAGGGGTTTGTCTTGAATGGGCAAATTATGCCTAACCAATGCAGGTAATTATTTTCTGAACAAGTTACTGCCATATGTTCTACAAATTCTGCTTCAGTCCTCCTAAATGTTTCCTAAAAGATGATTAGACTACTGCAAATTCTTCCTAGTCATAAAAGACAACTCTTCTACATAATCTCAAATATTTAAATCAGCAAGGGCTAATTATGAAGCGATGTTACACAGAACTTTATGCCTGGTCTAGTACTAAGTATTTTCATCAAATATGATGGCTAATTTTACTGTGAGTAATAAAAAAGCTCTTTCATGTAGTATAATTTAAAATGACCACATTTTTCAGCAAATGAAACGACATGTTGTCAATGAAATTTAAGCAACCTCAGGAGAACCATAGACGTTTGACTAAATAATGATCA
Source organism: Sclerurus mexicanus (assembly GCA_013396755.1). NCBI lineage: Eukaryota > Metazoa > Chordata > Aves > Passeriformes > Furnariidae > Sclerurus > Sclerurus mexicanus. The sequence continues at coordinate 36,956 of VWZF01006313.1, read as the reverse complement.
GATGAAAAATTAGTTGGTTAAGTCTTACCAAGGATGTCCACACATTAGAGTTAAGTCTGTACTGAAATGCTACATAAACATATACTTCTTTAGGGTTTCTTTCTTTCTTTTTTTTTTTTTTTTTTGCAAAGTGAGTGTTTTTCATTTAGAGATTATATCATGAACAGATGTAGGATAATGTTAATAGTCCCTTCTGGAAACATTAATCACAAGGTTTTACTTATTATTTGGTGTCAGCATTTAAAAGTTAAAGCATTTCCAGAACTGTCACCATTGAAATATTCCTTTTGCTTAAAGCTAAATTACGAAACAGTAATTTATTTTACAGTCCCAGCATCTTTTTAAAGGCATATATAAGTAGGAAAACGGCAGACAATGCCTTGTTCTCATGGCAGCTTTGCAGACTGACAGTAGTAAGCCTGTTTCTACTTTAGGAAGAGGAGTGAAAACCCACCTCTACCAAGTTTTTAAATATTTGAGCAGTTTTAAGTGTCCACAAAAGAGATTTTGGTTGTCAGCATGATACTAACACAGTGCTTTCAAAAGTGGATTTTCCATTCCCAGCTCACTGAGCAAATATTAACCAGAATCAAAATAAGAGCTGGCTAAGCCCTGTTACCAAAGAGACCTTACCCTCTCATACATATTCTCACATGTACAATATCGTACAGGTGAACCAAACTGCTACTACTTCAAAATACTTGTTCATGTGCGTGCAGAAATGTCCCACTACCTATATTCAAAACACTCCAGAAAGTAACGAAAGCAGGGCCATGTCCTTCTATCCCCGGGGAAGGACCTTGTTGGTTACTTCAATGTCCTGGAACTCTGGAACTGTGCAGCATCTTCCAGTTCAAGATTTGCTGTGTAGCCCCCCAGACAGGCTCAGCAAAGAGCTCACATGCACGTCTGTTCTTGGGCTATTGGAGAAAACCAGTAAACGTGCAAGTCTGTCCTTAAAGCATCAGTGAAATGTAATTAAACAGAGCAGCACAGTCTCAACACTCCCACAGTCATCCTCCATTCCCATTTCACCAAGGTGGAAGTTAACTGCTTCTTCATGTGACGTTTACCTGAGGCTTCACAGCAGGCAGGTGAGAGAAAGACTGCTTAAAGATCAAGCAGTGCTATATGTGTCAGTATTCAGAGGCCAAGAACTTTTCCTATAATATCCTTTATCTCCTCTTCCCTTTTGGAATGCATGAACACCAAACGAGCCCCTTCTGGAGATGCTCGTCTCTCCACTGGCTCTAGAATCGAACCAACTTCAACTAGGCATCAAGTTCTAAGAGTGTTCTAGAGACGTGAAATGAATCCTAAAGACCATTCAGCTATTCTCACGTCTTTAGTTCTGAAGTTTCAGCCTCACTCCACTAACTGGTCCCTTAGATCTTGTTAGGCACCTCTGGAGACCAATAGCAATGGGCTAAAATAAAGATGGAAGTGCTTTTACTTCCATGTTTAATAAAAGAGACCACATCTTGCAGCCTGTACTGAAAAGTGGCTTAAACCTGCTCCCTGGCAAACTGATTCTCTAGTTTCCACAGTATAATTTTCAAAAACGTCCATGTGAAAATGCAAGCACGTGCACCAAGGATTATTTTGACACATGGTATCCATCATTTGGATTTACTAATTTTCCAAAATAAACTGTTTTGTCAGTTTTCCTGTGCATGTGAATTTTGGAGTAAAGGCAACGTGTAATGTTACAAGACACATTCATGTGCTGACCTTTCACAAAACCAAAACTGTTAGTAAAGCTAGGGTGGTGGGAAGCACTCCATTTTCATTCTGGCCACAGGACTAAAACACACAGATTTGAAAAGAGAAGCTGAGTGGCACTAACTTGTGGCCTCATTCTGCTACCTCACATGAGTGACCTGAGTGAGGACACAGCGTTAACCGAAGTTACCTGCATGATAAAATGCTTATATAAGTAGATCCTTTCAGAAAGTTTATCTGCATATGACATGCCCAGACCAGGCCTCAGCAAGGTAAATAACTACAGCTTATTTCCAGATCTAATTCCAGATGCTCTATGTTCCTTTAGTTGTCACGTGTATTTCCGCAACACACACTCACAGAGCCAAGCTTTGTGTGTTCCCTCCTATTCCAATAATCATGCTTATAAAACAATAAGCATATTTTATGCTTCCAGTTACATACTACACTGGATTTGAGTGTATTTAGAAATCAAAATTCCAGCCTTCACATACAACCACGCAGAAGCTATGGAACTCTGTGAAACTTGGCCATGGAAAGAAGAGTTACCAACACAAGTCACCTAAAGCTGCAGCAGCCTCCACTACCATACCACAGAACAATGTACCTACAATCCCTCACTCCCCTTGGGTCTCCCTCCTGGAAAGGGTTTATACTTCTTCAAGAGAATTGGCATGGGATCGGTTTGTAAGCATTCTGCTTTGACCAAAGCAGGGCTCACATTTTTACACCAAGGCTTTTTCAGCACTCAGTCTCATAAATTGACCTGTACTTGAAAGGGCTCACAATAACAGAGAGTGTTAAGCTTCACAATCTAAATTCTAAAAACACCAAGTTAAAACTAACTTTTCTTCAGTTGAGGCTGATCTCCTCAGGTGGGGAAGCTTACACAATCACATGCTCTATCCTTGTTTCCACATGTCTTTAAGTTTTGAACCCACTCCCTCATTTCACCTAAATGCAATGAAGGCAGAAGAGCTGTAACTCTACATCAAACCAGCCTTGTTCCTTCTCCTTTCGCCTCCACCAAAGGGAGAATGGAGATTGAAAGAAGCAACAACAATTATCATCTTCAAAGCATCAGAGCAAATCTGTTTTGTGAGGTCTCTGCTTCCCAGACCAACCTTAACTTTCCCTTTCTAGCTCAGATATAGACCAGGGCTTGTCTTCCTGCTCCTCAAGGAGTGAAACCTAGTTTTATCTGTAACACTGAAAAGCCTTAAACTGGCAGTGGGTCATCCTGGTACCTCCTACCTCTCCATTAATTACATTATCAGAGTAAAAATTCCTGCTTTGCAGACTCTGAACTTCCACTTTCTTTCATCTGCAGTGTTCAGAACAGCCAAAGCACTCAGAGGGGCTGAAAACACCTCTCGTTTGTATCAGTTTCTGGGTACCCAACTCCAAACAACCCTGCAACTGTCAAGAATCCTCACCAATTTCAGTCCACGTTTAGAAAGTCCTGCTGAAAACAGTTACAGGCAAATACTCACACAGAGCAGCCTTTACCTAAGAGTCTTCCACAGCCCTTGTGGCATGGTGTGGAGCTGCACTCCTCCTCTCTGGGGCACTGCTGTGGCTGCGTGACCTGGGCAGGGCAGGGCCAGTACTACGGGATATTTGCACTACTCCCATACCTTCTTGCAGCTCCCAAATCCAATTGTTTTGAAAGATGTAAAGGAATACTTCTCACTAACTCCTTTCCTGCCCCTGCCCTCTGTAAAAACCCACATATTAAAAAAGCTGACATAAAATTGGACACTTTTTGTCCCCTTGAAGCACTGCTCCTGCCTTAAGCAATACCAAGTAAGAGCACTTCTGTAAGAGGGAATAATCTGCTTATCTTCTTACCAGTATATGCAGAGAAAACCACCAAAACAATCTTTAAACTGTATAATGAGCCTTTGTAGCAGAAGAGAGTTAATTCTGGAAGGGCACTGAGAACTTCCCAGCCTCAGAGCCCCCGAGTGTGCCCGTCAAGGACCTCTGACTTCGCACCTATTGGATTACACGGGGCAGGATGGGGGTTGGTGTTTTCAGTCTGCAGTTCCTGGCAGAATCCCCAAAGTAATTTTCAATTAAAAGGTTAAATGCTGGTACTTGTCAAATGTGAAGACATACAGTGCTGTAACAATATGAAATAGCTTCCTTACAATTAAATTCATTTCATCAGGTATTTAAGTAGGGGTTGCAAATATTATGCCTTTGGGTAACTTGTAGAAATACCTAAATGAAGTGCAATCATTTTCTGTCACTACTGTGTCTCGAGTAGAATACAAGCCTGGCCTTCAAATCCTTCCAACTGAATGATTCAAAAACATGTAGGTCCAACAAATAATTGTATATTTTTTGTTTCCATTAATAGACTCTTTCTGTTAAATTAGCCCTGTTGTTAAGAAAATTACACTTTTGTTTTCACTGCTAGTCTGTTTTTTCCCTCCAAATATTTAAACTAGCTATAAACAAAGAGACAGCGATGCTTCCAGATAAATACAAAAAAAATCAATGATTTGGACTAAAAAGAGGCAGTATTAAATAAGTTACAACCCTCCCACGTTAACCTTCCTCTAACCAATAGTATAATTCCTCTGTTCAGTAGTATAATTGTTTCTCTATTACAGGTCCATACAAATAGGCTTAGGAAATAGAACACACCTGAAACATGGAAAACACAATAAATGACAGATAACTCCCGAGAAATGAAGGCTCACTCTTACCCCCAGCTCAAGACAAGAATTTCATAAGCTTTAACACTTCTATGACTGAGCCTCTAATTCTCAAATCTAATTTGATCGTGGAGTGAGACTTGTGAAAAATATGAAAGTCTACTCAGCCAGAACTTCAAAGCCGTCTGGGCTCTGGCCTGGGTTCAGAGCATGAACTAACACGAGTTCCATGAGTTTCCTCAGTTATAATACTCTTGTAAGCACTCAGCTGGTACCTGTTTCCATTTCCTCAGGTGCAAAGGGACAATAAGGATGTTTACCCTGATTTGAAATGTTAGACATCTTTCAATGAAACCAATTCACGGTTACTTTTAATTTCAGGAATTTTAAAATCTGTTAAGTAAAATAATATTCTCAAATGCTGCTCCTGTTACATTAGGAGGTCAGTGCAAAGATCCCATGCCTGGATCATTGTTTGAAGTGTTGCAGGATTTTAAAAAAGTGTATGCAATTAAAGCTTTGACTCAACAAGTCTTACAAATTGACTTCTACAAAACTTACAAATTAAGTAAATAATGGGATTATCCTTATACTTGAAATTATGCACATACACAACTTACGTGTTTAAATGCAGAATTTCAGCTTGGCTGCAGGAAACATTCTACACATAAAACCAAAGCAAGAATAAATCTTAATTTTCCTGTGCAGATGTAGGTGACAACCCCCTCCACTCGTAGCCTTGTAACTTGTCCTTCATTCATCAGCTGGTGTGTTTGTTTTTGCTGTATGTGATGTGACTAGCACAACTTAGGCAATGAAAACTTCTTAATCAAGTGAAGATCTTTTGAAGAAAAAAGAGGACCTGCTCCACTTCTCAGAATGCAAGGTCAAGAGTTATATACACACATTTAGAGCCCAGTTTCATTTAGGTAAGTTTACAACTAAGAAAAGGAAACATTTCTTCATAGAACTTGTGAAACCCACTGCCACATAGAATTACTGATATAAAGAATGTTTTGGCAGCAACAGAAAGAGAACTAGATAAGTATATTACCATTAATAATCTCTGTCCTTACGCAGATTATAGCTCTGTATCAGATCACACCGCCCACATGAGTAAATCAGAGAGAACTTAATTCCAGCTGCTGCACAGCACTTCTCTTACCCCCAGACAAAGCCCTGCAGGAATGTGTTTGTATGCACTCACCTACCACCAGAGCACCACGGTTTTCAGCCAGTACATACATGAGCAGCCCTTTATTCCAGCAGATAGAACACAGAAGCAGAGAGCAGTCTCTATCAGTTTTGTCTCTTTCGTTGCAAGAGAGGGGTGCAGTAAAGACTGGGAGTGAAACACATACGTTGCTACGGAGTAAGAGAGGTGGAAAAGCAGTAGAGATTTTTCAAAGATTTAACTCAGCTCACCTCAAGTTTATCAGCTCAGCAAAGGGCATTACCTTACACTTACTGCAGAACAAAGAGGCAAGACTCAAAAGAGTCCTACCCTTGCACAATATTTCCCTAAGGAGGTTGCCTTCTCAAAACCTCACAGCTCTTTCTTTGTACTCCTGGGAAATGCCCTGGGGAACCCCGGGATATGTGGTCTTGACTTCAAAGTGCTACCAGTATTTATTAGTGGGGGAAATAAGAAATTAGTTATTCCTACTCTCCAAGGAATGAATAGGAAGGTACGGAGAAAAGAAAAACTATACTTTTGTTCCTGATTTGTTATTTATTTTCTATTTTTATTTCCCTTCATTCTTTTTCCATAGAGGCAGAATATGTTTATTTTCTACTTTCCAGGCTTGGTTAGAGATATACAGTCAGTTTACCTGGGACTTTGAAGTCAAACAAGTCATGGGAGAAGGAAGGAATGAAGCATACATCAGCAGAGGAGATGATACCTGAAACTCAGAGAGATAGGGGGAGAAGCTGCCCGCATCGGTTCATCGGTGCAAGGCACAGCTGTGGACCAAACACTGCACTGTCTTCAAAATGATGAAAGGTAACAGTTCAGAACTATAGGCAGCCTTCTCCCTTCTGCCTCTATTACTTTCTATGTGTGCCCAAGATTACTTTTACTTTTTTTTTAAGCAAACCCAAAAACCACATCTAGGTTTGCTTCTCCCTTCCAGTGGAACAGCTTGCTTTGTCCATGGCCCCCACCATCCAACCACAGTGCCTCTGCTTTCCTCCAGCCCCAAACTCCCTTCCAGGCTGATGACCCCATGCCAGCCAAGGGCACACACCTCAGCACTCACCCAGTGAGGGCACTCTCGGCACAGCTGCAATCAGTTTGGCAACCACAGGTGGGTCACATCAGTCAAACTCAAAGTTATCTGCATTGCCCACAGACTACCAGGGCATTACCCCAAGCTGGGTCATACCCGCAGGGATAGACATCTCTCCTATGTCTGTCATTTATGGTAACTATTTCTGTGGGTGCTCGGACACCCCACTAACTCCCTGAGTTACCTTGGCCTTCTCTCCTCTACGTGTAACTGCACCACGTCTCATGGCAGAGCCTGAGGGGTCACAAAGGCAGTTGCTCAGCACACCTTACAGGCTCCCTTTCATTTGTGCCTCATTTTTGTACCTTCCTGTCCCTCAGCATGTGAAGAACACCAGCAGCTGCCAAACTGAGGACAAAGCTATGTTTCTGCATATTGTTTCGTAAAACTATTCCAAAATAAGAGAGAACAGCACCTGTGTCAGCAGGAAAAAGCTAGGGAAAGAAGAAAACGAACATGAGAAAATGAGGAAAAGTGGAAACACATGAACTGTTATAGTCTGTAGGCATTGGGAGCTTGGGTCTGATGAGAAAGAGAGGGAAAGAATGGGAGAGAAAGAAGATGAAGCTCAGAAAAGGTTGACTAGCTTAGCAACAATATCTGACAGGACCAAAAATGACATGGGGAAACAAACAAAAAAAACAAAATACCCCCCAAAAAAGAAAGACTCAAGTAAGGCTGTCTTTTGAGCTGAGTCAGGTAACTCAGAATGCTGCGGGTTAGAGGTTTGGGGTTAAAATAGTTTTATTGGAGTTCAGAGCAGAGTCAGCTTCTTAGCTCAGAAGGAAATTTTCATCCAGGAAATTCATAATCACAGACTTCAGTACCAATCATGAGGAGAAAATGGGATTCTTTTCATTTTTTTTCAATTGCACAGTAAGTCAGTAGAAGGAAGGGCTGATTACTCCACAGAGGTAAAAGCAGTAGGGTGCATCAGCCCTAACACCACCATGGCCATGCTTTGTTCTAAACCATCAATACAGAAGCCACAGGTAATGATGAGGTCACATTCCAAACTACTACAGCCTTCGTGGCTTTTTCGTGTCATAGATTATGGCACCAGAAAAGTATTTTGATGAACTAGTCTGCAATTGCTTTATCAAGCCACCAAAAATAATTCAGTTATTTCCATGTTTCACATAGATGGCTACAGCTTTCTCATTAAGATAAAATCAATTTGTATTAATTTAAAAATAAGTTTAAATTTTATAGCCAGTTTTGTCAAACCCTTCCTCTATTTTCACATATATAGATTCCACTCCCCTATGTTGTCAGGTTCAGGTAATTTAGTTCCATATTCAGTCAAATTTGATTCCCTCTGGAAAGCCTAAGCAACTGTATATTTAGCTCTCTGGTTTTACTTTGTCAATAGCTTTGGTGCTTGCTTTTAGTCCTTCTACTGCACTGCCCATTTTCCTAGAGAACTGAAATTCAGTGATTTGGCCATTACCTTTAAGCAGCAGAGATAAGATGCTATTGTACAGAGGATGAAATACAGCCCTAGGGAAATCAGCACTGTAAGATTGCAAGTCAGCATCAGAAATTATAAGCGTTCTGGTCTTTGTATCTTGAAAAATAAATAGTAGAATTAGAGGGTAGAGAGAGAGCACCTAAAGTGATCAATGGTTTGCAGCATTTAACTTACTAGGAGAGAACAAAAATTCGAGGATTTATCAGTTTGGACAGAAGATCAACGGGGAATAGAATCAGGACCCCCAAAATGATGAAAGAATTGGTAAAAATTAATGTAGAAATTTAATTCACAAAAATCCTGCCAGTTTGGGGCCATTAGGAGGCACTAAATGAAGAAGTAATACAAAAGAGATGAAGTACTTCCTTACCCAGTGGGCAATATACTTCCTGCCCCTGCTGCCACAGGAGGTGGCAAGGACAGAGTGCCACCATGTTCAGAAAGGGATTACACAAACCCACAGCACTGAGAAAACCATCAGCACCCTTCCTGTGAGTGATGAGCACAGCAAGGTCCCAGTACAAAAGGCCTTCTTTCAAGAGAAGTGCTCCTAAAACCACAAGGAGCACAGCATCTGAAGCAATGCATCTTGACTTTTTCAGGATATATTACAAACACAGCTGCACAAACGTTAGCATATGAAAAAGAATTTTACCCAATTAGCACGTAAATAATCATTTAAAAGCCCCTTTGGTGTAATTTTTTGTTTCAGTCAGACCTTAAATTCCAATTGCAGCTACTCTGATATATTTATTTTATAGCAATCCACTTTTCAAAGTTTGAATCTACTTTACTTTCATTGACAAAGATGTTTCTAAAACGAAACATCTGGCTAAAAGAAGAGGAGGAGTTTTGGCATTGCCGGACTTCACAAATCCTACATATAAGAACCTGTGGTGACACATCAAGAGGGAAAAAAGGTAAGGAGGAAACTGTCATGGGCTTAATCCTGCCAGGGGGGCAATTGTTTTTCTTCTGAAATAGAAGTATTACAGCAGCTTTTGGGGTTTTCAAAGACACAATTTCTCTTGACCAGAGAACAAAAAACACTGACTGATGTCTATATAAATTTCCACACGGCGTATTTATTTTCATACACTGCTGCGTTCTATTGTTATGAATGGGAAATACTTAGGAAAGATTCTTCTTTGAATACTATGTCATTCTGATTAGACCATGAATATGTTGACAATTTTATCAACAAGATTTTGTCTGTGTATAAGAGAGGGGTTTTTTTCATGAGAAGAAAATTGTTCTGGTTTTGTGATCCCTTTCCTTCTTGGGTGCTCAGAGGTGGAAGAAGAAAAGAAGGGCCTTCAGGAAAGGTATTTTTAAGCAAGTTATAAACACAAGTTAAACTGGGAATGTGAAATATTTTCTTTATTGGGAAGTAAAAACATCTGGTCCATCTAAATCTATTAAGTGGAATAAGTAGGCCATTTGTACTGTTAATTGGTGGGAAAATGAATATTATAAGATAATAAATTATAACGATAAAATCTGAAATACATGATGGCACAGTAAAGCAACTTCTAGCTCTGTATGCTGATTTGCTAGTCTTTCAGCAGGGCAGTGACAGACTACCTTTAGTGCAGCTTTAATGCCTTCCCTTCCAAAACTATAAGGATTTGTTAAATTTTGTGGCCTTCTAGAAAGGGTAGTTTTCCCCCCAGCATGAAGGTTTGACCTACTACAGTGAAAATACCTTGAGGCACTACCAATTTAACCACAGAATCAAAAATAAAGTCTCATGCAATTTCTACATACTCCTTAAAACACCACCATCCAAGGACCAATCCAAGAGGAGTAACTTAGGATCAGGTGAGAAATTATGAAGCTTCTCCACAAGATTTTGGGTCATGCCATCAGCTTCATCCAGAGCAAAGTGCACTATTCCTCTAATAGCTCTGCAGCTACACTAGTTGGTCATTCTTATTCCACTCCACTGTGCCTGTTCCAGAACCTGGCTCTTCTGTTAGAAACCTAAACTGCAGCTCAGATTTCCTCAAGACCAGTTTACATCGGTTTGTTTGCCTTTAATTGTTGTCTTTTAAATAGCACTGCTTTTCTGGTATTTTCTCCCATGGATATATTTATAAGTCACATCTCAAATTTCATTTTGCTAGGCTAAATAAACCACTGCCAATTAGTTTCTTCTTACAGATAAGCTTATCATTCCCATGATCCCAGTAACTCTCCTGTGGAGTTGTTGCAGCTTGAGTTCCCCTTTTTACAACAAGGAAAATCAGAGTTGTACGTGGTATTCAGATACAGATTTATCATGCCTTGTCAGGCAAAAATACTTCCTTATTTCAACTGGGAAGATTTGGTCCATCTCAAACCCCATTTGCCCTTTGTGCCTGGAGCGTATTGCTGGCTACGAGTTGTCCAGAGATCCCCTGATACTCAGATCTGTCTCTTCCTCCACTGTTTCCAAATAATGAGCTCCAGTTTATATCAGAAATTGTCAGTGATCCCAAAGTCTGTGATCTTGCACTTCATTCCATCAACTTCCAGCCTGTTCCTATTACTCCAAACCTCCCCTCTTTTGGGCCCTTCCTTACCCACAGTACCTTTACAAATCCCCACCTCCTGCAGCCTAACACTAGCAAATGTTTTGTTGCAAAACATCTAGAGCAGATATACTTTTTCTACACATGCTGTTCTTTCAAATACCAATTTACTAGGCTGTGATCTAACTTTGTCAAGCACATCTCATGCCATTTTTGTTTTAATCTCAATATTTAATTGTGGTTTGTCTTTAACACTTGTTCTTAAGCCTTGGAAGCATATTATATCCACTAATTGCTCTTCTGCCAATGGACTAGGGGACAGAGTGTATTACACAGTGAAATGTTTGGTACTTTCTAATTCTAGATAATTTGTTTGATTGAAGTCTTTTCTAGAAAGAGATGACATATGGAAAAGCTCTACACAGTGGGAAACAAAACAAAATAATATTTTAGTTGAAAAGAGATAACTGAAGGAAATATGGTTGAAGAGGGAATGATGAGTCATTATTTTTCAGAATAGAAGAATAAAATAGGAGCATCATGTAAAATGACCTGAAACAAATGAAAGAATCTGTTGCCATAGAATATGTAGAAGTTAAAAGTAAGAATGTCTTGTGAAAGGGATTTGATAAGTTCATGAAAGAAAGATGTGTGACAATAACCCAGCATAAGATATTCATGAAATGCCAATTTCAAAAATTTGAGAGGGTCTGTATAGAACCTTATAAGAAATGGCCACTGTTGGTACTCCACTAAATGAGTATCTGCTCTGACACTGGGATTTCCACTGCAAAACATGGTTGGGTGGGACACCTAATACAGGTAATTCATTTAATGATCTCCAATTATATCATCCATGACACTGAGCAGAACTCAGGCCCCTTCATCAATACATAGGAAATATCCCTTAGAAATTAATGGAACATATTTCCGTGCTCCATTCCTCCACCCACAGAATTCCAGAGGACAGTCCCATCCTATTTTATCATGTTTCTCAACAATTTACTCAGCTCTCTGCTGAAGGGAACGTGGTTCCACATCCCCCTTACAGAGCACAGAAAGTATTTCTTCCCTTTAACTTTCATATTATTTGAATCGTGTAATAACAAAACATAACTGACTAGTCATGTATTGAAAACCACGAGGACAATTTTACAGGGAACACTCAAGTGAAGCACCTCGCGTCCAATACAAACTCCATTCGACAGGATACCTGTAAGATCCACATGCTCTAGAGACTTCAATATCTGCCAAAAATATATTTCCTGCTGAAGCATAAGACAAAGTCACAGCCCCCAGAAGGAGCCTGTGGGTGGAAGAGAGATGGGGGCTGAATGATTTTTTCTCCCAAAATCAAGGAATTGTTTTGGCTTCTTTGTTGTTGAGGTCATTTTGTGTCTGCATAGATAATAATAAATAAATGCATTGTAATCACTGTGGATTTATGAGGCAACTGAAGCTATTTGGACTTTTGCAGAAAGCAAGGCTGGAAAAATAAGCTGGCAATTTTTTTGATGTGTCACATGCCCAACTAAAACAAGTTTAAGTATAATTTCCCTTATTCAGCCATACTAAAACAAAAAAGGAACCAACCACAGCTGGCATTAAACCCACAGTCTGTGGGCAGCTCTAGTATGTGCCCACTTTGCAGACTCCAGACAGAGCACTCACAGGCTGCTTACAGCACTGACAAAGCAAATCCTACCCCAACTCTCACACACCCTTGGCAATCAGCTCTCTTCCTGCTTACTTTGCTGTCTTAAATTAATGTTCTAAATCCTACACCACTAGCAACACCCTGCTGGTTTTGTGTCACACTTATGAACACAAGACAATCATCAGAGGGTTTCTCCAGATGAGCCACCAAAGAAACAAACCTCACATTTTATTTTGTTTGTCTTTTCCTGAAAGGAAATGTTCTTGATGTGGCATCTTAATTTGGGTATCTATTGAGTGGTGTAGCAGACTGCCTCTACATCCACTATGTCAGCTGCTTCCTCTGCAGATGTTCAACTTTTTGGAGCTTCTATAGGAAAAGGCTAAGTCTCAAAATATTAGGAAATAATACCATTCTGTTTCCTGACGTGGACCTTACAAGGTCAATTCACCCTGGCACACCGTCTTATGAATGTGGTGTTTTACCAAAGTGATTTTCAAATTTGTCCTAAAGTAAGGGTTGCTTTTTTCTTAGCAAGGCTTTTCCCACCACAAGAACAGATTACTGGAAGGCACTAATGCTGTTATTTTAGTCCTAAGTTCCCACTTATCTACAGCTTTGGCTATAAAAGAACATAGGGAAATCTTTTGGGACCCCTACCAACCTGCTATACAAGAAATAAATACCTCAGGCTTCACACCATTTTATTGCCAGCTTTTTGCCATTTCATCTCTACATTTATTTAGGTAGACTTACTTAAATGAAAAAGATACAGTATGTTGCTTTTCTATTTTTAAGTTCCCATCCTTGTACCTAAGCCTTTCAGAGAAAAAGCAACAGGGAAGGAGACACAAGGAACCCCAGCCATCTCAGTTATGAATGCACAGCTTTTAAGTGGTCAATAAATTAAACCTAACTTCCCTCCAAACATCATCTACAGAAAACAGCCAGACCTTTCACATACAGTGAAAATAAATTTTTAGCTGACTTAGCAAGTAGAACTCAACAAATAGAGTGAACAGGATAAAAATTTTTGTAAGAATATTGGCAGCCTTATAGGACTCCCCATTCAAAGCTGACTAGTAAGACATTCTTAAGAAAGAAACATTCTTATATCTTCCCTAGGGATGGTGACACATCTCTAAGGATATCCATGAACAGGGCCCAAAAATTAATCCTTATTTGCTTGCTGAACGTGCCATTTCCCTGTCACTAATGTTACAATCAGAGATGCCAATTCAAGAGACTTTAAATTCTCTGCATGACATGACTGAACATTAATTATCACAACTACTACTTGAGGCCCAAGAGGGAGTGAGGATGTGGACCTTAATTCCTAAAAATCAAACAAGACAGGAGTCCTTCCTCTAAGTACTGCCAAAGCCTGTGTGCACTGGAACAGTTCAGGTGAGAGCACAGGCAAAGGAAGGTGACCGCACATACAAATAAGCAGAGTGAGCAACGCCAGACCACTTCCAGTCATATTATTTCTCTACTGATGTATTTAATTTTCATGGGTAAGATAGTATGTCACTACCTGCAGCCTAGCCAGTTTTAGTGAAAATGGGTTGCTTTTAATGGCCCATTCACGCTAGACAAAAGACCTAGAGAACTACCAATGCCTATTTGCCCAACTATGCGATTTCGCAAGGTTTTAAGAGCCAGGAACAACATATTGCAAAATGAGGACTATGCTGTGAAGTTCCAGCTTCCCTGAAGTCCACAGCAAAATTCCCATTGACTCAAGCAGAGCCAGGACTTCCTATCAATTCCCAAGAGGTCAGCTGTGCTGAGAACTGTGAGCTGTGTGCATTGCAAAGAGAGAGCATCACCAGCCTTTCAGCTTGCACTCACTCTTCTTGTGATCGTTTTTGCATGTGGTGGTTTCAGCTTAGTGTGCTTTACAGATCAAGAAGCCACCACAGCACTCTGGTTTTATTTATTTCATGCAGGAACAAGGCACCCTTAGTTTCTGGTTTTCAACCAAAAGTGCTGCAGGGGTAGAAATTAGATAAAACCTCATAATTCATCTGGTTTCCCACCCTCACTACCTAGCTCTTTGTAATTACCCACTTGTTGCAGCTCAGTTACTAAAACTTCCCCTCTCGAAATAGGCTTCAAACTTCATCTCTTCAGCTTCAGTTGTACATTATCAACAGAGCTTAAGCTGTTCTTGCCTTACTGATGCATGTATGGAATCTGAAGACAAACTGGGATTTGGATGAATTGCTGTCCCCACAAGGACGGTAGTTGACCGTGGAAAGACATCGCAGTTCTTTGGCAGTGCTGCTCCTGACAGCTGCCACCACCACCACCTCCTCCACCTCCAGACCTCCACAGCCATGTAACAAAGGGAAGGAGACTAAGATAATCTGCATAAACAGAGAGAGCTTGAGCCATAGGAACTTCTACACAGGTTCTTGTGATTTTTTCCTTCCATTTGTTTATATTCTATGTGTGCTTTTGCAACCCCTAGTTCTCACTTTGAGTTTCAGGTTTGAACAAGAACGTTAAAAGCTCAAATTGAAACTCAATTGAAATCATCACGTTTCATTTGCAAAACTGTAAGTGGCCTTCAACATTTAAAAAGGTGCAAATTCAAGTGAAAACTGCAACCGATGGTTTTATATCTAAATGCAGAGCAAAACTTAAAAGCAGGCAAGTTTTTTGTGGCTCTGTAAGAAATATTTCACATAGCAGTTCTCCTGGTTTTACTCTTACTGTATGTGGAGAAATGTGCTGTCTACACTCCTCTAAGATGTTGCAATACTCTAATATGCCAGATCATTTGTTCTTTAAGCTGCTGCTTAAAATCTCTCCTTCACGCTCCCTCTGGAGCAGAACCAGCCCCGAGACATTTGGGCAATGCACTTTTAGAATAATTCCCCCAAAATCTCTTCTCCTGTTTTAGGACTAAGGGGTTCCCTGCTCATGGTTATGCCATCACCTACAAAGACTAAAATGCCAAGGATTGGTCTTCAGCTGTCAGTTCTGCCCCTCTGAACAGGGTGTTACAGGATGTCTCATTCAGCATTTGAGTCACAGGAGAGAGGAGATTCTTTCGTTCAGAGCAGGGAATAGCCTCCACAGCTGCAGAGCACAGGAGGCCCAGGGAACTTCCTAAGGCCAGCAGCTGTGGAAGGGAAATTTGGCTGGATTGGTCCATTATTGTTGATGTACATAAGGCCTCAAAATCACTGTCAGGAAATAGTGCACATGCAGAAAGACTCATGGTCTTATTTTTCATATTTAGCTACACAACTGTAAAATAGTTAAACCTTGCTTTGATATTATGCTCAATATTGTTAGTATTAATAAAAAATTATGCTGGCCCTTCCAGCCAAGTCATATTTAAATGAATTAAATCTAAATTTAAAAGACCTGTCACCGCCTGCTTTTTCAACTAAACCAGTCCACCAGTGCAGCAATCATGACTTGAAAAAGTTGTCACAAACATGAAGTTAAACCAAGATGACATCTCTTCTTTCCTGCTGTGGTATGTATAAAGTTAGGAAAAGTTAGTTTGAGCTCTGTGACTAAAACACCAACTACTTACCACCCTAAAATACTCAGCAGTATAGTTGTATGCCCAACCCCATTGCAAAAGGCCATCTTTAGAAGCTTCCTAGGAGCCCTACATGAAGACAATGAAACCTAACCCAGTGTTTAGCACTGCAGGTTTTTAATACTTCTGGCTGTGTCATTATGCACAGCCCTGAAAATGGGGAGATTTCCTGTCTCTCTACTGCCAAATTGTTTGAGTCTTCATGTAAACTCGGGGCTAACTCATATTATTTTTGCACCCTGATTTCAATTCCTGGCACACAGAGGCAGCTCTTGCCTAACTTCTCACAGGAGTGTTCTTAGTTCATGACTCTCTGATATGCTCAGATGCAAATTCAGAACATAATTAACAATACACATAACACCAGCAAGGGCTGGGAAGACATATTTGCCAACACGTTCAGGCAGACACTAGACACAATTTTTCTGTTTCCTTCCAGTTTCAGTCTGAGGTGAAGTGGCAAACACTGCCCCTCCAAATCTAATGTACTGCAAAGCAGCAGCAGATTCAGCACTCCCTGCTTTATACCCTGCAGAATAAGCCAAACCCTAAGAAATAGCCTTGCTCAGTGGCTGGACAACAGGGGCAGAAACAGATCCATTCAGCAAGGAGAGCCAAAGAAGGAGTCGGAGCGAGAGCCAAAGCCACCAGCACCCTCCTGCTGGCTGTGCAAGTACGAAAGGAGCCCAGAACAATGGAGACAGCAGAACAGCATCACTCTGGGGTCACTTGGTTTAGTTCCCAAATGGCTGCTAACAGACGCCTCTAAGGAAAGTTTGCTGCTGCCTCTCACCCTGGAGCCACATACCCCATGCTCAGTTTGGCAAACTGCTTCTCCTTGTCTGCTCCATCTACCCGGGCTGACATCCAGACATCAATGGGCCCACTTGGGGGGCCCAAAATCCACTGCCTCCCCTGTGTTTTGGACCCATCCCTAGAACCAGTAATTATTCCTTTGGCAGTGCTTGCCTGCCAGAGAGCACCTCCAAGCCCAGTCCTGTGGGGGAACAAAAAAAGTGCAGCTGAGAAAAGGATTGATACACAATGGGTCAACTGACAAGCAGAAAACAATCAAATACCCCTTGATAAGCCCAGGAACAGAGGATTTTGAGACAGGAGAGGATACTCCTGAGACACACAGGAAGGAAAGAACAACAGAAGGAACATATCATGGAAAGGGACAGAGAAGTTTGGGAGCAAGAAAATAAAGGGAATGGTATGACATGGTGGCCCCCAAACTATGGCTTGAAGGCGACACACAGTAATGTTGCTTGTGACACAGGAAATGAAAATGTTCTGAGCATGGCATGGGAAACACAGTACGGTGTTGCTGACAATGTGATAATTGTGCAGTGTTGTTGACAATAAGTCAATCCAGGTTGGGGAGCACAGCTCTTCGTCTCCCTTAACTGGAAGTTAAAATCACTCCACCTGACTCCACATTTGTTTTTTGTGGCTATCTCTGGTTAGAGAAATTTGGCTCTGGAGCTGGCCAGCTCTAGCTGGACCCAGCATGTGTGGGCACACCCTGCACCGAAATAAAGTAGTCCTGGCCCATTTCCCTACAGACAAGTGGGTGCCCCACAAAATGTCCCCGGCACTGCCTGTGGCTGAACTGGCCTCTGATTCTCAGTGCTGCTTATTTTGCTTCTCTTGCCAATGAGATGGTGACAGACACAGGGAGAGATGGTCACTGCTGCTTTCTGGACTGATCCTGCCTCTGAGGGTATGATCTTAACTTCCAAAAGTGCAACTCTGCCACACTTGACAAGCACCCAATGTATCACAAAAAAATTAGAGATTCCTGCTGGAGATCAGATAAAGGAAAAGACCCTCCTGTGAGAATCAGAAAATAATGAAATTTCTTCATTTCTAACAAAATAAACACTGGAATGTTTATCTTCTTGTCCCCATTTCGTGTACAGGACGATTTTGAAATATTTCTGTTTATTTTATAATATGCAGCAAAATGAATGTTCCTCACACACTGAAATAAACAACCCTTTTTCTCTCCCTGCCATCCACACACACACAGAGGACTCTACACACAAGAAACTTCCTTCCACATCCTTCCTCTGTGGTTGTGAACTCCTCTGGGGCTGACAACTCCCAGCAGAGCCAACAGAACACTTGCCATTGCTTTCAGGCAGAATATGACTCTGCCCCTTTCTTGTAGCAGGCAGAGAGTTAATTGAACAGAGTTGAAGATGTATTGTAGGAGACAGGAGTAAATCAAATTATATGAAAACATTCCCACGGTTTTGATTTACTTCACAGAAAGAAGCAAAATATTAGACATCTTATATTACTTCACATTTGCCTGGAGGGCAAATGTGAGGTAAATGTTCGGAAAATTCTAAAAATGCAGCCATAAGCCCCTTCTATTAAGTTCTGTATGAAAAATGCATTACTGAGAATACAATATTATTCTAAGATGCTGAACAGGAGTCTCTAAACCCGTTTCAGAGAGCAGTAGATTCCACTGGTTTAGATGGGATATTCCTTTGCAAATCTGAAACTGTAAACTAATAAAAATTGTAAACAGAAGGGCTCTCGAAGTGGTAAACTGGGCAAGTTTGTAGTGCTGCTGACATCTACTGAGAGAAAGCCAAACTGCACATCTTAGCAAAGGGATGAGCCTCCCTTGGCCCTTATTTGTTGCTTGCTATTGTAATTTCCAGCCACATATGCTTGCATATTTATTAATTATCTTGTATCAATATTCAGTTGCTTCATTTAAGGTTGGTGAGTCAACAGAGGCGTTACAGGAAATGTTAAGGGGGGAATAAAAGGGACATTCAGGAGATGGCTGTATCCCTCACATGAATGCTACAGACTTTTTCTTCTAGTTGCAAAAGTGCGAAGGCCCAGATTGACACACAGCATCAGGTATTTCAGGATGCACTTCTAGTTCATGCTGACTGCACATAAAGCCCTCAAATTATGGCAGCTGAAGCTGAAACCCACGTAGTACAACATACTGAATCTAAGACACCATGTTGCACAAGTGATACTGAAAATGTGTGTATCATTTGTTTCCCTTAGGAAATGGATAATTTAGCTGAACTATGGCAGGAATAAAAATATCACCACTACAAGAACTGAACTCCAAAAACAAGTCAGAAACACCTTCTGATCTGTGTGTCTCTTATCACGATGACATATGGCAGTTACACTATTCAGGCAATTCAAGAAAAATTTTTGCTGGTATCTTGTGCATTATAAAGTATATTCTTTCCCCATGTTGAACAGAGAAGAATTCATAGCCACCCTTACAGCCACGGAACAATAACCATTACTGCAGGTCTCATGTCTGGGGATTTCATCCTACAACAGGAAAGGTGCGTCTGCATTATTCTGGGTAATAGCAAAACTAATGGGAGTTTAGGGGGAGAAACAACATGAAGTCCTAATAGTGTCAGAGAGAGTCAGGGTAACAATGACTGAGTGGGCGTGGGTTTCTCTACTTCTGGGGCAAATTTCTCATCCCCAATGTTACAGTCATTTACAGGACAATAAATAAAAACTAATTTGCCAGTAAATATTTGTAACATGGAGCAACCTGTCTATAAAGCAGCTTAATGAATTTTCTTTCTGTTATAAGAGAAACATCCACAGTCAAAATTAAATATCACATTACAAGATTTGATCTGCAAATAAGCTGTTATGAAATGCCCCTCTGACCTTGACAGGGTCAGGATTTCAGTGTCTGCAAGGGCTTTTCACAGTTGTTTTCTGCAGATTCTGAAACAGATACAGACATGAGATCTTTGCTCACGTATCTGTTGTATCCCCAGCAGTATTTTTTGATCACACAGGACTAAACTCAAACTTTTTTAGGTGACTAGGTCCAACGGATAAAGCTGATACACACTCAGCTCCCACTTGAGCTCTGCTTTGAAAATAACACATAGATTAAAAACTGCAGCACAGGGTTTGAAACCCTCTCCTGATGGTTCTCTAACTGAAGGTACCTCATTTCCATCTATGCCCCAGTTACCACCTTGAATTTTTCTTGGTACCTAAAGCTTGGCTTCTACCTACACTCTAACATGTGATGACCTTGGGAGGACTATACAATGCAGCACTTACTTCTCTCCCTGGGGTCCACCAGGATTCATGCAGTCATCACTGGTGCCTGATCCAGTACACGTTCTCACTGCTCACACTGGCCTCCTCAGAACAAGTAGCTGCAGCCTTCTCTGCCTTCCTGAAGTAGGAAAAGGTGGGTTATAGAGCTTCTGCACCACAACACTGCTTGGCAGAGCAACTGGAACCTCATCTTCCCCTTCAACACGTCAGATAGGTTTGAACCCACGTTCTCCCTCTGCCCAAGGTTTGCTAAGCTGGGTAACAGCTTCCCCTGAGGAGCTAAGCTTGCTCCAGCACAGAATAGCTTGCAGGCCTCTGGCTAATGAATTCTTCAGAGACATACGACAAATAGACTGGAAGGGAATAGGCTCCCTGCAATAAGGGGATTTAATTTCGGCCAAATTGTACCTAATCTTTTGATGGTGTGATTTCAGCAAAATGGGTCGCCCAGCTCCTGGAGAGCAATACCCAGGAACCTTATCTCCTGTCAGAATGCTAATCCAGAGTACCCAGAGGTAATTCCTTACAGGCTCTCTTTTTGCTTTCTGGTGTGATCTGGACTTTGCTTTCTCACATGTTTTATAAGAAGCCCAGGCACTTAACTCATGGCTGTGCCTTTCACTCTGCTCAGACTTCTAAAAACTGCACAGCATAGTGCTCAACAGCACAACATCTGAGTCTCAGGAAATCCCTTAATGAAATGCCATTTATACACTCATGTCAATGCACTTTAAATGGGCATTTAGGAGGGTTAAGTACCTAGTGAAGCAAAATCCCACGGCCTGGTACTTGGATGGAGTTCTAACACACTGTTATGTTTAAAAATACACAGATCAGAAATAAAGATGAGGGAGCAGATATATTTGAACAACTGTTCTTGAACAGAAATCATTTCCTTATTCTATTATAAATCTATTTCTGATTACCTAAAAAGAATGTTGAAACATAAGACTTTCTAGAAATAACTCTGTTCCAAAGATGAGTTTCTGAAAAGGCTCATTCTGGCTTGCACTCATCGAAAACCAAGGCACTCAATATCAACATTTTGGCAATTCTAATAACAAAGACTGCCAAAAATATGTTGTCTATCAAATGTACACGGAAGAAAGATGTTAGAATATTAAGAACAGATGTCACAGATATCTTAGAAAATACTCGTGTTCCCCAAGTACTCTGCAAGGCAATATGTAGAAAACCTCATTGAAAGATTAACTTAATGCATCTTGTTCAAATGCTTCCAAGTGTTGTATATGCTTGTAACCTTACTTATAAAATACATACTTTAAAAAATGTTAGAAAGGAGGTTTGTGTCATAATTTGATAGTGGCCTTGTATCTTATAATTAAAATTTGATAACATAGTAAAGACTACTTTTTATAGTCTGCTATTTAAACCATTTTGATCTGTGTGTGCAAGATTTTTCAGTTATAGAGTATTCATTTACTTACATTTCAATTATTATTCTGCTGACAAAGAAAGTTTACCAAAAAATTCCTATTAGAAAAACATCTAAACAACTTAGTGAAAGGAATCTTTACATAGAAAATAGCTTATTGTCCAAAATCAAAAGACCACTTAGAAAACCTAAATGAGAATTCATTTGAACAGGCCCACAATATGCTTTCTTCCTCTGCTCTACTGATTTTCAGTATTAACAATTCTAAACAGTAAAAATGAAGCCAGTTTCCAAAGATAAAATCATGGCCATTGGCTGCTTTATTTATTTATAAGCATAGCAAGCACTGTATTCTTTATAACTGGCAGAATTAAGATATTTTACCTCTAGGGCTGATGTTCCAGGTTTCAGGCATAGAAAGTCATCCTGAACAACTGAAGCCAAAATTTTCACGTGTAAGTGATTCAGATGATGGAGTGTTGATAAATACCACCAAAACACAAAACCAAAAAAATAACAACATAAAAACAAAACAAAACCACACCAAAAACACACCAAAAAACCCAAACTCCCCCAGAAACCTACTGAATATTTTAAAGCTCATAATAAAATAATGGGCAGTGACACCATTGTATTTCTTATGGGATGACATTTTCAAGTAAACAGAACATAAAATTTTGAGCTAATGCTTTTAATTTTTTGAATTTTCTTACTGTCACCAATCCCGTCCCTGTCACCACTCTGGTTCCCGTCAGCGGTCCCGTTCCTCTCGCCCTCACAAACACAACCTGGCTGGTGAGCGACTTGCAGGGAGTTACTCCTGCCTTCTGTTGTTTCCCTTCCTCTTCATCTCCCTAAGGAGGCTCGACATTTAATTAAAGTATCATGAGAGAACTAGATATTTAATTACCTGGTTAAGTCAGTGAGCCCAGCTTGGCAGGACATCCTAAATCCACAGGAGAATGTGTTAGAGCTGCAGTTAAGCTGCTGCTCAGGAACAGGCCAGCTGTGTTCCTCATGCAATGGGAAACACCTAGGATCAGGCAGGGCTTGCATACACCTGTATGGTCAATAAAAATATCAGAAGACATTTTCAAACCCTCTGAATATTCCAGCTTTATCATGGTGGGCTACTCTACTGACATGAGGTCCCACTACCCAGCACATGGCTCATCAGCAGGGCTTCATTAACCCGGGCAGAGCTCAGTGCTAATGAGGCTCCATTGCCCTGACAAGCCAGCTGGCTAATTATACAAAAAACAAGTTACCATTTACAAACCCTAAAGCAAGTTCCAAACAAGGCCATTTTTGTGAAAGGAATAAAGAAAAAAAACTGTTTTCTTTCTACCTTAGGGTTTAAAATTACTATGGTAGCCTTAAACGATTGTCACAACAACAAAAGGCACATGTTGTATGCCCCTGCCCACAAAACACTCCTGGGCAGGTGAAACAAGTGGCAACACAGATTCAGACTGACCCCACAAGTCTCACAGTTGTTCCAGTTGTTCCAAAAACCACTCTTGTCCCGGCAGGCTGTGTGCCAGACCGAGTATTGCCCGTCCTTACACAGCTGCCATAAAACCATAAAGGCTGCACAACCATCACACTGGCTGCTCTGCCATACAGACAACAGGAGTAAGGTGTGTATCCACATAATACCCTGGTTTAATCAGTTCTCTTGGGTGATCCTGTATCACACAGCACCAGTATTAATAATAGTAAAACCATAACCTGGAAAAACATTCCTGCTGCAGTGGCAGGCTTTAAAATGGAAGGTTGCAATCCCTCAGTAAGACTCCTGGTTTTCCACTGGCTAGACATTGCCCCGTGGTCCCTGATCAAAGCCCATGTATTTAAATGGGATCTGATCCAGGGCAGCCCTGTGACATACAGCACTCCTACAAACATCCTCTTATGTTACTGCCACAGATACCCATCTCACTGCACTGTCTGGGCAACAAAGTACGGATTTCATATCGAGTTCTCCGATAAAGTGTAATCTGACCCTCATCTCTCCTGTACTCCCATCAGTAAAGCTATTTACTTAGACATCAATTTAGCAGGGAACACAAGTATTAAGTATAGGCTAGGTTTAAGAACGAGTGTCTTGCTGTCCTTCCTGATACGTCTGGAAAAGGTGTACTAGGCTTTCATCCTGATCTCTACATCACTGAGTCTTAGAGCCTCCAGTCATTTTGGAGCTCTCCTTTCCAACACACCGACACATAAAAGAGAACACCAAGTTCTCTGGAGCACTTGCCTCCAAAGCTGCAGCACAGAATTACGGCCCACATACACCGGTTAGACAGATGTGACACAGCCTGAAATACAAACTGCTCCTCCCTCCAGACCTACAAAACTTTACCTCTCATCTCCCTGGTTTTAAAAGATAGGAAATGTGTAGTTAGGGGGACGGTCTCCCACAAACCTAGTCCACCAGTAAAAGCACAGTTTGATCTCTCCAGAACAAAACAAGAGGCAGAGCCCCTTTTCTGGGGGAGAAGAGTGTGAAACCTCCTAAGACAGGCATAATGGATGAAATATGAAATGGGACTCTGCCAATTCCCTTTATGCTAAAAGTCAAACACGATTGATAACCCTGAGCAACTGCTTGCAAGATAGAGAACAGAGCTCCTCTGAACATCTGGCTAATATACCTGACCTGTACTCTGCTTTGCAGGAGGATTCTGATAACCTAATAACAATATATGCTGTTTTGCTTTTGGTTGTGGAGTTTGGGTTTATTTTTTGTTTTTTTCTTTTAAACAGACTTCTACTTATAAAGTAACAAACTGCAGCTTTACTATCTAATGAAAGCTTGGCTTGATTAACATTTTTTTCTACATCTTGCTCTATTTTAATTTTTAAAATTTCTTTGCATATAATGTAAGTATGTGGCACAGGAGTACAAAAGTCAGCCTGTAATGTATGTACCTAGAAGTTTGTTATCTTTGGATCTATACAAAACTTTATAATTTAGGAAATAAAAATACCCAAACAGAGAAATTACTTAGCATTTTAAAGGTACATATGTCAGTTGTCTCAACAGCCACTAATATAAACCTATAAAGTTCATTTCCTCTCTACCACATGGCAGTTTGAGTCAAAGGAAGGCTCAAGACAGAGTCCAAGCTCTTTTGCCTTTAGACAAAGCTCAAAAAGAATGCATAAAGAGAATTTACATCCTCTACAAATAACTGGAAGTTTATTACTGTTTTTTATCATCATTTTTCCTTCTTGAGAAAAAGCAATCAATGTTGGAACAGGGTACAGCTGATAAGTAAAGGCATTTACCCAGACTGCCCCATCCTTTCAGCAAGATCAGAAAACAAAACTGGAGGAGGCAACCTGAACTATCAGTGATCCAAGATCTGATGAGCAATTTCCACTAGTTAAGGTGTCCAGAGCACACCACGAGGTTTTACCCACAAACAGAACCAGAAAGAGCAGCTGCCCTGCAACAGAGGGCTGTGCTGCAGCCATGGCAAGGGGCAGCACACGCAGCAGCAGCACAGCCCAATTGCCCCTTCACCTCAGCAGTGCAGCGCTGCTCTCTGCACTCAGGGCTCTGTCCAGTGGACCTCTAAGCACCTGCAGATGAGAACCAAACACTTTCCCAAAGGGGATCATTCAACAGATAATTCCTCTGTTATAAGAGCTGCCTTATATACGCAATCTACATTTTCCTCTTAGATTTATCCATTCTGCTTTATTCCCTGTCTTTGCTCAAATGCACCTCTCTGAATGATAAACCTCCAAATAATTTGTCTTCCTCCTCTGCGCTCCTATAACAATGATTAGATTGCACTGAGTGAACTATAACACTACAAATTTCCGGTCCATAGTTTTAACAATAAAGAATTAGGTATTCTAATAAATACAAGGTTAAAACCAAGGAAAATTAATTACCAAGCTATAGATCAATGAGCAAGAGGTGAAACAGCCAAAGAGATGCTCTTATTAGATTATCAGACTCAAGGCTGATTTATAGCTTTCATTGTGCTTCCTTATCCATCATTTTTATAGTACATAGAGAGGGTTACAAAGCACAAATTGCCTTGTTTTAATTAATGATGGAGTTTGGGATGGAAGCATGGCTATCCTGATCTGAGCCTAGGTTACTTTTTTTTATCGTTTTCAAAACTTCTTTATTGTTCCAAAAAGCAGAAAACATATTTTATTAATCTGTGAGAGCTGTGACAGCACTGAACACAATACACTTGTCAGCCTGCAGTTCCCTAATGTGCTTGCCTATGACTTGCCCAGAGGGCAAGCTGCTCGAGCCAGCAGTGTACCTGGAGAAGGGGAGACTTCAAGGGGCTTGGACAGCAGTACTTATGAGAAGGTCATCAAAAGAAAGAGCCAGTCATAAGCTGAAACAAGAGAGACTTCGCCCCCAGCCTCACAGGAGGACAGTCATGCACGAGAACAGGGTGTCCTGGGAGGTTGCACAGTCTCCATCCTTGGAGGTTTTCACGGCCAGACTGGACCAAGGCCCTGAGCAATCTCATGTGGCCTCACAGCTCCCTGCTTCGTGCAGTAGGCTGGCCAAGAGCTCTCCCGAGGTCCCTTCTAACCTGACCTGCCACACAAGCCCAGTCTGACTCAGGACGTGACAAATTTGACAGGTAGAACAAGAGGGACCTTTTGAACGATACTCAACACAATTCTGCCTCTCCCACCTCTGAAAGGGGTGATGACCCATAGGTCAGACTAACACAGTAATTCCCTAAAACTTTCTTAAGCCAATGATGTGGCATAACTCAGCCAGCTCACACTATTGCTCCTGCCAACGGCGACTGCAGAAACATGTGCTGATGTTGACAGGCTGGGCTGTGCAGAAGCATAAATTAAACCAAAGGTGGCAATTGAAGATTACTAAATCCTGAATACAATTCAGAAGAACCCGTCATCTTGTCCAGGGCCTCTGGTAACAAAGGTACAGACCATCTCAAAATTATAATAATAATTAAAAAAAAATGCATGAATGGAGTAATTTTAATATAATGTGTAAATAACTCTTCAAACTCAGAGACATGATTCACTCCTCCTGAAATAAGTGGGTTTGCAATTATATCCCACAACATAGGCTTTTCTAAAAATATAAAAGTTGCACAAAAACTAAGCATGCTTTTACTAGCCAATCCCTCATCACAGTTGTAATAGCAGGATCAGATCTGGGCTGTATTTCATTCACTCTTGCAGCTTCATTGCTACACTGCTCTTCTAAATACTTTGGCACGTATAAACATCTCGTCACTGTTTGTAAGGGATACCACGTCCTCAGCAATATCACATTACAAAAAGTAAAAAGATAAGGAATAACTCTTTTAAAATATTGAGAAGAACTTTTTCAATTATTATTTATAATGTTCTTTTCAGCACAATTTAAGTGGTTACCAGAGTTGGAATGAAGTACAGTGCACAGCCAGGAATTTCAGAAAAGACCCTTCCACCCCAGTAAAAGTTCAGTTGCATTCTGCTTTAATGGCTTCTGGCAAGCTTGCACTATTGTTTTTGTACAAACAGAAGTAAGTTTGATACAAATAAAAAATGGAACTTTATGTGAATGAAGCAAACATCAAATTCCTTAATCTTCAAAAGAAACTGTATCCCTGAATAATTAACTATGATATATTTATAAAACTAGAATAATTGAAAACAGAATTCTAAGTTGATTCATGTGGACTGCGCTGAAATATTTATTATTGCAAGTCCAGAAGATCTGTCTGGGTTTTGTCACTGGAAATGTCTAAACTCAGTGTCCAGATGTTTATTTAAGTTGCTCCCACATAGTTCTAATGTCAATTACCAGGGGTTATCAGAGAGCATCACTGTGTATCTTCCTTGACTAATATTCTCATTTCTTCTGCATCTTTGATGTTTTCTTTCATTAAAATTCCTGGCTCACAGCCACAAAAAATCTGCCGTGCAGGCAAAAAAACTGGTCAGCAGACATGACACATGATGATGCCCAATGTCTGTGCAAGGATAATATTTATCATCAGCTATCATTTAAGCAGTTCTATAATCAGTACAATGCCAACTTAAAACAGTTCAGAGAAATACATGTGAAACCAGGGAATAAGAATTTCTAACCAGTATGAAATAACTTGGGTCAGTAAAGAAAATATTTTTGCATATAACAAAGGTTTTGTGAATCTGTGTGGCTTGGGGTTTTTTTCTCATATGGGAAAAGCCAGAGGAAAGCCAATGACAAAGTAATTTCACACATAATTACAAATGGAATAGATGGATCTGTAACTCTGGAAACCAGAATTACATCAAGACTTTTATAGTAACCAGGAGACAACACAGACCACTCATAACAGTGACTTAAACAGAAAGAGCTTATCACACAGTCTCTGAAGATTTCATACATTCAAATGCAAATAGCTAGATAACACAGCTCATTTTTATTTATATTATCTGTTACCCAAAGTCAGGTGGTTAATTTTGTTGTAGGCAAACTCTGGAAGATTCATTTTAAAGATTTGTAAGAAGACAGAAGAAAATCAGTGTTAATTCAATATAAGTGGAAGTAGAGCTATAAGATGGCTGGAGAAAATAGTGCCAATGCCATTTCATGTTTTCATGTTAGCACCCAGGTACCAGCACTGGGTTCCTGCCTTGGTGAGGAATTCTAACTCTCATTGATCAATAAGAGATGGGCACCTTGCAACTTCAATGGAAAATTGCCTAAATGACCTGGGAACGTAAAACTCACTGACTGTGGAATTTACTCTCCCTGTGCTGTCAGTTGGGAAGGTGTACCCACCTACCAACCAATGCCCTTATCATAGCTGAGCATTCAGCCTTGCTGAGAGCCATCCTCCCTCCCCGAGATCTTCTACAAAAGGTGTCTTTGCACCTCCAGATTCAGCTGAAATTCTGTGAGTGCAGTACAAAATGCCACAGCTTCTCACAGAATCACAGGTTCTATCACAGTATTTGTGCCCACTGCAGCACCAACTGAAACTTCTCTTCACAAGCCTACAAAGAATATCTCCTATCAAGTGCTCAGCAAACCTTGGACTGCAACTACTTGCCACATTATATCACTGTCTTGATCTAATAAGCAAGTACATTAATACCAGCTGTGTGGAGAGAGGGAGGAAATATGAATATGTTCATTAAGCGTTATGGCTCC
Source organism: Sclerurus mexicanus (assembly GCA_013396755.1). Classification (NCBI taxonomy): domain Eukaryota; kingdom Metazoa; phylum Chordata; class Aves; order Passeriformes; family Furnariidae; genus Sclerurus; species Sclerurus mexicanus. The sequence continues at coordinate 8,433 of VWZF01006313.1, read as the reverse complement.
ACTTACCTCCCTCATGACTTCAGTGGAGACCTGCCAGTTCATGCATGACACAATTACGGTCCCCAATATCAAACCGGAAAGAAAAGCAGTGAGGGTGTCAGCACAAATCCTTACAAATTTTCCTGTCAAGAAATCTCTCTTACACTTAATGCTGGAGGACACGCTCACTCGTATTTGGGTGATTAGAACTGAAATGCTTAGTTCATTGATTCTAGCAAGTTGAAAATCAATTTGCTTCCCACACACATTTCACTGTGCTCATTTGTGTCTCCTCACATGCAGTAACTGGTTCACAACTCTTTATTCACAAATTCCCTTGCACACAGAGATTAAACAAAACACAGAGCCAATACCCCAGTTCAACAGAGCACTTGCACATAAATGTTCCTAGGGGAATCAAGCTTTGACTTCAGTTCTACAGTGAAGATTTCACGCTTCACCAAATCAAGAGCCAATTTAATAAAATCTTAACAACCAAATGATCAAAACAGTTGCTTTAAACAAGAGATGACTAAATGCCCCTAAAGCTTTGCATACATAATAATAATCACAGTTTGTATTTACAAGGGAGTCATGGAGTTAAGCATCCATACCCCATGGAAAGTCCTTGTGACTGTAAAATGTTTTGGCTACAGTCAGCTAACACTTGCCTGCCACAGTGGCAGCAGTGACACAGCGCTGCAGAATATGAGAATAAAACGCAATCATTAGCTGACTAAGAAAAAAATACCACAACAAAATAAATGCTGTTTTCACACAGCTGCCTTTTCTACCTCTCTTTCCCTCCCAGAATGTGGGAGTTCACAACCTAAAACCAAACATTGCGAAGGCAGGAAATCTCAGTGGTGATCTCCACACACACCATCCTAAAAGCAGTGGACTTGCAACAAAATGTGAACCACAAACTAAGGGAAATTACAGGCCATTTAGCACCTCCCTGGAACAAGGCCACACCATGCAAGACCTACTCCCTGAAAAATTGGTCCTTACAAAACACTTTAGGGAAATTATGCTTCCTTCTTATAGTGCTCTGAAAAATAACTAAGGCTGGCACAGCTGAGAAAAGCCACCTTTTCCTCCAGCAGGGTCCACAGGGTAGGGCACAGCTTCTTCCAATGCAGAACTTCCCATTTCTTGTCCTCTTTATGCCACTCACTTGCTATAAAAGGCCAGTTGCCACTCCACTGGTCCCAGTACACTCCTTGCAGGCACTAACTTGCTAAAGGCAGATGATGATCCGGATACCACCCAAATTGTTCTGGACCGGGTCCCACGACACGTTCACTGGCAAAGCCCAGCATGGCACACGACTGAGATTACAGCCAGCCCCGCACCTACACTCCAGCTGCTCGGGTCCCAGCTCCTCCGCGAGGCTGCTAAAGGCTGCCAGCTGGTGGTGGTCTGGGATACGGGAATTATCAGCGAATTCCACACAGAAACCCCTGAACTGCTGCCTGGGGCTGCTGGTGGAGCACGACCAATTTTGCCGTGGCTTCCCACTCAAATCTGGATTCATCAGTCCGCAGCGTCTGGATATTCTTTTCCCTGGCTCCTGATCCCGTGTCCCTGTGGCAGGTTCAGAAATTCCACAGCACAGAGCCATGGTTTCCAAATTCTCTCAATTTCACCACACAGGAGCTTGCAGCTTACTGTCACTGATGCTTTTGGAAAAACTACTTAGAAGTAGTCCACAAGCCATCAGGTAGGAAGCTTCCAACAGAACTCTAAAAACCAGGAAAAGCTTATGTCCTTTCTACCCCTAGTTACTTACAGTCCTTCCAAAATAATTAAGTAGAGGAGAACTCAGGTCTTTCTTCTTTCAAATGTTATTTCCTAAATACTTGGCATAAAATCTTAGGTGGCTCAACCCTCCAGATCACGTTATCACCACAGCTGGCGAAGCAGATCACACGTTCTCTCCCTCAGGAAGGTTACAGCTGCAAACAGAAACTGCTTTTGGGCATCAGGTACTCCCAGCAATGCAGAAATAAAGACTGCAGGTGCTGCTGCACAGATACTGCCTCACATGCTATAGCTCTCTGACTCTCAGAGTTTAAGGACACTACTTAAAGTCTGTCTCTGTGCCATCTCTCAGACCTGCAAAATTGGCCAGCTTTAGGTCTTAAGAATCTTTTCTTACCCATTTGCATACCCAAAAGTTTTCGTTCCCTATATGGCAACTTATTTCCTAACTCCATCTCAGGTGTCTTTCTTGTGAAGCACTGAAGCAAGAGAGTTCCAATTTTCCTCTAAATTTTACATGGTCAAAACAAAACCTTATTCACATGAGGAACTTCAGAAACATATTATCAATTCTTTGTTTTTACTGTGTTAACAGCCCATTCCAATATAACAATCCACTCTCAAAACGGAACAAGCTTCTCAACTCTCAGTGCACATTTTGAAATGTTCTGGAACTGGAAAACAATGAAATACACAACAGCAATACCATACCGGATCAGAAACTTATTTCAGCATGACCAAACCATTCCATGATTCATCCTTTTATTATCCAACAAATCATTCCATGATCCTCCTATTCTCCAACCTTTTACAAATTTCTGGATTGCACATCCTTCTTAACATGGGACTTTCTTTACACCTGACTCCACTTTGTCATTCACAGAATCTTAATTCAGAGTGCATACCTGTGCTCAGAACCAACAACGTCCCCAGAAAACCTTCCAGGTTTTGTAATATTAAAAAACTTGTAACAACTTAAAATTCATACCTTAAGTTTGGTTTCGTATTCAAACAGAATGCACATAATGCACTTCACCTGTCACCACAGTGATTTACACACACTCCCTTAAGGGTGAAGTTTGCCCATTCAAGGATTCACTTTGGCAAAGGCCCAACATGTTGAATGCTCTCAAAATAAAGACCAAGAAAACTCTCTCTGCTTCACAGAGTTCAGAGAGCAAAATTAAGTGTTAGCAGCTCAAGGAAAGAGCCCAGTTTTAGTTAGTGCAAGTGATGGTCAGCAGGACCCTAGGCTGAGATAGATTTCAGTACTCCAGAGAACAAATCCCTGCTGTGCAGCTTTGTGTGGATTCCTTCAGCACACAAAAGCCAGCATAGAGAAAAGACACAGAGCATCTCAAAAGGTGTGAGAGCATAGCCAGTACAGGGACAAGGGTGATGATCCTGAGAAGGGAAAGAGATGCAAACAGCCTGGAAATGGCAACTTGTGCTTCATGCAACAGCCAATGGAAAGCCAATACACTCCAGAGGCTGCTTGTCCTTAAGCAGCACAGACTGCAGTAAGTGGAGGGCTGATGACAAGATGCAGCTGGACAAGCAGGTGGCAGCAAGGACAATATTGGTCTGAGGGACGGGCTGCATCCTCAAGAGAGGAGCACTCCTCTGGCCTGTGTGCCGGCTGAACAGAAATAGATACAAGTGGGGATGACATGGGTCATCAGCATGGATGCTCAGAGATGAATGTGGTGAATGACTGAGAACATGCCAAAGAATTGTGCTGACAAAGGCAAGTGAAGGAAAGCCTCAGTAGGAGGGCAGCTGTGGCAAAAATGCAAAGACATTGTGGTCTCTGTGAGATATTCACAGGACTGAAGTACGTAGGAGGTGCCCAGGTGCACAGCTGGTATTTAGATGGGGTTCCAGAAAGCAAGGTAAGGTGGCAGTGGCAGGAGGATGACACAGGGCAGAAGTTAAATGCAGACACAGGCAGCAATATGTCATATGAAAAGGAATGGATAGTGCAGAATATGAATTAGGTCAGTGACAGGAAGTTTAAGTCTAGTAAGAAAAAGGGAAAAGCAGCTGATGAGAAACCAGGGAACAATGACAACATGAAGGCTGTGAGAGGAAAGGGTACAGGAAAGAGCAACAGATGACCTAATCCAAAAATACCACATATTAGCTTAGCAGCAGTTCCACCTGTCCAACGGCAGTGCCACAGGCATTGCCTGGGAGAGCTTGTGGAGCCTTTGGGAGAGACTTACTGCCTGCTACTAAAGTGCTGAATGCACTCAAGAAGTGGCAGAGACCCTCTTCCTCCACTTCTAGATAATATCATGCAGCTTTTTGAACGACCTGCAGCTGGAGCACCCTTGGGTTCCAGAGACCCCACTCCTGCAGCAATATGTGCATGTGCAGGGACAGCCCTGCACACACAGCTGCTGCAACAGCTTAGGAAACTGGTGTTGCCAGGCTAAACAAAGAATCTCTTTGTTTTTCAGAACTGAATTCAAACGAGGCTTGGAATATCCTAGTCAACAGTGGAATATCATTGTGAAATGTTCTCAGATGTGTTCCTGATCTTTCAGAAATTCATATTAAAATGCAGAGAATGTTATTGTAAGGAAGACTGGTATTTATCTTCAAAGAACAGCTAAAACTTGAAAATACACAGAACACTTTCTCCAAGAAAACCAGAGGATGGATCTCTTAATTTACACCATGAAAAAATAGTATTCCAAAGTATGAAAGCAGTGTACAAAAATAAGGAAAAACTTCAAAATCTTTAATAAAAATATTAAAGTCTTCAGATTAACTTGATCTCTTGATGTGCTTTGTCATGATAAACAGAAATAAAACAGCAGAGTCCCTTAAAGCCCAAACAGAATTTGAGTTACAAAATAACTTAGCTATTTACAACATAAGGGCAGAAAGTGTTATTTCAAGGTGCAGGCACAGAAACAAGTTCTTGTGTGGTAAGAAGCTGACTTACAGCCTAAGGATCATGGATTTATTGTAGCTGTCTGGGTATGTATTTTCACTGCAAGGTAAAAGCAAGATAATATTAAATAGGTAAAAGAAGTATCTCACATTTATACAAGACAAAAGCTTTCAATCATGTGAGCAGCTCGGAGGCACCCTCGCTTACTTCGTGGACATGTGTGCCAGTGCCCTTTGCAATCACATTTCTGCACAGAAGAAACCTCTTGTAGATGACCCATCACAGCCTGCAAAAGGGTATTAGAGAGCTCACTTCACTAAAGTTGCAAACTATGGGGCATTCCCCAAGGATTAACTGCCCCAAGTGTTCAAAACCAGTTCCCAAATAACACTGAGGTTACCACTTAGTGACATGTACATTTATGAGGTTTACACTGAACCCTTCCCATAGCTGTAATGTGAAAATGTTAAGAAAAAACTGACTAGATCAAGCATTCCCATATTCATGTTTGGGTTTTAAGAAGTACTGCACAAAGATTAGTTACATGGCTCATCCTCTGACATCCCTTCTGGAATTCAGTCCTCTGCTGAAAAATAATCTTCATCTCTCACTTCTCTGTACTGCATGGAGGCCTCCCCCTCTGGTTCAAACCTGACCATTTTTATATTCAGTCTCTCTGCAAGCTTCTGTGCTGCAAGCTTGGCTTGCATTTCCTGTGTAAGAAAAAAAGGATTCAAGTTAGGGAAAATACTCATTTGTCATTGTCATGAAAAAACTACTATACTAAAGTATACACTTGACATCGTAATATCAGTAATTCCAGAGTGGGCATAATTAAAAGTTTTAGTAACTAGCAAAGAAACTTCAGGTTTCCTTTCACACTTACACATAACTGAACTGTGAATGTTTGAATACCTTTTTATAAGAGTTAAGATTCCCCATGTGGCAGCCCTCACCTCTGACACACCAATGTCACTTTTGACACAACAAAATCAGTCCACATAAGAGACCAACTATGCACAGTAACCACGTAGCAAAAGCAAGGCTTGTCCTTCAGCAACCTCAGCAAAGAATGTCTTCATTTCCCAAATAAACTACCTCCCTTAAAGAAGATGAAATGAGCAAGTGCTTTTTAAAGCAATAAACAGCAACAAACATTTAAACATTAGCTTGACACTACCTGGAAAGTCAAAATCCATTACAGCAGAATTTGAAAAACCTCAGAACTTGGACTCTTCAGACACATCATAAAGAAAGGCAAACACAGATACCTGCATGTTATAGGAATAACAAATACTGCCAGGCCTTCATTGATGCAAGGGCTAAAAACTCTTTAAAGACTAATAGGTGAGGTATACATTTAAATTTCAGAGGTGAAGTGAGTGCAGTCAGGTTAGCACATCAACGCCCATAGATTTTGTTTAATGTAGGAGTATCAGTTTCAGAAGGCATTACTACATTCTTTAATTATGTCATTAAAAGAATCAAATACAAGACAAAGTGACTTTCCTCCAAGTCTGCCCATCTCCATTCATCACAATGAAAAGATCTCTTTATCTTTTTGTTTTGAGGAGTGATCTTGATGATACAATTACTTTTCAGACCAAATAAGCTTCATACCTCATAAGCTTCTTTTTGCTGTATCTGAATTGCTATGGACTCCTCTATGGGTAACAGCTTAGCAGGGGAGTGGTGAAGTGGTGGCAGTCGAGCTGCTGTGATATCATCCAGATGTTTCTTATCTCTGAGTTGTCTTTCCTCAGCACTGATTGGGGAGCCAAGTCCTCCAGGGGACCGACTGCATGAGGAGCCATGAGATGATCCACTTTGCTCTCCTGATAATCTGGAAGACAGAAAACACCTACGTTGTGACCCAAATTTGCAGCACAAGGTTGAACGACTTCCCATCCAAAACTTCTTTTTAACACATAAGAGTTGAAAAGAAACCTAAAATATTAAGAAAACATAAAAAAATAAAGAATAAGCAGCACTCAGAAAAACTAAAACTATTTCTCTGCAGAAAGACAGTATCACAAGTTACTCCTGACAGTGAACAAACAGGTAAGGCAATTAATTAGCAAGTGAAGTAGCAATGCTTTGGGAGTCACATGAAGCACAAATTGCTATCGGTACAGACAACGTGAACTGTAATTTCCCCTAGAAGTGTAGGAAAAGCAAAAGGTTTCTTGCAATTAACGTTCTGCACATTCTAGAACTGATCCACAAAACAGTTTTGCCATTTTTTAATAGTTTTGCAGTTTAAGCTATGAAATTCTATGAAGATTTAAGACAATTGTTTCAGAAGGGCAGAGTTAGACCACTGCTCAATGCTGACGTTCTGTGGCACTCAATGTTAAATAACCAACACATTAACCTTGTGTGCCACGAGACTAAATCCCTTTAATTATCACTCTAAAACCATCATGCTTATTCTGCACCATTTCCAATTTTATACACATCAAATATCTCACAAAAGGTTTTCCTATCCCGTAATACTTACGCATTTGTTTTAAATTTGCTTTTCTTTACCACTGGGTTCCTGGCTCGAGCCTCTAGAACTTCAATATAATGTGGTGTCTTGGGATACAGGCTTCCAAATACATTGCCCTTATATTTTGCCACATTCTGCTCTTTTTCCAATGTTTTTTCACTGTTATCCCCATCTACAATTGTAATTTTCTGAAAGGCATCAACCAGCGTGTCTTTGCTGTTGTCCAAAGCAGCTGTACTTTCTGCACCACCCTCAGTGTTGCTCTGAGAGACCTGCTGATCACTCTTCAGATGACTGCCTGTGGCAGACGTGGGGACAACTTCACTGAAATGATTCTGATCTTTTGCAACAGTCTTTACTTCATCATTTTTCCTCCGAGTCCTTTGATTTTCCAAAGCTGTACTTGTGGTATCTTCCTCGATACATTCTGCCTCCTGCCCTTCAGAAGAAATCTTGGAAACATCTTTAATATCAGAGTTTTCCTTAAAGACTGAGGAACCTTCACACGGCAGTGTGTCCTGGTTTTCCTGTTTGCTTGCATTAATCTCCTCCTGTTTTGCCCGAAACTCCAACCTGACAGCGGAGAGCAGCTCAGCTGTCCTAGCTAGCTCTTCCTCTTGTAAAATGGCAAGCCTCAGCTTTTCAGCCAAATCAGCGATCTTCTTACCCTTATCTGGAAGCCTAGAAATGAATTTCCTAAGGCAAAAAAGAAAAAAAATATTAACAGGCTATAAACAACCCTATTTCAATCTGAGATACATAAGTGTGTTATTAGAATGGCCGATGGGTCAGGTTTTACATCCTAACATCCGTTTCTTATTTACATACCAGATTTCTGACACAGATTCAGACGCAAAGCAGGTGCGGTCCAGCAGTAACCACGTGTGGTCACCGAGTGACTCACGGAACGGTTTGGGCTGGAAAGGACCTTAAAGGTCATCCCGCTCCAATCCCCGCCGTGGGCAGGGTCACCTTCCATCACACCGGGCTGCTCAGAGCCCCGTCCAGCCTGTCCTGGAACAGCCCCCGGGATGGGGCAGCCACAGCTCCCCTGCGCGACCTGTGCCAGGGCCTGCCCCTCACAGGGAAGGATTCTGCCCAATGTCCCAACTCTGGGTCAGTGTGAGCCCATTCCCCCCTTGGCCTGTCACCCCGTGCCTTTATAAAGTCTCGCCCCATCTTTCCTGTGGTCCCCTCTGGTACTGAAAAGCCACAGTTACGTCACCCGGGCGCCCTCCCTTCTCCAGCCTGACGAACCCCAGTCCCCTCAGCCTTCCCTCACCGCACAGCTGCTCCC
>VWZF01006311.1:1652514-1742405 GCA_013396755.1 Sclerurus mexicanus | reverse complement strand
CGCGTCTCGCTGTGTTCACGCCGCGCTTGCTGCCGCTGGTGGAGCCATTACAGATCCCTTGCCACGTACTTGCGCTTTCGTTGCTTGGTTATTGCATTTTAATAAACGACCAATAAACCCCGAACCATTTCGCTGCTGGCTGATTGTGTACGTCCTAAATTAAACCTCTCAGTGTTGCTCCCCTCTCCCTAAGCATTGCATCTCTTCTGTCATCCGGTTTTACACATCACCAGCAGAATAAAGCTCTGCGATCCCGCCACCATCCAGTTTTGCTTAGTATTCCCTTTTATTTCTCAACTTTTATGATGTTTCTTCGGGATTTTTTGTGTTGGTTTGTTTGTTTGTGGGGGGGTTGGGGTGGGGTTTTTTTCGTTCTTTTTGTTTTTTTTATTTGTTTTCGGATTTTTTTTTGGGGGGGGATTTTTTGGAGGTGGGTTTTTTTTGTTTGTTGATTTTTTTATTTGTTTGTTTGAGGTGGGTGTTTGTTTTTGCAACTCGGGTAGTTGCACTCACATTCAAGCGAGTACTGGTTCGGTTTTCAAATAACATTTTAGGAGGTAGTGTATCAAAAGTTTTGCCAAAGTCCGTATATATATATATATATATATGTAATGTTTGAGGTATTCTCTTCACTAATTTTGTGAATTCAAGCAAGAGAAAGTAATCAGATTCGTTTCAATGTGACTCGTTCTCTATAAATGTATGCTGCTGCTTATTGCTCATAAATCTTATTCTTTGCATTTTTACTTTTTCTTTTTTCCCACTCCACTTCTGTTATTCCATCACGTTGCCAGGAACAGAAGTTACTCTGAAAGGGTGATAATTGCCAAAATCACTGCCTCCTCCCTGCTCCACCCACCCTTTCCCGCCCTGAAAAACACTTGCACGGTGCTTGCTTTTCCTCAGTCCTCTGGCACCCTCCCTAGTTTGTCAAGATACTTCAAAAATCACCGAATCTGTGAGTTTGCCATTGATTCCTGCACCCCAATAGGACAAGCTTCATTTAGCTTTGCTGGGCTTTCTACGTGCTGTTTTATCTAACAAGTCCTTTATGTTGGCCTGAGCTGTCATGTTAACATTTTCATTACCTTTTATTTCTCTCAAAAATTTCCTTGGAAAAGAAATATTAAAAGAAGAAAACCAGACATTGGGTAATTTTTATCCCATTTCCCGTAGTTGACTTGATTAAAGTTACTTTCTGTGCACCAATTTGCCTGTAAAATTCTGACCTTTTGTCTTTTTAACCCTTTCTGTGGCAGTAATTCACCTTACTTGCTGGCAGTATTTTGTTTTCCCTGCCAGTTTCCTATTGCCAGTACAGGGGTTTTCTTTTTACTCTCAGATCTGAGAGCAAATCCCTCCCAAAATCTAATCCTGTTTCACCGCTGCAATCCTTTTTCATGCTTCAGGATATAAAACAGCTACAAAATGTCTGGGTTAGAGAGAAACTCCCCTGATGGGAAGGTTATTCTGTAAACATCAACTTCAGAGCTTCTTACCCCTTCATTTCACGCAATCGGTACTGGCTGCTGTTCCAGGCAGGATAACAAACCAGACAAACAATTGTGTACAAGAAATCCTGTGTTCAGATGTCCTGGGGAGATGGCAGCAGATGCCCGCTCTAATTTCTCTTATTTTTTCCTCATTTTCCCAACTAGTTTTCTGCTCTTTCTGTAGGTCAACAAGCTGTTCTGCAACTAGTATGAACTTGTACTTCACCTGTCCATTTTTTCCCCCCATTCTCAACACTCCAAACCAAATTTCAGCAGATGTCAGTGTTTGGCCTGAGTGAAGACAACAGACTGGTGCATAGGGTTGATTTCCTGGGAGAAAGATAGAGGAAAAGCAAGAGACAGGATGCAAGTGCTCTTGGAATTACAAAAGTCCCAAGAACTAAAAGGGTGTAGCAAAGGAGCACTGATGTATACAGGGGAAAATCAGAAAACGTGGATTAGGAGTTGGAGAAATACAATGAGAGTTAATGTGGTTTTGAGCAGTTTATGGTATTTCTGTCCAGTTTTACAAGGTTCACCCCAACATGGGCCAGCAACAGTAAGTTTTGAATCCTTGCCTGCATTCAACTTCATCCCATGTCCCTGGCAAATTGTTTACTCCCTGTGCACTTCATGGACAATGAGTACGGGCCCATCTCCTCAGCACTAGTTTGGCTCGTGCAATGCTCCAGGGATACAAAATGTTCAGCACTCATCCTGGGTGGACTGTTCACCGTCACTGGGCTTTGTAAAGACGGGGGGTATTTCCCACCCAGAGGCTGTGGTCACCTGCGCTGAGCTGCTGCTGGGCCTGGAGGCAGGAGAGGAGGTGTTAGTGGCCAGGGGTGTTCCAGAGGTGAGCTGGAGAGGACGCCGGGCTGGATGCTGGCCACTCCTCACGGCGGCACCGCGTGCCGGCTCCCGCTCCGGAGGGCAGCAGGAGCCGGGTGCCCCAGCAGGACGGGAGAGCAGCAGGGTCATTGCTCTGCCCGGTCCCATGGCACTTCTCAGCAAAACCTTCCAGGGGTTAAAAGGAAAAAGAGAGACAGAAAGGGGACAAGAGACAAAGGGAGGAATAAAGTCAAAAAATGTGCCGTGAAGCTTCTTGCAGCAAAATGCGGAGAAAGTCATTTCCAACTTCTTTCATCTCAGAGATGAAGCCACTAAATAAAAGGGCAGCGCAGAACACAAGGGCTTTTAATCTGTCTCATCTCCTTCATAATAACTGCAAATTTTCCCTGGGCTCCTGGGAGTGAGCCTCTTTCCTCTGTCTTTGCCTTATCTCCCCCCTCCATATTTCAGAGCCGGCTCGGCTCCCCTCACTCGGCTGCCCCCGGCCCAGTCTCCGAAAGGCCTGTGGGAGCCGCCAGCTCCCAGGGCCTCATTGTTCCCGGCTTGGGAGGAAGCTCAGGGAGGGAATTGAAGGCAAGTCAAAGGGAAACGGCATCATCGCTGCTTCATTAATGGGAACCTTTCAGCAGAAAACATATCAGAGCGAGGTCTTTTCAGAGGCAGTAATTAGCAATTTGGAGCCTTCCCCCCTCAGGAGATGCAGCTGCGATCTAACAAGTGGGAGCAGTGCTCGCCTCCTTTTACGCTTCATATTTATTGTTTTTCATTTTCTCCATCTTTCCTCCCATTGTCCAGCCTCCTCCTCATGGCCAGATAAGGGCCCTTTATTAATCACTCCCTTTTAATTCTTCATTAATGATAATAACTTTCTCTGGTGTGTGAAGAGGAGTTAATCTTTCCTGGGTATTGAGAAAGGACAGGGCTGAAAGGAAGGGAGGGAATGAGGGAGGGAGAAGTGCATGGTGGACAAGGCTGTACTGCCATGCTTCCCTCCTGCCCCACCACCGGGAAGGGGTTTCCGAAGACTTCGGCTGTCAAGTTGCGAGTTGACCGTCAGAAAGTCTTGGGCTGTCAGTTTGGTCAGGCTGTGTGGCTGTGGTGGGATGTACCCTGTCTCAGAGATCCAGCCCTTACCAGAAACAAGTATATGTGGGCCAGAGGGAGAGACCTCTGTGCATCTGTGCCAAACACTCAGCAGTGTCTTGGTGTGACTAATTGGCTGTGTCTCCTTGTCTTGTAAGAACGCTCCCTCAGACACCTTTAAAGCCCAGTTTCCCAGATGCCAACTCTGTCCAAGCTTAAACAGCACCTGAATGTGGACAGAAGTGGCATCTGGGAGGCTCTGCACATGACAAGACCTTCCCCATCCTGCTCCCTGCCAACTGGTACAGTCTGCCTTGGATTGCTCCCACCTGGAGGTGCCAGTTCACCAACATGGATATCTGTATGGGGTAATTGATGCCAGGAAGGCTCAGCATGGATGGTCCAGTGACAAAAGCTGGGGGAAATTCACAGGGAGGGAAGGAAGCTGTCATGGAGGCTCTGGCTATGTGTGTAAGGCAACAATCTGTGAATACCAGCCTCAAGAACATAGGGAGAACAGTGACACAATCCAAACATGCTTCCAGAGCTCAACTTCTTTTCCAGGTGTTTTATACCACTGTTTTCACGGGAATGCCTGCTAGTAAAGGCCATGCAACTGATCTAGTGGTAGCTTTAGTGGTGGATCTAGCAGTAGCCCTTTCTGAGTAACTAGGTATGCCACTACCAATTAAGAATATTTTACTACTACCAAATACGAGGAAAAAAGGGAGGAATACCACTGTCACCAGGATAGGTGGCTCTACAGCCTCACTGAGGATTGCCACTGGCAACAGTGGGAGATGCTGAAGGAAGGGAACAAATGACATGCAGAGAACCCACGAATTTCAATGCAGGAGCTCCAGCTAACCAGTCAATTGCAGAGACACCTCTGTGTCCCTTACACAGTGGGTACCATCCTAGCTTCACAGTCCCATATCATTCCATGGGTGTTACCAAACAAGCCAGTAACAGTTCAAGTTAGTGACTCCTATCGCCCTGGAAGAATGAGTCAGCACATGCTCCTGTGACAGAGATAACCCCAACACCATCGATGAGTGCTGCTCTGAGGCAGTTGTCTGGCAGTGCAGAAAACGGGTGGAGAAACCAGTCTACTGAGGTAGTCAGGGCAGGAGTGGAGAGAGACAGAAAAAAAAAAATTGGTGTTTTCACTTCTTTGGTGTCATTTGCAGGGCAGATATGCTGTCTGCATTCTTTTACAGACCATAGCAGTAAGTACTCTTTTTCTCTACAGTCAAAGATCTTTTTATGTCCCAACATCAGGAGTCTTGCCAAAGGCTGTGGAACAGAGCAGGTTAATTTATTTCTGGTTACTGTTCTACAAGCATCAGGTGGCATTTCCCTAATATGCTCTGGTTCTTAGATGTGTTTGAGGGTGCAATGAAACTCTGGCCTACATTTATGTTCCTCTGAGTAATCTGCTGCCAGCATCTTTTATATTCATTTAATGTGAACTTTAAGGATTCCTGATAGTCCCAATAATTAGGGGTGACCTGTATTTCAACACCCTGTGACAGACCTGTGCTTAATTTCTAGTGTCCCTAGTATGCTACAGGGAGATGTCTAAAAGAACTTTCTAGCTATGAACTTGCAGTAATACAGAAAGTGGGGCTGGCCTATCTGTACATGTTGTATTTTAATCTCCCAGTGGGTTAAGGTAGTCCCGTTAAATGTGGGCTGGATTTTGGGTTTTATTGTTTTCCCACAGCACCTCTATACAAGGCCAAAAGACTTCATTTGCACACAGCAAATGGAAGACGTTTTCAGGCTTAACAGCTACAAATTGATGTTGTATTTTAAGACATGAATCTTTTCTTTAGACTCACTGATTCAGAAATTTTCTGGTATAACACTGCTCCCCTGTACTGTCAGGCCAGCAGGGTCTACCAAATCTCCTCCACCCATACTGCCCACTAGATGGTCTGCACTGTCTGGGACTGGTGCCTGCTTTCACATATCTAGCAGTGGATGGACAAAGTCTGCATGTTGGAGACAGAGTGAGCTGAAGTGAGGGGAGCGAGAAGGTTTGTGAAACCTGGTGTGTATGAACCCCCCGTCCAGTATGGTGAGCTGAGTACTGAATAGCGATGCAGATCCTGCCTCAATGAGGATTCACAGGGACTCCAGCACCGATAGCAGTCAGCTGAGCAATGACCATGTGTGGGATACGTGGCTGGGACTTGTGACAAGCTGTCACTCCTGCTGATACGGCCAAGTCAAACTCCTGATTGCTGTGAAGAGTACACTAAATACAGGTGTGAGGCAACATAAAACAAACATGATTATTACTCTGACAGGCAAGAGGCAAGGTGTCACAGATGCAGAGTTCCTCCAGAAAGAAATTTTAAAAATTAAATAGGCTTCACTTGGATTCTTTAACAGAAAAGACATTTAAATAGAGCAAAAAGGATGTTAATGATGTAACTTGGAAGCAAGAACTAAGTAAAAATGCAAACAGAGGGCAAGCAAAGCAGAAAATAAAGAACCAGTAAATGAATTACAGGATTCCCCTTAGTCTGATAGCTCCTCTGAAAGCCTCATCATGAAGCTACTTATCTCTTCTCTAGGATGTTTTATTTTATAATTTTACTTTATTTGCCAAGTGATCAAGGACTTCTGTAGGACTGGAATGGTCTGAGTTCTTACTGTGGTCCCTGTTTACCTGCCGTTGCTGGTGTGAAAACAGTGGCCTTTAAGTCACCCAGAGGGGGACTCGGCAATCTATCAGTCAGCCTCAGGGACTCAACTAGAACCCCTGAGGGTGCTTTGATGTTCCTAAAAGAAGAACATTTACCATGGCAGCAGAGAGCTGGCAGTGGTACCAGCATTGTGGATGTTAATGTCATTGGGCAGGAACTGAATGCTAGCTTGCCCGCAGCAAGAACAAGCGGTGTTTCAAAATCTATAGGCCTCGAAGCAAGTCAGCACAGCCAAGTGTGGGGATCACCCACAAGGACACGCGAAGCCTCGAGTAGGCCGGAATTATGTCTTTTGCAGTTACAGTGATTTTTGTTTCCTGAAAGTCCTCTACGGATTCTCTTGTTCCTCTTCTGCTGTCCCTGCATCTTGTGATTATCTGCCTGTTTGTTGCAGTAAGATCAACTGGTAAAAGGAAGAAGAGCAGCAGGTCTTATATAGAGCTGCAGGGCATGTCACAGGTCTGCATAAAGTGGGCAGGCAGGGGTTGCCAGAAGGCCTCATTGTCATTCCTCATTTGAAGGGAAGGTGAAAGTGCTCTGCTTGCTGGGTGTGTGAACTGGGCTCGGTGTTCCAGCTGGGAGCACACTTGTCAGCTGGCATCTGAAGGTTGGGGTGGCCTGGATGGCTTATTTTTGAACATGGAGCTATTATGCATATGGGATCCATAAATGTGTAGCTTTAGAAAGCAACCAACAGGACAGCATTTTCTAAGCCACATGCAAGAGCAACCAGATACCTGCCCCAGGCTGCACTTAAACTCTCCCTGCCCTCCAGCCCAACCTGCAGCTAGGGCTCTCCTCCCTATCTCCATATCCTTGCTCATTCCTCCTAGCACAGCTTTCTTTCAGCACAGTGTATTTGCCGGCTCCTTGCCTCTGGTTGCTCAAGACCCAAGTAGAACTGCTGCAAGGCCCTGCCCCTTGAGCAGATCCTGCTCACTGCCTTTCCTGGCTTTTGCCTGCTGGCTGCTGTGGCTTTTCACAGCCATTCTCAGCACTGCACCCAGGCACCCCCTCCTCCTACTTCATGCTGTGTCCAGGGAAGCCTGCGGTGCTGACATTGCCCGGCCTTTTGGAGGGTTGAGAGTACTTCATGGTAAGGAAGAAGGCAGCAGCACGGATCTGTGGGGAGGGGGAGGGGAGCAGTCCTGACAATCCCCTTCGAATTATAAACATATCCTCTTTAAATACATTTCTAAGGATAACATTTGTATTACTGCGTCCTGTGGCTGCTGATAGGGCCCTGCTTATCGCCTCGGTCTCTCCTCCTTTCTCTGGGCTCTGCTGGGAAAGGTCCCTATCTGGAGCCGAGCTGGCAATCCTCCGGCAAGCAATTGTTTCAGTCCAGGGGAAAAATTAATTTCTGCCTATCGTTAATTGAGAGAATTGTGTAGAGAGCTGGAAGGGGGGCTGGCGGGGTAGTGGGGGATGGAGTGGGGAAGAGAGAGATCGTGTTATTAACAGTGTCCCTTTCATAACCAAATACCCTGATTTCCATCAGTGAGATGAGAGGCTCATTACAGTAAGAAGGTGATTAGAGAACTTGGAGGAGCTATCAGGCTAAGCAGGAGAGTGGCAGGGAATTCGGGAGGGACTCCCAGCAGAAGGGCAGCCACACCAACCAACCATCCCCTCTCACCCTCACTGCTGTCTTCTCTACCCCTCTTCTCCATGTCAGCCACAGTAACCCCCTACTATCTGAGGAAAAAGCAATTTAAAAGTTCCAATGATCAGCAGTTTTATTGGTAGGAGAGACGCTTTATGTGGTGGCAAAGCCTGCAGACTCATCAACAAAAGCCTACTGGAGCTGGCCCTTCCCTGATGGCCAAAGAAGATGTACAAGTGTTGGCCTCCCTCCCAGCTACATGGGGAGGTCATGCATAGCTATTCACTGACATTCAGCTGATATCTCAACAAGTGCCTAAAAATTAGGACTCCTGACTGACTGACTCACAGAAATGAAGTACAAGTGCAGGAAAACTACCCCAGACTGTACTGTGATCCAACTTTTGCACCAGTTTTTCCATGTGTGTCTCCTGAGATATTTCACCTATTCTAGAGGTATCACTGCTGTGATACAGCCCACCAGCCCCCAAGTTATCTCATGTACCATGTTTATGTCTTCATGAATTTGCTGTCCTTCAGCTCACAATCACTCCCCTGACAAATAGCTAGAGAATCCCCTTGATTCCTGACATTGCTAGAAATAACTTTCTTTCTCTTTGTGAAGGTAAGCAGCCTTGAAAATTCATCCTGCCCACATAAACTCTAGGGGATGGGACTAGGATACAAAGTTGAACTCCCGCATTGCATGTGAATGACTCTATGAAAAAAAAAAAATTAAAGTGAGTTGTTTTTTTTTTTAATATAAACATTTGGCATCCCAGACAAATTTGGAGTGAACAGGCAGATAATAAAGATTCTACTAAGTTAGAGTAATACAACCTATTACTCCCATAGTTAATATTAGTTAATGCTTTAGTTATTATGATTTTTTTGTTGTTGTTAGTTTGTTGCCAAGGATGTACTTAAGACTGTCAAAAATCCTGTTTTGAGATGACAAAAGGGTCTTTGGCAAGGTCCATATTGGAAAGAAAAGCTGCAACAGAGGAGTCAAAGTGTTGACTGAGCAGCTGCAGATTGAAAAAAATTATGGGGTCTGAACTCCCCTCTTCCTTTAACAAAAGCCAGTCCTCTAGGCTTGAGATGAGGGGCAGATTGTCCCACTCTACAGGCTGCAGAAAACTCAATCCAGCAGTAAATTGATGTGAAAACAAATATTTCTCATCTAGATCACGCAGGAGACTGTGAAGGGAGACAGAAGTGCTCACTTTCACAATGTACGGAGTTCTGCATGCAGTAGCACAATCTCTCCCAACTCCCAAACCAGGCAGATCTCCTACCCCTTCTTAGCCTAATCCCATCTACCCGTGACCATGTGTTGAGCTCTAGTAATCTCCAGCTCTTCAGGGAGATCCAAACAGAAGCAAAGAGAAGCAGACCCTCCACACAAGGCAAGGCCTCCCATTTAGCACCAAGTTTCATTGCTGACAAATAGAGGGCATGTCCAGGAATATATGGTCTCTTGTAAAGCTAGCTGGAGGGCACAGTGGTCACCACGATCCACTCAATCCTTAGGAAATTCTCTTCATTCACTTATTCCCATGAGAAATTGTTGGCAAAGAGCAGATCCTTAATAGACAGGTAAAAGTAGGTCCAGAACCAGAGTTAGGAATCTTTGAAGACAGAATGATCTGTGACAGTCTGTATATTTAGCCTTTTCTCTTTAACAAAGTATCAGTTTCTTACTGTTTTCTTGCGCAATCACCAATAAAATGGAAATGGAGAAGACTATTTGTCATAAATATCTTGTATGTTGAGATTCTGGGTTACTCAAGCCATTTTCTTCTAAAGATGCTAAAGGCTTAGCCTTGAGTTTCTAGTATCACCAGTCAACTAATTAATACAGAATCTTCCTCATTATTATTAAGTAGCTCTGGCTTAATAAAAGTGATACTAAGGCAAACATAGGCTTCATGCCAGTCCCTCAGCTAATCTGACCTCTAAGCCATAGGGGTTCTGGAGACAAATTACAACAGTACAATAGGCAATCTGACCCAGGGACTAAGCACCTGTCCTGGACAGTTGAACACAAATGCCCTCTCACCAAGCCTTAAACAATTGAGAGTCCACTAAGACTGCTGTAACTGGTAGCCTCCAACTTTGGACACCCAGTCTGACCTATCATTCTGCACTCACACAGCCCAGGTTGCTTTCAGGCAGGGAAGTCTAGGCCTTGCATCTAAAACCAAAAATGATGAGGCATTTGCAAAAGCCACTGCTACTAGATATTTTCTTCCTTAGACAATGTTCTGCCATCATCTTTGCAAGGTTTCAGCAGTGAGGTCTGAGGAAGGGTTTGTACAGCTGCTTCTCATCCTCTTTCTCCCTCTCTCTGCAGCACATCAGAAAACAGCCTCCAGCTAAACCCATCCCAGTTGAAGGTTGTGTAGTATCAATTTAATGACTAGAGTCAGCTTTAAAGAAGAGAGCATAGCTGAACCGCACCAAAACATTTGGAAATATTTCAGCAAGTAAGAAGAAAGCTCCCTCAGACAGAGCCAGTCCTCTGAAATGCTTCCTGGGTCAAGGCCATAACACTGGTTAGGTGCAGACCTTGGAGAGAATGGGATGAGGGTGATAGTGCTGAAAATGAGTGCATAGGGTAACTCCGTGCTCTGATGACCTCCGGTATCCCAGAAAATCCCAGAGCAGGGCAAGGTGGGGCAGACCCTATTCTGGCATAGGGAACATACACTTTCCAGCATATTTCCTCCAATTTGGCCCAGAGAAGGGAGATTAGCCAAACTCATGGAGCCAGAGTATGACACCTGTACAAAGAAGGTCGGGCAAGCAAGCAGAGAATATGAGAGAATTTCAGGAGGAAGAGTTTGAAAAACAGAAATATGACTACAAAGAGAGGAGAGCAAGGGTGAATTAGACAGAGAGAGATGGAGAAATGGACTGTGTTTGGAGGAAAGCATAGGGGGAGAAAGGAGGGGGCAAAGTCCGAGGCACTCAGTGAGTTCAGAACAATCTCTATTCTCTACAGCACTTTCTGTTTAAAAAAATAAAAAAGGAATGATGGAGAAGGGGAGAGAGTCAGACAAGTTTAATGATGTGTGTTCAAAGCTCAGATTGGAAAAATGACAGAGAAAAGCAGCCTGTTTCGGCTCTAATAAATTGTTCTTTGCTGTAAGAGACGCCTGTCGCAGCATTAATACAGGGCCCTAATACACGGGTCAGGGTTAAGTAATTTTCTCCGGCAACTTAAGCGAATAATGAAGCTGGCAGCGGCTAGTGGCGCAGTGGGAGAGATGGCCCGGGCCGCCGGCACTTTGTCTTCATTTATTATGCCAGCTCTCATGATTTGGGTACTGGCTGCAGCGACGGGAAGCCTCCACCGAGGAGATATCGCTTCATTTCGGCAAGGTAATGAAAGCTGGGATGGGGGGAGGATAAACCAATTTGCTGGCTGACATGGGAAGGAGTGATTTGCAGACCTGGGTAAGGGAGGGGGGCGACCAAGCAAGAGGAAGCACAAGGCTAAACCAAGGGGGTGCTCAAGGCCCTTCCTTAGATAATGGCACCATGTGTTTGTGGGGAAGGCAATGGAGCAGGACCCAGCAGGAGGGGATGGTGTGGCTGGCCTCCAGCAAATGTCAGGACATGAGGGTGTGGGGAGTAGGGAAGAGCCACCAGGAAGAACAGTGGGGGCAGCAGAGGCTGATGGAGGAGGAAGAAGCAGGTCCAAGGGCTGGTGGAAGTGGTTGGTGGAGTAAAGTACATGTGATGGTGGGATGATGGAAGACAAGCAGAAAACAGTCATGTGTGGGAAGGCAGGAACAAGAAGGAGGGTGAAAGGGAGAGCAAGGGGTGTTGTCCTGGCACTATGGGGAAGGGAGACTGTCACAAGCAACTTGTCTAAGGCATAGATACCCAGAAACCGCAGCACTGAAGTTTCTCCGTGCTGAGACTGTCAGTCTTCTCAGGAGACAAAACTCCAAATGAAGCAAAAGGCAGCTCTGCAGGTACATCCCTACAGGAAGAGGGAGCTTCTGCCTTCTGCTCTTCAACTACACCCACATGGGCATAGGAAATCCATCTCCAAGTGTACTTCCTCAAAATAGATTAGCAGTGATCAATTTTGTGGCTTAATTCCTAAAATGTGTCACTCTGACCAGTCTGTGCATACTGTTTGCATGCTCACAGTCCCCTCTGATTACCACTGCACTGTCGTCCTCTCTTCTCAATCTGAGAGGATATATGCCTAGCATTAAGATGGTATCTTAGTCTCTGCTTTAAAATACCTGCATCACTCAGAGCACTTCCCTAGCTCCTTCAACTCTCAAAACATTGAAGGGAAAGGAGGCAACAGAGTCCTGGCAGAGTCAAGTCTGGAACTCTTACACTTTCCTTCCCTCCCCCTCTTCTCGATGTGGGTTAAGGATATCCAATAAGGACCAAGTGTCGGAGGCTTAACACTGCAGTCTCTGGAGAAGCAGGCCAATTTCACACTAATCTTCCCCATGAAGGGAGAGAGCATCGGAAGCAAGAATTACATCAAAGAGAAGTTAATGCTGAGAAGCAGACGACAAAAAGGAGCTGCTTTCAGTTTCAAATGAATACACACAGCTGGATTAAGAGATCAGGCAGCTCAAAGCCTGTATCACAAGCTTTGGTACCCAGGATTTAGCCAGCAGGGAAGAGTTCTGATCTGGGCACTCTTTTGAAAGGAGAAGAGAGTCTTTATGGAGCACCACAGGTATTTGAGAAGAGCTGGGTAGAAGACACTGAGGCTGATCTCTTGTTCTGGCCTTCGCTGACCTCTTCTAATAAATATCATGATAGACTCAGATAATGAGATAGGTTTGTGCAGCCTACATAGCTCCTGAAGCCTTTTGGTTAGTGAACAGTTACCCCATCCTCTCCCCCTGCCCTGCACAGCCCGCCCTCCCTCCCCCTTTGGTCTGGGGCATTGCAGTTGCATGGGGAATAACTCTCCAGGTGCTGAAATGCAGGCAGTCCTTTCCTCCATAGCGGGAGGTGTGTTCAGCTTCAAATTCAACTTGCAAAGTCAGCTGAGCTGCTGTAATATAAAACACACCACACCCTCCAGAGGACAGGAGAGCAGAGGGTGATCGCAGTAATGTATCTGTTGTCCCATTTTAAGTGGTGCCAAAGTGAGTCCCAGCACGCTCCCCCCGCTAGAAGTCTGACAGGTGTAAATCCCACGATGAATGAAGGCACTGAGCCCTACAAAGCTGGTGTCTCTCCACGCATCTCCGCTCTGATTGACTTGTCGGCTCTCTACGGCTGACTCTATCAGCTCCTTGCTGCCTCCAATTCCAGGCGTGATTTAGTTTGGAGATGAGAGGTGACAGTTAACATTGGTACTCGTCAGTGTAGATCAGACGCAGTCACGCTGTCTTCTCTTGGCTCATTCCCTCACCTCCTCCCCCATGCTCCCCATCCCTCTGGTGTCTGCCACTCCTATCTGTTGCTCTCATTCTCCCTGCCTATCCTCATGCAATCCCTGTGTTTACCACCACCATATCCTTTTGACTCTCATCACCATTGCCAGAGCTCATCATCAGTGAATTTTCCCTTTTGCTTGTTTTTTCTGTTCCAGAATAAGAGACTTCTAATGCCTTCTTCAAGGAAACATCTTTTGTGCAATGACTAGAAACAGCTGTTTTGGCTTGCCCTTTCTAGTCCTCTGTAAAACTAAATGAGCAATATCTAACAAATACTCTATTTGCCATATTTAACCTGTTTCTCTATTGATGTGTTATTTGTTCAAGTTGAAGTCTCTCAAGTGTATTTGCTGTTTGATATTCACAAATGGTTTTGAGGAATGAATCTGGGATTGAGGACAAAAGAAAAGAAGAATTTGGCACTTGGTGTGCGAGATTACAACTTACTTGTTTGGTGTAGAAGAGCTTTTTGTAGTCCATATGCTGTAATATCCTAGATCAGCCATACAGCCCAGGTTTCTGACACAAATACTCAGATTTCCCATCTGGAACTCCTCCTTGATTTAAAATTTCCAGTTCACCAAATTTTTCCTGCCAATGCCACCAGCTTTTAGAAAAGGAACACAAGGGAAAGGAATTCTACTTTTTAATAAAAATAGTTGCAAAACATCTTGGATGTATTCACACAGCTTTTTTAAACCCAAATAGCTTTCTACTGTATGTCACTTTTGGTCTCTCGTTTCCCAATCCCATTCAGTTTCAGTCCCTAGTACTTTTAAGTGACAGGATTTCTTTAAGCAACACTTAAAAAAAAAGAACTGTTTCAGCATCGCCTATTAGGACGTTACACTATCCAGTGTGTTGTCTGCTGAGTATTGTCAGTTCCCAATTCTCACCCTTCTAATTTTCAATAGCTTCTGAGCTGATTTCCAGTAAGGTATATTTTCCTTTTTTCCAGAGGGTGGTCACCCATCATCACAGGCTTCACTGTGTCAGAAACTTTGCTCATCAATTTACAGATTTCTAAAGCTGGAAGATATCGAATGGACATTTTAGGATGGGCAGAGAATCCAAAATGACCTTGACAAGCTGGAGAAAATGTCTGGAAGAAAGGAAGCAGGGCCACCACAGCATCACACAGCTATCAGGTAAGGAATAAGACAAATGCAACTCTACAATGAAATGGAAGGTGAGAGACTTGCAGAGCCACATTGCCTCAGCTCAGAACATACCACAAGCATGGTACACTTGGAAGTGATAGAGGAGATGGGCTAAAGTTCCCTTAGCATGGTCCCTCTCCAGTACATTAAGCCTGAGCATTCAGCTTCACAGTCATGAGTCTGCAGAAAAATCAGGTAGGTAGCAGCACTACAGAAATGAGTATATGGAGAAACAGTGGGTTGCAAGTTGAAGACCAATCCACATGCCAAGCTGTTACAAAAAGGCAGATATTGTACTGGGCTGTACAAAAAAGAGAACAGCCTGTAAGGCACAAGAACTAATCCTTGTCCTCTCCTTAGTGTTAATAAGGTCTGTGTTGGACTTTTTGGCCCTTTCTTGTTCCTTGTTGCTCACTGGACACTGAGTTTCAAGAAGAAAAGCAGACAAGCCAGAAGGCGACAGGGAAGTTAAGCAAGAATGATTAGAGATCTAGAAAACCTGGCCTGCATGGAAAAGGCTGTAACCATGTTTGTTTAGGCTAGAGAAAAAGAAGACTGGAAGAGACATGACAACAATCTTCAAATTCATAGAAGGCTGCTTTGAAGAGGCAGGGTCTTTGGAAAGCAGGAGTACTTGTAGCCTTAAACTGCAACAAAGGAGATTTAGAAAGCTCAAAGAATGTTTTAGCTGTATATGTAGAAAAGTCTGGAAATAATTTGTTTAGAAAGACCAAGTTAGGTAAGCATTTGGAAGTAATCAGATATTTTGGCTAAATTAGGTGAATTTTCAGCATTCCTTCCTTCTGTATTTTCTCAGAATCTATGAATACATTGAAACACTCTGCTAACATGACAGAGACTACCCGTAACCATAGTTCCTTCCAGAAATAAACTCCTAGCTGAAAACCTTCAGTGCAGCCACAACAGCATATGAATGATAATAATACAATGCATTAACTAAGTGCTGTCTATGACTCCCAGCATGGTTATGATGAAACGAAGCAGAGAGAAAAGCCACTATACACGTACCATGATACTGCCAAGACTCTGAAAGAATGTGTCCTTTTCTCTGCACAGAAGGCAAAGATGCATAATTTGGACACTGAAGATTATCTGCTGCAGATATTGCTGAATTTTGTGATTCTTTCTAAGTTTATGTAATTTAATGATAAATTAAGTTCTGAGCTTCAGTGAGGTGTGACAGTAGTTCTGTCCAGAGCTGGTGAGAAAGACAACATTTAGAATACACTTATCCTTTAATTCAGACCGCATGAATAATATTTACTCTAGCTTATACAGTGATATCCTTCCTCTAAACATAAATTATTCCTGGTCTATGAAACTTCACCAAGAAGTTCCACCTCTGCCTCTGAGAGACACATAGAGCAGCTCTGATGTACGTATTCACCCCTGAGCATAAAGAGCTGTCATTCCCTGTACTGTCAAAAAACACTAGTCAAAAGCTCAAAGTGGCACTAGGTACAGCTGTCGACATCACCATCCTCCAACTACAAACGTTATGGGGAAGACCTTAGTGATGGAGCACATCTACCTGTTTCATGAATCTCACTGTGACACCCTGTTGACAGCCACTGTTAGCAATTGGATATTGACCACTCGCCTACTCTGCAGGAGCGTTCCTGCATCTCTCAACTCTGAGGGCATGACAGCACACTACTGTATGTTCTTTACCACCTTCCCATGCACAGTCCACTAAACTTCAGGCTTGTTTGTAGTGAGATACCGATGCTTTTCTGTGGCTCACCAAGACAGTTTGAGTCACTGAAGACATGGCAATTGGAAGTACTTCCACGTATACTCTCAGATGTTGAAAGCCCTCAGTCATAGCCTAGGGAACACCTTAATGAAGTGGTACCCAGTTACAAGACAATGAAACTAGAAATCCAAGTTTAAGCGATAGAACCTTAGGAAGACACAAACAGAATCCATGGGAAAAATCTAATACCCTGGAATTATCTAAGTCAGACTAGATACAGAAACAGTGAACTCTCTTTTCACTTCTTATCCCAAAGATCAGCAGCACTGGAGCCTGACTGCAGACTACGCTCGCTGCTAAGACCATTCTCAACATCATCTTAGCCTCTCCAGCCCCTATCTGCCAGACAGCATTCTTAATCTTTCCATTATCAGAATCTAAACAATTTCTCACATTTATTTGGCTATATGATAGCTGTTCTCCTGTTCCAACCAAAATCCTCTTCCTCATGACAGAGATATGTACCTCTCAGTCTGTTTTCATCTACTTTTTCCTCATTATTTGCTCTGCTGAAGGGCAGAGGGGACATTTGAGGCTCAAAGGGGACATTCAAAGATGGTGCCTGCATGGTGTATATAGGAGACTACTTACCCAGGCAGCTTCATCTTGTCCATAAGACTCCAGACATGGGAGTTGCAGAAGGAAATGGGCAGTGTCAGCACAGGGCACTGGGTTACTGAGCCTGCCAGTTTCTCCATCAAATCATCCCCAGCAGAGCACACACACATCTGATTTTCAATGTCTGAAGGCACTCTGCTCTGTGTTGTGTTGTCAGTGTTGGGATGCAGCAGTGGAAGGCACTTAAAATATTTTCAAGTGGCCAAAAGCCTCTCCAGACTGTGAGCTGCTTCCTGATCCTGGCAGCTTTCCAAATGCTCTTTTTCTCTTTCTGCAGGCAACAAGTCCAGTTTGAGGAGCAGCCTGGGCTTTACTATAACTAGTTTCTCTAAAAAACAGAAAGCCCCTGTCTCCTCTAACCCCACTGCCCACTCTTGCCTTGTGTCCATCCGCTCCTGCTCCCTGCTCCAGCACTGCCCTCCCCACCTCCAGCCCGGGTGACGATCCATGAAAGCCCCCAGCAGTATGTCACAGGAGTGATAATTACATCCCCCCGCTCGCATCATGCTGCCTGCTGCTGACCTCTCACCCCTCCTCTCTTTTAATCACCCCCTGGCATCAGTCACTCTGACAGTTAAGCGGCACGAGACACGTGACACGTGACCTGTCAACCCTGGGACATGACTTATAGGGCCCGGCTGGTGGACAAAGGGAAGGGAGATAGGCAGCATAAATCTCCAGTACAAATAAAAGAGAGTGATGGGGCACTCTGCCGGGGCCTGCGTTAGCAGATTCTCGGCCTCTTGTTATTCAGCCCAGAGTTATGGTGATGAGGAAGTGGCCGAGAGTGACACGCGCTGGTCCCAATCAACCTTGCGAAACCTGCCAAGACCTAGAGGAGCCTTAATGTCACACATGGCTGGAGAGCCTCAACGAGGTGGGCTAGGCCAGAGCTGTCCCCAGCCATCAGAGGCATCTGACCAGCAAAAGCTTCCACAGTCAGCAAGGCACTAAGTCACATAGAACAAGGACCCCTCTCCATCTCCACTGAGCATGGCTGC
The DNA here is from genome assembly GCA_013396755.1 of Sclerurus mexicanus. Taxonomy (NCBI): domain Eukaryota; kingdom Metazoa; phylum Chordata; class Aves; order Passeriformes; family Furnariidae; genus Sclerurus; species Sclerurus mexicanus. Next base: position 1,724,667 of record VWZF01006311.1, on the reverse strand, counting down.
AGTAGGATTTGTACATCAGAGCACCCACTACACAGGCTTCTCCCTAACTGGCACATTCCCTCAAGCTTCCCACCAAGTTTCTGCTCACCAACAGGCACCCCTGACATATATCTCCTTTTTACCTACTCCCTTGCACTCACCTGTTGCTTGGTAGGATAAAATCACTGGTACATCAGTCAGCTGCTGCTATTACAGGATATCTGGTGTTTCCACCAAGGAACAGTCCTCCATCACACCTCTGCTGTGATAGAATTACTCCTCATGGGACTGCAGAAACCTTTTACTTTCATATAGGGCAAAGGAGGGAGTGTGTTCCACTAACACCTGCTGTGACTGGTATAGCAATGGACAAAGGGCACCAGAAAGATCCATCCATCCTATGACAGTCACCCTACACAGGGTCTCTACAGGTTATCTTGTTCCCCTCATTCATATATTTCTCAGGAGGGAAAATGGCAAGGAAGAGCCTCATGTCACCAGTAGTGCTGTAACTGCCCTAGTAGTTCAGAGAACAGAAGTCAGGAACTTTAACCCAGAAGGAGTAGAAAGCAGAAGGGAAGCCCAGAGAGAACTGGGGACTTCTGAATATACTGAAGGAGAAATTAGGGAGAAGAAAACATCTGGGAGGAAGACGAGGAAATTTTAAATACATTTTCTTTCATGTTTTTGAAAACTGAAAGTAGTGCCCGAAACTGTAGCTTTTCATCTGAAAGCCAAAAACTTTGTTGACTTTCCCTTGTGCATCAGGGAACAAAGTAATGAAGGCCCTTTCCAACTTTGGGTGCAGTTTTTTCTGTCTGAACAAAAGAAAGGCGAATCCCAGTAACCAGGAGGGATTTGGCTCCATCAGTATCTATATCTGGGAACCACTATGTCTCATGTGCTGAGAAATGTGAAAGCACTGTGGGCAGAGCAGGAAGGCACCTTTTACACTGGTGCCATGTTCCCATCCTGTCCTGCACTGGCAGTGGCTCCTCTAGACTTCATGTCTCATTTGCACAGTGAAAGCATCAGCAAAGCCAGTTACTAATGCTGGCTGTTCACACTGTGTGTAAGCACCACCTCTTGACCATATCCTCCTACCCTTCTCTGAGACCCACAAAATCACAGCATTGTGGCAGACATCATCTCATTTATAAGACATGTCATTTGCTAAAATGAGAGCTGCGCCCAGACAGTGATGAGTGAAGGTCTGCTTGTGCCATTCCCTGAGACAAGGCCTGCTCTTGTACACCAAGATGTCCCTCCTGCACATGTCCCAAATGAGGGGCCTCAGACAGGACTGTACAAACCATACAGCTCAATGTTGCTGCCACCACTAAATGAGAGGGAGAAGATAGGTGCTGAGACCTGGTCTTAGACCAAGCAGCCACACCAGCATCCTATGCATGTCCTGTACCCTTCTCCCCCAGCAAGTGCCCACTGCTGCTACCCTCCTCAGTTTTCCCACCTCTGCCTGAAGCCCCCAGCCCCTGCACAGCAGGAGGCAGAGAGGGTTGCCTCTCGCACAGAACAGACTTCACCTAGGCTGAGACCTGAGGATGAGACTGACTAGGACCACACACTTTCCTCCCCATCCTTCCTGAAGGCTTCTTCTTCACTGGCAACTTCCCACCAGGCCAAGGGGGAAGCCCTGAAGCCCCCAAGCTCCTTGCCAGCTGGGTCCTACACTCTGAAACAGGAGCATACCACTCACTACCCTCCTCCTCCCATCTGCCTTTTAACGATGATGGAAGCTGCTGTCAGCGTGCAGCGACAGTAATAAACACTCTTCTTCATAACACAGGGTGTCCCTCTTATTAAAATGAATAGACTTCAGTGGTGAAGCCAGGCTGCCTGCCTTGCAGTCTGGTGTGGACAGCAGCCCTCAAGCAGAGCAGTTTATCTGCTGTAATTACTACAGCAGCTTCAGCTCCAGGACATTCCTGGCTACTGCACTGTACTGTACCCCCAGGCAGAGACACGGGTGCATGGACAAACCGAGGTACCTACCAACACATGAGCATGCAGAGAAATGAAGGCCTGTGTGCCTGCAAACATGTACAGTAAGATGCAAGGACAGAGTAGGGTAAAACATGTCCACAGCCAGGCTTTTAGGCATCCTAAATCCCACTGAAACCAGCAGCAGCAACTGGTGTCTCTCTTTTTGCTTCTCTCATGCGTAACAGGTATATTAACACACTTGTGCACAAACCACGCTGCACTGAAAGCAGGTAAAGGAAGGCAAATGCTTGATCTGTGTGTGAGAATCCTCTCCTCCACCAGCTCCCAATGCATCTACTCAATTTTTCCAGTTCCCTGGTGGATGAGAAGTCACAGGATAAATGTATTTCAGGTTTTTCATACCAGTACAACCTGTTGAAAAGAACTGATGTGGCACATCCCTCATGTCCATCCTTTCTGGGTTCTGGATCTCAGTTAATATGCTGGTTTCCCTCCCTTGCGGAAGCTGTCCATTTTCCAAGCACCAAATTCAGAGGACCTCTGTATCCCAAGCACTGACTCTCTTTCACCATGCATACTGTAGCCAAATACCAAGTTTGGGATTCACAGGACAGTGAAGGATACCATCTGACATGATGCTCGCCAATGGTTCTTTCAGAGGTATGTTTGGACTGGCTGTTACACAGTGGCCTCTGTGCACACTTCCCGGCTTGGGAAACCAAAGCATCCCCCTCCTCTGCTGATCTTGTTTATGTTCTTAGCCTTTACTAAATTGGCTGGTTCTGCAAGTGTGCCCAAGTGCTGACCTGAATGAGGCTACATGTATGTAGAAGAAAAGCTGCCTGGGAAGCATTTTTCTGCCTTTGAGCTCCTTCAAACAGAGATTATCCAAGGGAAAAATCTATCAGAAGGACAAATGAGAGTAGCACATCCCAACATCCACTCTGCTGCCAACTCAGAGCAGTTCTCTGGGCTGCAGAGACCCAGCAAGACCAAATTTTGCCTACTGCATCTCACCCTTCCAGGAGCAAGCACAAAGGAGCAGTGCTTAGTTATTGCATTATTTCTCTGCCCCTTCAGTGCATTAAGGCAGGTTTCTGCATCACTGTCATCATCAGGCCCCAAAGAGCTCACACACTCATAGGATTCCAGCATTCAGGAACACTTAACTCCATCTCACCTTCCAGTGCTCCTCACAGAGGTGCCCAAAGCAAGACACAAAGCTACCAGGAGGCAATTCAGCAAATTTGCCAAAGGCGTAGATTAAAAATAATCAATACATGTGCAGCCAGCAGAAGCAGTTGGTAGGATCTCACCATGAAGAACCAGACTGAGGTATGTCTGCCTTTATTATCTGAGAGAGATAATAATTACTGGTATCTGTAAGCTCTTAGAAAATATTCTTGGTATGGGATACTACAATCTCACTGATTTTGCTGGTGTTTAGTATAGCATGAGAGGCTAGAGCAGTGGAGCAGATACTAAAAAAAATTAAACAACAGATGAATGCTCTAGTCTTTTTCAGCCAGTGACTTACTGGTCTCAGAAGTCAAAAGCAGCACAAGAAAGCTGCAGACATGCTATTTCTTCATGTTTCCCAGTTCATTCATATGCCATATCCTGAATTGCCCATCTTTCTGCTCAGTGGAAGGTTAGCAGGAGTAGCAGTTGAAGAATGTAAAACAAGACAAGGATCTAATCTAAAAGGCTTCCAAAAGGCCAGTAGTATCACAGAATCAGTGATACATGCAATCAGTGATACATGCAAATTAGTGATACATGCAAATCAGTGATACATGCAAGTACATACAGTACTTCTACCTTTCCAGGCCACGGCAGAGATTCTACAAAGTTCACTTACCACTAGGACTAGATTTCCTGGTCCCCATGGCTTGTCTTGCTGAATCACTGCCACTAAGGGGCTACAGATCATGTTAGGGGCTGCCAGCAAAGTTGCTAGTCTGGGCTTTCAGGGCTGGAAGCCTGTATCAGTGAAGAGGGCTAAACCAGCAGACAACAGGTCAGAGGAGACTGTGGGAGCACTGACAGAGCTCTGAAGGACATGCTGGCTTTGCAATCTACCTTGTCCTATCAGTGCCTTATTTAAGCAGAAACATTTCATTCATTCCTCACCTTAAAAAAAAAATCAGAAGAGAAGAAAATAAAGGAGAACCTTCACTAGAAGCTAAGCATAAGAGCTGGGCAGAGCTAGGACAAGTTGCAGCACACCCTTCACCCCTGCTACTAGTGACTTTACTCAGGGGACATGCGAGCTCAGCATGCAGCAGGGTTAAGATGGAAGCCACATGAAGTCCGTTTGTGCACTCCCAAGGCTGCTTCTGGCACATCCCTGGTAGCAGCCTGGTTACAGGCTGGGTTACTCCTGTCCTGTACAAAACCAGGTTTCAGAATAGCTGGAGGGGTCCTGATGGTGCTGTATTGCCTGCACCATCATGGGGGCTGCTGCATACCACTACATATAGAAAAGAAAACACAGTACAGAGGCAAACTTTCCTTCCTATGTTGAGAAAGCACTTGAAGCTTCATTCACCACAATGCTGGGCCCAGGCCCTCACATCAAAGGGAAGTGCTGGTGTCTGGAGTTATCAGGCCGTGGCTCATTGCCTGTCACCAAACAGCACATGGAAAACAAGCCACAGTGTTCAGAAAAAAGTGTTTCTCACAAATACGGATACCCCAGCCTCTTGAGCAGATCTTGTGCTCCAGGTAGCTTGCAAAGGAAAATTTTTCTTGAGGATGTAGTTCACCAGTGCTACGATGAAGTGAAACATGGAACAGCCGATAACCAATCATCCAAAAATCTTAGCACCAGTCACACAATTTCCCTCCTTCCGCTGCTGTCAGCATCAAAGCAGCATCAATATTTTGCTGCTGGTGCTTTTTGCTGGAGGATTTTGCAGCACCCATCAAGTACACAGAAGTTGGAGAGGCAGGGGCACAAGGGGGCAAGCTGAGACCCATTGCCAACAGCCTGTCCAGAGCATGAGGAGTCCGGAGAGGACCAGCTCTTTACTAGCTCCTAGAAAGCTCATACTATGGTCCCGGCAAATCAACTCTTGAGCCTGGGTGGGCTGACTGAGAGCAAAGACCCTTTGATGTCACCCAGCTGCAGAGCCCTGAAGTGCTGAGAAGAGTGGTGGGAGGGGATGGGAGCTTGGAAGAGCTGAGCAGCAGACTGATCCCAGACAGACACACTCCCAAGCAGTTGACATTTAGAGAAACTGAGCAGGGAGAATTCAGGTCTATGACTTCCCCGGACTTGCATGCTCTATGGGGCTGTGACATGTCAAGCAGCAGATGAAGAAATTATTCTGAGCAAGTGTATTTTTCTCCTATTGCCCTGCAGACAAGCACATACAGATAAAGAGAGACCTCTAGTGATGCTGGAGGGACTCTGCCTGTCCTCCCAGCCTGAGCATCCCTCACAACCTGAAACAATTGCTCTGAGTAGTGCAGTAATGGCCTTTCTCCTGAGTGGGAGAAAAACACAGGCTGATCACAAGAATATCTGCTCATCCACGGAGGAGGTGGAGGGATGGTGCTCAGAACATAAGAATGATCATGCCAGATTGAAGGGGTTCAGAAAAACTGATAAAGGAAAGTGAAATGGGCTCAGGTCTTGCCTACACCCTGCTGCTCTATTTGCAGCTATCTGAGCTTCAGCACAGTCCTGGGATCAGGCATATGATTCAGCATGTGGAAAGTGGATAATTGCCAGTGCTAGGAAATGATGTGCAGTTCAGCTGCAATTTGGAACATGTACTGAAATTTGTGTTCAGGCAGAGAGTTCAGCAGCTGTCAGCTCAGTGTGGCAAGAAGCAGGACCAAGGAACAGCAGGTCCCTGGCTGAGCCCAGCCATACCAGGAGATGCAGTATCCCCCTTGCACAACCCTGACAACTGCAGCATCTTGCACTCAGCTGCAGGAAAGAGTAGTTTTGGCTCTTGCTGAATTCAGCCTCAAAACACTCCAGTGTCCAGGTGTGAACAGAAAGGATGATGGACTGTGCATAAAGGCATGCTCATGACAAGCATCCAACACTCAGCACAGAGAGAAGGCAGGCTGTTCACCTTCCCAGCTCTTGGTACGAAGGGCTGGACACAGAGCCAAGAAAAAAGTTTGTCTATTCAGACACACAACTAGCACATTAAACTTTCAAGGTATGAAAAGGGTTTGAAGAGAAGCATGAGAAGAGGGAAATGAAGGGGTAGACTTAGTTATGGCAGAGCCACAGTGATTGTTCTGTGCAATATCAAAAACAGACACATATACCTGTCCTGTTGTTCTCAAACACATGGCAAGAAGAGAAATCAAGGACTCCTGCCAGCCAGAAAAGAAGGCCTCTCCTGCCTGCTCCTGCCACTTTCTCTGCAGGTCTGAGCTGTGATTACTCAATTAGCAGCCCCTGTAGTACCTTCCTTCCATTCAGCAGTCTCTCCTTTGCCCAGCCAGCAAGTAAATCAAAAAACAGCAGCTCTTTCCCTGGGCTTTCTTTTTCTTGTGCTAGCCCAAGCCTTGGTGACCTCCTGCTGGGAGAGGGGCAGTCATATTTTGCTGGAATGTTTTATTTTCTGTGCTGCATGAAGAGTAATCGTGGAGGGGAGGGAGAGCACGAGAATGAGAAGGCATGTACACTGCCAGCCAGGCTGATGTCCTTGTCCTACAAGGTTATGGATCCATTTTAGCTCAAATAATAATAATAATAAAGCCTTGTAGAAGCAAGGGATTCATAAAACAAAACATGCGCTGAGCATTTGGCAGCAGCCGCCCACAGAGTGAGAAGCACACATTCAAGTTTGGAGGTACACAAACACTCGGGGATTTCAGGGAGGTGGCGGGGTTTGCGTTCCTACGTGCATGCATGTGAGCACATGTGTATGCAGAGATACCTGTCACAAGCCTGCTTCCCCTTTCCCTGCATAATTCATTGATGGTATTGCGGATACTCAGTGCATCAGAACGCAGAGGTGCGTTCAGACTAAGGAGCAATCTGACTCAAAGGAGAGCAAGTGGCAGACGAGAACAGCCTGCATGGTGACCTCCCCCTCTGCTCTGCTGCGTCCCACCACGCTTCCCAGCACAGTGCAAATGCAGCTTTTTGACAACTGCATGGGATGCTTGCACTGAACATTTCTCTTCCCTGTTTAGAGGACAAACATGAGCACAGAACAACAGAACAACTTATGCCTGAGACAGAAGAGCCTCCCCTGAGAGAATTCAGGAAACTTCAGGGATTTGCAAGTGTTCTGATGAAATCCCAATAGACATGCAGATATTTCCAAGCAGTAAGTAAGGCCCTGAGGACCAAATTCAAAACTTTTCAAGAAAAATAACAGTGGCTTTTACTTCACATATAGTGAGCCCTAATAACAATTACTACTTCTTTCTTGTAAAAGGCATGCATCACACTTTCCTGACTGCAGAGGACATCTCGCTTACTCATTTCTAGTATATCAGAACAGAGACATTTAGTTCAAATGCAAAGAGAGCTGGGATCAGCTAAGACTCCCTGGTACTTTGGAGGAGTCAATTATTTAATAAACTATGGGTTAGTCGAAAGAAGTACTGAATAAGTTAGAAATTCAGCCAGTGTTGTTGAAAGATAAGATCTATTTCTTCCTGACAGGTGTTCTTGCATTAAAAAGCTCTGGAATTAAGGGGGGGAAGCTGAAGGCAGGATCTGAGCAGTCAGGGGGGATTTCTGCATTTACTGCTCAGACTGCAGAGGATTATATTACTGATCAATGTCCACAACAGCCTAAACTGTAAGTGGCTTCTGCCCATCAGCATCTACAGGCTTGGGGTAACAAACTGGAAGACAAAAACGAATGGAAACTGAAGACAAGTCCAAAATTCTTTTCTAAAAGAAAACTAGCCATCCTTAGCTGACTAGAAACATCTGAATAAAATTGTGAGAAAAGAGACAACATTACCTTGACTTCCAGTATGAAATTTAATCATCTTGTAGAGGCTGCTGCTGAAGCTAAGCCATGATAAGGTAAAAGTGACAACGAAGTTCTGGCGTGAGAATGTAGCCAAGGGTGATCCCAGTTGAGGGAGTGTCCTCACTGACCTAGGCACAGTCCTGCAGCACCTAAGCAAGTGCTCAGAGCCAGAGGTGGGTGCTTGTAGTGGGGCCCATCCATGGCCCCAGGCACAGCAAAGTAATGAATCAGGCCCAGCTACAGCCAGGGAATCCCATCAAGAGCAGCAAAACATAGGGCTGAAGATACCACTGCAGCACAGGTCCAAGGGCAGGAGATGGGGCCAGAGACAGGGTTAGGCAGAGGCAGACCTACAGCGCAGCTGGAGAGGACTATGAGTGGCCCAGGCTGAGCTTAAATGGAGCCCCTGGGCAGAGGATGTGGGTGGGGTTCCTGGGTGGGACCAGGGCAATTAAGGCCTATTGGTGCCATCAGGACCCTGAGAGTTATGCTTAATGTAGAGATTCCCTCCACGTGGGGCAAGATCGTCCACACCAGGAGTTTGCTGCAATTGCTCTGCTGCTCTAGATGGCCCTGAGTGGCAACCTTCCTTACATGCTCCTTTAACATCTGTCTGCCTGCACACATGATGGGGAACATGGGTTCACATCCCTCAGGAGAGGATTTAGCACCGTCTAGGCAACAGCATTAGGAAAAAAAAAAAAGGCAACTATTAAAAAAAAAAAGGTAAACCCCACCAATTCCTTCAAACTGCATTAAAAAATATGGCAAATACATTTCCATTTCTCCTGAGGAATAAAAAAAAGGGGTATGTAATGGGAATACCCCTTACTGTAGTGCATAACTAGCCTGTAGGAACTGCCAATGGTGTATGGAGGATGTAAGCCCAGAAGAGGCTCAGACACTCGTGAGGCTTAGGGAAACACCCACAGTTACAGCAGGCATGATTTTAAAAGACAATATGACTTTTTTTGTGAACCCTCGTGGTCAAGGACTGACGTGTGGCAACGGCTAAACACCTTGGAAGGAGGAAAACACTAATCTCTGGGCAGCTCAGCCCCTAATTGCCCACTATAGTGTTTCTTGGCCTTCTTTCCCTAAAGTCTTCAGTTGTGGCCACCCTGAGCACTGGGGACAAAAGTCAGTTCTCTCTGCCTTGGCAATTCCCATGTTAAGGGAGTGCTATTTGCCCCAGTGCTCCAAAAGGTGCTGCAGGATCAAGAAATGAAGTGTATTTTCTGTCCTGAGGAATGAGTTGTGCAGACAGAAGAGAGCATGAAACTAGGCAGGCAGCCGGGTACAGTGACAGCAGAGAGGGCAAAGGCAGCACAGGGGTTCGTAAATATGTTTTGCATTTACTTAGGAATAGCAAAGACACATCCTTGTAGGAGCAAAACTGTACATGTTGCTTTATTATTTTCAGTCCAATGAAATTAGCTGGGATGGAGGGAGAAGTGGGGTAAACAGCAGGCAGGAACAACAGGGATGGAGGGTCTGTACCATGAGGGTGCCCTGTACCATGAGACTGCACAGACCCCAGTCCCAAACCTGCCAAGCTGGGTGGTATCTTGGGAGCTCAGTGTGGCCAGGCAAAACTGGGGGTCTGTTCTCAAAGCTGTGGCAGCCCCACTGTTGCCGGGATGGAGGCCTGGCAGCAGGGCCCCTTTGACTCACTGCAGGAAGCTGCATGGAGCCCCCAGCTCCTGCTGCTGCTTCACAGCACTGGGACCCCATAAAGACCCATGCCTCTCCCTGCCCCTTCCCTGGTCCGCCCTGCTCCCCTCCCTGGCACTGAGAGCAATGGGAGCCTGTGCTCGCCCCATCCATATGCCCCATGGGATTGGAAGGAAGCAGCATGGTGCCTGCCATGCCCATAGGCACGTTGGTCACTTATTCCCATACTGCATTTAGTGATTTATATATTTGATGTAGGAGCCTTTGCATGTTCCCCCCACCCCTTGTCTCCTTTCACCATCTGTCTGTTCGTCGAGAAATCTGTTCCAGCTGACCTCGAGCTGACCAGCGCTTCCCTCTTCCCTGCATCCTGCCATGGGCTCCTCCAGACATTTCCAGCTCAGCTCATGGGCTTTTAGCTGACTATGCAAATGTCACACAGCCAGCTGGTGTCTGCCTCCCAGAAACACATGTTCAAAGGCCCCCTGGACAGCCAGGGGGGAGAGGGGGCAGGTCCCTGTGCCCTGGCCCAGGGGCTGTGCACAGAAAGTTACTTAGCCAGGAATTATTCAACAAACAGATGGGAGGAGGGAAGGAAGGTCGGGGAACACAGAAAATAAGAGCATGGTGCATCTGTGTCAGTATGTGTAGGTGTGAATGTATGGAGGTCCCAGGCAAGTGTGTGGGAAGTGCAAATGAAATCCCTGTGTGAGGATGAGTGGTGGTGGAAGGGGTGTGTGGGAGAGACGTACAGATCAGGGAAGGATGTTGCTGATAGTTTTATGGCCTCCTCCTCCTAATGACACCTACTGCAGCATGCAAAAGGAGCTCTATTAGAACACCATAAAGGAAATGCAGCTGTCAGAGGGCCAAACAGCAGGCTTATGAATACAGGCCCCCAAGAGCATTACTAAAGCAAGGAAAGGCCTGGAGGGCTCATTTCTTCTTCAAGATCTCTGATTTCTCTCTATCACCTAATGCATGACTATTCACCTAAGGTCTCTAGGTCTCCATTGAGGAAGAGTGTGGAAATGCTAAAACTGGAGCTGAGGATTTGGGGAGTAATTTGGGTTTGAACCAAGGAGAGGAGAGAGTAGAAGAGTATTTGCCACAGTACCCCACCATGGCTGGTACCACTGTAGGACATACGTGCTCAGCCAGAAGGTCATGCATGTGCAGCCGTGCATCTCATCTGGGTATTTTTGCAGGGCACAGGCTGTGACACAGTCATTTCCTGAAGTGCTGGCAAGGAACAGGATTAACATGGTGATTCCTCCTAGGTCTTTGCCATGAACAAAGTGAGAGGAAGGCTTGGAGAGAAAAGGCCAAAGCATACGCAGTTCCTTTTATGGACTACCTCAACCATTTATGGACATCCTCAGAAGCTCTGGTGCTGCACCCAAAGGCTAATACAGCCTTAGTTTCTCAGGCAGAAAGGAAAGGTTGGGTGTTTCCAGGTAGTTACATAGGGCTTAGACACTCTCTCCACCAAGCTGAGAAACTCTTTTCCTTTACCTCTTTCAGATGCTTTCCCTCATCTAACTTCAAGTGTCTGGGTATTTACTTCTGGGTATTTACTGATAAGGGGGACACCAAGTCACATTTAGCCTTCTGTAGGCTAAATAAAAATCCAGATATTTGCACTCAAAATTTAACAAGATTATTCCTTGTAATCGCAATTAAAACTAGAAGAAACCAAGGCACCTCTCCCCAGCCTAAATTTCTCCTGTCACAGCTACTGCTCTAGCCCTCTGATAAGGACCCCTTGGGCTCCCTGGGAGAAGGCAGGATGGCAGCTCCAGATGTAGCTGACAGATGATGCTCTTCCTGGCCATAGGCAAGAACTGTGAAATGGTGAGCTGCCAGGAGTAGCTTTATGAAGAAATGCAGAGTGTGTGTGCAAGGGAAATCATGAGGTTACAGCATCAATACAGAGCATAGGGGAGCTGCTGGGCATTGGAGACATCTCCTTTGTATCCTGACCTCAGGTGACAGTGAAGCCTGTCCCTGAGTCAAGCCTAATGGTAGAGAAAATGTACACTGTATGAAACAAACCCAGGCAGTAACATGTGCTCCTTTCCACTGAGATTAATAGAACACCAATAAAGATAAAGAGAGCTGAATCTGTTCCCCAAAACAGCCTTGAAATCTAGGGTAAAGAGACCAGCTATTCAAGGATGGAATTGACTGTTTCCACTTGTATCTGTGTTCATCCCATCTGGATTTAGAGTAGCTCCCAGACTGACACTGGATTTTAAAAAGACCAAAGTTGAATATGTAAATGAAAACTGCCATTCCTTAGATCTGTGTTTGATGTGGTTGGGTTCAGCACAAGAAATAAAAATGGTGCTGAGTTTTTTACTGAGGAAGAAATCTGGGTTATATTTGCCCAAAGCTCAACGGAGGCAAAGCTAGGGGAAATCACGGGGCAGATCAGCAGACTATATGGCCATAGAACCAGATCACATATGCTAGATGCTGTGTCATAGGTCTTGGTCATCCTAGAGATTATGGTGAAGGTACCTTACAGACAATTCCTCCAGGATCAGGGGCTTGGGCTAAAGGGAACAAGGCAGCCCTGTAGTGGCTGATGCAGTCTTTAGAGCAGAGACTTGTGAGTGCATGCTTTGGGCACTGTAAGCTGAATGTCACTGGACAGTTTGAGGCTGAGAGAGAAGACCTTAATCACCAGCCTTCTGTGGCCTTTCTGGGGCCTTCAACCCAACCCTCATGGCAAGCACAGCAGAAGCACACCATGGCAAGCTGCCAGGAGTATGAGATAAATAGGCCTATCAGCTTGGTCCAAAGGGCCATCCAAGCCACTGGCCTGCTCTAACAGGCAGACTGGGAGCAGCACTGGTTGCAAGGGCGAGCATTGTCCTGCATGTTAACGTGAAAGAAAGAGATTGCATCCCACTTCTTCCAGGGCCCAACAAATACCAGCTAAGCACAGCATGAAGCCAAAAAGAGCAGAATTTAGCTGCACTCAGTGCGCACTCATGTTTTTCTCACACTCTTTGATAGGATCTTTGTGCCTTATACTGGCAGTCCTCACCTGAGCGTCTGCAACATTTTCGTTGTTACACGGCTTTTCCCTGGTAACTCCAATATCCTGAGTTCAGAAGTCACCCATTAAACAGATCAAGAAAGAGACCATAAGGCTGCATCTATACTGGTGAATTTACCAGGGCACAGGCTCTAGCACTGGCAGTCTTTGAAGAAGGGCATGTTCCTGGCAGGGTGCTGGTCGCCACCAGCTTGTGCTCTCTCAGGCACAGCCTGGCTGCAATTTCTGGGTGGGAGCACAGGCAACATTCCATTCCCCAGAAGCAGAACAGTTGTGCTATGGTGGAGAGCTTTGGGACATTTCAGCATGAGCCATGCGCTACAGCTTGCATTTGCTTGAATATCCTTGCATAGGCATAACTGCAGAAGCTCATTGAAGGATACCAAAGGGAACTCATTTCAATGGGAAACTCAGAAACTGCAAACCACTGGAGTGCCCTCTGATGCTCAGGGCTGAGAACACACTAGGCAAGAGCCAGCACCTGGGCCCATAAATCCTCAGCCTAACCATAAGACCAGAACTTGAGCATCCAGTTTAACATGAACCCGGGGAGCTGTTCTCTCCTGGCTACCACCAAGCACATTGGCTTGGCCTCACAAGCAGCTCTGAGCCAGCAGCCCTCCCACCACCCAGCCCAGGCAAATGGGGTGCAGGGCTCCCACTGGGCTCCCCCATCTCCGTGGGAAGGCTGCGAGGCAGAGCGTGTGAGGAGGGGGAGTGCGCTGCGTCTCATCTCTCCGCTCCCTTTGTATGTACCTCCTGGTACGATTATTAAACGCAAATTACAAAAGATGTGACCCAAACGATCTTTATTTCTTCTTTCACTGAGCGGTGCCTGCAGGTCCTGATTCTGAATTCCGTTTCAATTACTGATGCCATTTTAACACAAAGCGGCTTCTGTCTGCAATTACCGGCACTGACGGCGGCGCAGAGGCAGCTCCAGTGGCAGAACACAAAGCGTGGCATCTTCCGCTGTTTAGAAACTTTCATTTGCCGTGATTAAAGGCAGCAGGCGCGGGAGGTGTCTGTCTGTAGACGTGCGCTGTGCGGCACGCTCCTTCCCGGCACAGTCCCCGAGAAACCAGCCCTCAGCACTCACCTCCACGAATCACTCAGGAGGACTTCAACTGATGTTCCAGCCGATATTATGTAGACGAGCTGACAGAGTTAACCCATCACGCTTTAGCTTTGTAAGGAAACTCTCTGCTTTTACTGCTGGTAACATCGAGCAGCCTGAGCTGCAGAGCAGAGACGCTAGTATAGGCTGGGGCACAGGGCGATGCAAAGATGAGCGTTTTCCTTTTACCCTGGCAAGCTAAAGCACTAGTAAAAAATTTACAAAATACACTTTCTTCACTCCCAGCTGAAATGCAGACTCCTGTGTACAAGGGTAGGAAGTCCTACATATATTGCCACAAATTAAGAGAGATGAGGAATCCCAGAGCCAAATAAAGCGGTAAGAGGAGATGCACATCTGCTGAAGTTGACAATTACCTAAGACAAGAGGGGCTGACACCTGAAATCCATGGGGCTTGGATCCCACCTTGCATCCTGTTGCAAAACCATTGGCTCCACCTGCACAGTGTAGTCTGGTTCTCAAGCAAAATTCACAACAACTGCAGTTTGACAGCTGAAGTCGGGCACAACGGAATTCAAAGAGTACATTTCTGTGCAGCAGCTGCACGTTGTTCCCTGTGGCTGTATCTGAAAGCCACTGCTCTGCCTCAAGCTGGGCAGTGCCTGCATGCTGACCCACAGGCAGCCACTTGTATCCCTCCAGAACACCCAGGCCCAAGTCAGGCAGGCAGACACATTAGCTTTGCTGCTGCTTCTTCAGTGTAGGCACCTGAACCTCTTTGTCCTTCAGCCTTCTCCACAGGCTCATCTTCCTTGTGCATGAGCATCAAGGTTATTCTCATCTTTTAAAACCCTTCCTTTCTGTCCAGCCTCCACCAATGACACCTGCTTTGTGTCCCCTCACTCCCATTCCCCACACAATCCATAACATACCAACCATTTTCCACGTGCTTTTTAATGCCACTGCTCTCAATGGAGCTTCCACAAATGCCAGGAAGAAACCAACTGCAGGTGCTGCTGGCTGGTGAGAGGTAGTGTTCACATTTATTTTGTTACCTCGTTTGTTCTTGCCTGTTCCTTGACAGGTGGTTTATTTTTCTCAGGAGGTGTTACTTCTCTCTTTTGTATATTGCTTGCACGAGTGTACAGCACCAAGCCCATGTCAGCATGGCAGTGACACATGCAGTGTGAGTGGGCAGCTGGGGCAATGCTGTTGCCCAGGGAAGGCTGTGCTGCAGTTCAGCAGTAAGGGGTAGGTGCCTGAGATGCCTCAGCTGGGTTGGTGCAGGTATGGGGGAACACTAGCCATGGAGGCCCCAGCTCTCAGAAGTGATACAATACTTGGCCAGAGCTGCCAGCACAGGAACAGAGGGACGCTCAGAAAGACATTGTCATCCCTCCCCTTTAAAGCCCTCCCAGAGCTTGCATGGGTGGAACAAGTTTTGAGACTCTGCCACAAAATACAACTTAAATTGGTGGTGTGTAGGTCAGGCAGGTGGTTCGCACCCCTTTGCTGCACAACCCCCATTTTCCAACAAGTCCCTGGGGTCTCTTGGGCTGCATGGCCCCATGGGGAGTGAGACAAGGACACTGAATCCCACAACTCCAAACGACAGCCCTGGAAAGGTCTCCACTCCAGCAGTGGCTGGTGCCCAACATCAGCTGGATATCCTGATCCCACGCTCTGGCAGGGCAGCCTGATTCGCACGGGCTTGGCCAAG
The DNA here is from genome assembly GCA_013396755.1 of Sclerurus mexicanus. Taxonomy (NCBI): domain Eukaryota; kingdom Metazoa; phylum Chordata; class Aves; order Passeriformes; family Furnariidae; genus Sclerurus; species Sclerurus mexicanus. The sequence continues at coordinate 1,709,218 of VWZF01006311.1, read as the reverse complement.
CCACTGTCCCGGGCAGGCAGCGGAGGGTGAGGAGAGGGCAATTTACAGCCATGGTTATTGAGTGGTGTGTGAGTCGTTTGTCATGCTGAGCCCTGGCACCTTGTTCTACCTGTGTTGTGCGTGTTTTATTGGTGTTGAGCAGAGGGAGGCCGGAGCAGAGGGGAGTCTGGGAGGAAAGGCACTCAAGTGAAAAATGAACTGAGCCAAACAGGATTGAGAGAGAGAGAGAGACATGTAGGGGAAGAGGGTGAAAGGGCCAGATTATAAAACACAAGACAAATGTCCCCACTGGTAGCAGGGTTAGGGAGAGAGGGAGAGGAAAGAAATGAGGGGGAGCAGGGGAGGAAAAAGAAAGAGAAAATGAAGACACTGCCTTATGGCCAGCACTGTCCTAGCGGGATCAGGGATGCACATGTAGTCAGAAAGATAATTCTCAGTTTAACAAAGCAAGAAGAGGAGGCGGCAACGGAGGAAAGCTACAGATCCAAATAGAAAGTGCCCCAGGGTGTCCAATCTGCTGGGTTTAAAGAAAAAAATCATTTTGCTTCATCCCCCTCCTTCTTCCACTGGGGAGCTGGCTCCTTCCCTGTCCCCCCAGCCACCACCACCAAAAGGAACAGGGCTGGGGAGAGAGCAGGTCTGTTTAGAATTTCACATCCCTTCCATCCTGCTCCCTCAGTGCTAAACTTTCAAGACAAAAATCATAAAACGAGGTGCTTTGTTGGTGAGGCAGATTCAGAGATCTTCCTGTTAGGAACAAGAAAGGGAAGAGAGAGACAGAGAGTGAGACAGAGAGATAGATAGATGGAGGGCTGGCTTTGTGCTTGCAACAAGCCACTAAAGGTGCATTTTTAATTAAATTTATACAAAATGTGTCAGTTTTATCTCTATGTTTCAAACCTGACTCTTTTCTATCAAAGTAAAGTATTGATCTTCACTGCCCCGAAGCTACCTGACTGAATTAAACAGAATAAATAGAAGAAGGACTGAAAGGGCTTAGAAACAACTGCAGAGAGGCGAATGTTTAATGGCTCCACAGTCATTTGCTGCAATTAAAAAACAAAACCGTTTAGAGGGGCTGTTAACACCTTGAAGTCTGAAAATCCTCACTTCAAAAAAGCCCCAAAACAGCTTCCAGGCAAAACATTTTAATTGCCATAAATACTTCCAACCTCAGCCATCACTGGTGTGTGTGCACGTTATCCAGATAGACAAACAGATCCCTGGGCCCAACAAGACAGAACTTGCTCAGCTGGTGAGATATAGGCCTGCTCTATATGGCTCAGAGACACCTTCAACCAGGGAAAGGCATGTATCCACTGTGAACCAGATATATATCTGCTTTATGTAAGCAAAAAACCTGTTTATCTGAGAAGTTAACGATGAATGTTTTAGAACAAGTATTCCAGGGCCATTTGCCTAATGTGGTGTTGCCTATACTGAACAATATTTTCCAAACTCATCCAAGTAGGCATCTTACAGAGCTCTCTCTCTGCTTGCCTCGTGTCACAAGATGCTGTCACAGACAGTGCCACAGCCAGTCCCACTTGAAGAACTGTGTTGGGGCTGGTGTACCCTGTGACAAGAGCCTACAACCCCTGGAACAGGCAGGGCCCGCAATTTCATTACAGGATTTTGGCAATCAAGTGACTTAAAAATACAACCAACCAATCTTCTCCCTCCTGCCTCCCCACTTGCTTGCTTAATCTTAACGCAATGTGGTACTGTGTGATCTACCAAAGCCTTTCTCAATGGCCTGTGCATCTCTCAGCATGGAGATTTCCCATCCCTATTTTGTGGTCATCTTCTGCTGAATCCAGCAGAACTCAATTTTGGGAACTCCATAGAGAGAGACATCAGTAAGCTCAAGAGCCCTGTTGGCTTTAGACTTCCAGAGTTTGCACTGGAAAGTAGTTGGGCACATTCAGAACTCATCCCTTATCCTGGCTATTTCTGGGACAGGAGAGCAGCCTTATCGTAGGAAGCCGTTTTTTTGGGAGATGATTACAGTTTATCTCAGCAGGGGTATTACCAGGTGGGCAGGGCCCTGTGCTGTTCCTGGGGAAGATGTTTTGTATAGAGACTGTGAAGTTTTACTTCGTGTTTATGAAAATCTGTAAGGAGATCTATAGCCTGAAATCAGCTTTGGGTTGTAAATCAAAATTAGCAAATATATTGGCCTTGTGCATCAATTAATTTAGTGAAGTGATGTGGCTGTAACACTGGATGGATGCTTGGAGGGGCTGGATTCAGTCCCTAGCTGTGTCACTGTCTCACCATGGGACCCTGGAGAACTTGGGGGCATAGAGCAATAGAGAGATACTAGATATGGCTGTAGAAGAGCCAGCTCAGATCCCTAAAGAGGATTTACAGCACTCAGAGGGGTAAGTCCAGGGTGCTGCTTGTCCCTCTGGGTTAGATGGGATTTGCTATCTGGACTAGCTTTGAGAAAGCTCAGGTATAGCTACAATAGCCTGAACTATTATCCCCCATTTATTTATCAGGTTGATTCACCAAGCCATACAGCCATCTGTACATACAGCCCCACAGGCCACAGGGAGCCACAAGCTTAGCTCTAGTTTGGCTTTGGAGCAAAAAGAACTGAGAAGGTTGCTTGGCTTGGATCAAATTATTTGGCGATTTCCCAAGGCACTTTTCTGGCTTTGTGAATAGTTCTTCTGATCAGGGTAATGAGCAGAGCAAGACTTCAGCCTATCACGTGGACTGCAAGTCCATCTCTTTTGGCTGATTCAAAATGTCCGACAACACCAAAAACTGTGCCCCTCATCATTTCAGGGCCAAAAACCATCCTGAGAATTTTCCTTACTTTGGTCTAAAGGAGGAATGGTTTTTGTTGAAGAAGAGTCAGATCATAAAAGCTCTGATCAATTATTAGTGGGTCAGTTTGGGCAAGTGAGCCCTGCGTTTTCTCATCTTTCAAACATTTTGTTCAACATTAAATAATGACAAAGAGATTTTTTGTAAATAACAGAACATTTCACATGGAAGCAAAAGCACAAATGTCACCATTTCTTGTTCTTTCCTGTGATTTTTACAGAATCACATGTTTTTAAAGGATCTGTGAAGCCATGCACAATGAGTTTGCATTGTGGCAGCTCCCTCACCAGCATCTGAACTGCAGGTTAACACTCATTCCAGTCAGCTGCAATACTCACAAGCAACAGAAGTGCAGGGACAGAAGCCAGCATGGCTTTGCTTGACAGAATTTCAGAGCTATGCTCTCGCTTGAGCACCAGGAAGTTCTGCCCTATACCCTTCCTGGGCCTGCAGCCTCTCAGGGGTGAAACAGCCCTATAAATTGGAGCCAGTTGCCATATTCTGTAGCAGAGGATACATACGCATTCAGTCAACCTGCAACTTGTGCATCTGAAATGAACTGTTTGGGAACCAAAGAAGATGCCTTTTTAGCGCTAAGGTTGAATACTCCCGCTGCTTACGGCCAAGCTCCTGCTGCTGCCCTTCAGAGCATTCTGCTTTGTTACGGACCCCTGATTAACACTTTCTAAGCATTTCAGCCTGCACTCCAGTCACTTTGCAGATTGCAATGAATGCAGATTTGAGTTTATGGGTTCATAAAAGTGTGAATTAGCACAACAATTTTCTCCCAGCCTATTTGCACAGCCCTTCCTTGAGTGACCTGTCCCTTCAGACAACGCAAATATTTTAGCTCAAGCAAACTGCCCAGTGAGACAATTTTAATAGACTAGAATGAGATCTGTGGCCCCAGGAAGCAATGCCTGCAGGAGCACAAAACAGGAGCATCACTGTGAAGACCAGCACTTGCATCTTTTGACAGCACTATAAAGCACTGAGAAACAAACTCCTCTAGCCCCTGTAGGAACTGCAGCGATCCCAGCAGCCCTGGCAGTGCCACTTGGACAGGCTCTGAGCCTGGCATTGCTATTGCCACCCATGCTAAGGAGAGAGAGGTCAGGATCTCTCCCTTGCCTGTCATGCACTGGTGCAGTGTAGTCACATAGCCTTGCATCAATACACTGGGCCAGATAGAGACACCCCAAAATGAGCACCTCACAGTGCCCCATTGCTGTTTCTCCTCACATGTGCCTTAATCTCTTCCAGCCTCTACTCCGACATCCCATATCTTTGGGCTGTGGAAAACACTGTCACCTAGTAATCTGCCTCTTTTCCTGCTCTCTCCGTATCAGTGGTGTGATCAGTCCTATCTCTGCATGGAGGAGGGGCTGGCTGACCAAATTTCTTTAATTAAAAGAAAAAGGATCAGGTTTATTTCAGATAAGCAGGCAGGATTAAAATAGACAGAAAGAATAGACAAGGGGCAGCTGTCAGCACTCCAGCTGATCCAGTGTGATTATTAATAATGATAAGCAGGAGAAGAGGGCTAATAAAAGGATAATGAAGTGGTCCTGAAAGTGACAGGAGATTGAGCCTGATAAGAGAGCCTATGGCCCGGAGCTGTTCTGGCCCCAGTGAGGTCTCTGCAGAGCAACCTGCTGGGGCAGACTTGGGTAGCAGGACAGTGGGTGGAAAGGTTCCATCTCCCCAGGGACTGTGGCAGAGAGATTAATGGGCTCAGGAGCTCTGGACGTCCATGTTGCACAGCATTCATGACTGAATCAGTCAATCGGGATGCTTCCCAGGCTGTGACTGCAAGGAGCGCAGGTCATCTCCCTGGATAAAGAATGGTCCTGGAAGGACTGGTCTCATCAGGGCAGCCAACTGTGGATCCCCCATGTGCCCTGCCTTGGCCCTCACTCAGCAATGCACCATCCCAGCACAGCCCCAGACTGGGGTCCCACATTTCAAAAGAAAGTGGAAGTGGGAGCAGCTGCTGAGGTGTGGGGGCAGTTGCTGGGAGGGCACAGAAGCAGCATAGGGCATCTCTGCCCAGTCTGTGGATCGCCCATCAGCCCAGTTTCCCCTGGCTCTGTCAACTCTCCAGGCCAGGAAAGTGTCCCGTATCTCCAGCAGTTGTCCAAAAAGGTGGAAGGATGTGGCTGCAGAAAGAGCAGCCTGTGGAGGGTTGGTTCTGGGTGATCTTTCCCAAGGGAAAGTTCACATGCAGATCATGAAACACAGACAAAAGACTGCTGCAACCTGAAAACATTACAGTACCCACCTGTACTAGCTGGATACAGCTCTTGGCAGTGGTTTGGGTCAGTCCAGGGGAAATAAGGTGTGGAGTTATTTCCCAGGAGCCATTAAACAGAGAATCAAATCCCACTTAACAGCAAATACAACCTCCATCCTCTCTGCCAATGAGAGGATCAAATCATCTGTAAAGATGGAAAAGAAGGAAGAGGGAGATTGAGGACTCAGAACCTCACAGCAAGCCACAGAACAAGTCAGATGGCTGGAGAAGGGAGGACTCCGTCAGGAATAGTGTGGGAGGAACTGAGGATGTTTGGGACAAACTGGATTAGTTTCCATTCAGATTGGTCTCTTTTCCATCCAAACGTCCCCCTCTCCCTCTGAAGTCTAGAGCATATCTCCTTCTTCAGAGGGAGAACTACTCTGACCTGGGCTGTGCCATCCCACCCAGGCCAGCAGGCAGGCAGGGGCTGGCCGTGTGTTCTGCTGGAGCAGCCAGGCTGCCCCCATGATCAGCCACCAGCAGCAGTGTGCAAGGCCCAAGAGAGGAGCTGGGAATACAGGCTCTGGCTCGTGCTGCCTGGCGCTGTGCTCCCGCCACTCCGGGTCACCGCAGCAGATGCTGGGAGCATATGCCATGAATTAATTCTATTTTTCATGAGATGCTTTGGAGAGAGGAACGGCAGTGCCTTTCCAACTTATTAACATAGGAGCTCCCCCCCACCTCCCATCACTTTGTCATACTTAATAAACAGCCAGACAGACCCCTTTAAGAAGTTCAATGGAAAGTTGCTGGGTCTGGCTTTTTTTCAGCTTTAATTTCCTACAATTTTTCCAGCGCTGCCTAGGCTGTCTCAGCCCCAATATTCCCCAGTCACTGACAAACTGCACTCTAGTAAGGCATCTCCACCAAGAAAGTCTATAAATATCACAGGTATTATTACAAGCAAAACCAGAGATTCCTAAAACTGATAGGACCTAGACTTAATTTTTTCTTTATGCCCTTCTTTTATTTTATCTGTGATGAGGTTTGCCATTTGCCCAGTATTGCTCTGTTGAGCTCTGAGTCTCCCAGAGGCTATCTGCAGGCAGATACATCCACCCAGAATCCCAGCAAGTCCCTGGGCAGACACCCCAGATCAGCTCACTGAGCTAAAAATGCTGCTGATACACACACTTTGACAGGTTTGCAGCTCTTCCTCAGCAATGTATGAACAGAGCAAAACAAAGAATAAGCAGGACACAAGACTCTCTACACTGAACTGTTGTCTTTGAAATGAAGATAGAAAACACTCGCCAGGTATATGAAAGCTTTGTTGGAATTGTGAACCCATTTCTAACCCTGATTCTGCCCAAGATTCATTGTGTGGCCCTGGGCACACCACTGCAACCTTGCTTTACCCCTCTACGGTAGAGAGTCTGTGGAGACCAACAAGGGATTTCTATGCTGCAGCTAAGCAGGAACTGAGTGCACTGGTTTGAAAACTGCTCTCCAACCAGAGTAACGCCTGTGCAGGCTACAAGAAAAAGTTACACCTGCCATTTCCTCCTTTGCATGCTCTTTCCATAGGACTTGTCAGAAAAGCAGTTTCCTGAGGCAGCTTTGTCACAGCCAGTACACACTGGTGCATCAATGAACCACGAGCTGGCCTGGGCATGCAAAAGCAGCTCATCATTTCTTTTTAGCAAGGACAGTAACAGGTGTGTGTTCTCCTCTGACAGTACCAGGACCTGAGAAAGTCTCAGGTCTCAGTCATCCTCCAAGCACTGCAACCCAAACACAACTGTGGAAGGAAGGAAGGAAGGTGGGAACAACTTGCTGGAGAGAAGGCAAAAGCCAGGCACCCACCTCTCCTCCTCCAGCTGGGGAAGGAATTGATGAGACATGGAAACAAGTCTCAGTCTATTAAGTTTATTGAAGGAAATTAAAGATCACAGTGCACATAAATACTGAAGCAAGGAGAAAATATCTGACAGCATTGGAAAGCAGTCTCAGGGAACAGAAGATGAAACTCAGAAACTGAGTCTAGAAATAAAGCAGATTTTAAACAATAAGGGCAATTATCTATTGGAAACTAACAAGGAGTGAGTTTCAAATATACTGCCTGCCTTTCTAAAAGACAGGCAAAGCTCAGCCACATCTCACTGGACTCTGCCATGGCCTATATTATAATAGCTCAGACTAAATGAAGAGAGCTACCTCTTCCTGCCTTAAAATAGATGAGGCTGTCATTTATTTCAAGCCCTTCTCTTAAACTCTGCATGGATATTTGCTGGGATCCCGAGGTCCCAGACTGGGCACAGGCCTGGCCCACACACACCTGCGTCCCACCCCACAGTATCCCTGCCCAGGGCCCCCAGTCAGAAGAGGGTAGCCACCAGGACCCACTTTTTTCCCTCTCAGACTGGCTTGTTGGGTTTCTCTGATTTACTAAAGTATTTTTGCTTGCTGAATTTAATTTTTTTTTTCCTGGAATGTAGGAAGCATTCTAAATTCTCTTTGGCCAAGAATCATAGGTATCACAGAAAAATAGATTTTAGCTCAGCTGGAAAGTTTCTGCTCATACCAAAAGAGGTTTCGCTGCTCAGACAAAGACTTTTGGATTATTCTCTATGCATTGGCCTCTCTTCTGTCTCACCTAGTTTTCTAGTTATAGGAGAGATTTCTTGGTTGTAAAAAGCTTAGGGTGTCCTTAGGAAAGAAAAGCCTCCATTTATTTTTGTGGCTCCAGATTGGGCCACAACTGCTTCTCTCTTGTTGGTAAAGTTGTTTGGCTTACAAATTCTGCAGAGTACTGAACTCACAGTGAGTTATTTGACCTGTCCTGCTGCCACAAAAATGGGAATGTAAGGCTTTATTAGACTGACCAAACAATCAAAGAAGAGCAGCAAGCTTCCTCCCAGCACCTGCACCACCCCCCCCAGAAGTATGCAGCAAGATTCTCCAATGGGAGGAGGCTTTGAAGGACATTGGTTTAGGAAGTAATGTTACTGTTTCCTGCAAATAATGACCGCAGCTCTACAGGGACAAGGTATTAACAGCTAAATGGGTTTTTCTTTAGATGAAAATAAGAGTGGGTCACTTGGTTCCAAGGAGACACCCACCAGGGAGTTACCTTGTTTGAGAGCATCAGGCTCCGTTCTTTCACACGCACGGAATAAACACTATTTTCTTTGCAAACTACCTATTGCCTGAAGCAATCTCCACTCAGGCTGTGGTTTCAAGTAATTGCAAAAGCTAAGTGGGGTTATGCCTGGTCAGAATTTAGCTGGGAAAAGAGGTGTTGGCAGTTTAATAGGTGATGCTGCTTCCTGAGTCAATACAGAGGTAATGTTGCAGGAAAAGGGTTAAACTAGCTGGGAAAGGCTGGAGGCTGTTGAATGAAATGTAAACCAGATATCCTGACAACTTCTGATGTCTGTTGTGAGGAAGATGGTAACCTTGATGTCCAAGGAAAACAAATCTTATCAGCCTCAGCTTCTCTGATAGCCATCACTGCAAACCACACTCCATTGGAAGATGGTCCACTCCAGAGAGGTTGTGTTTCCATAGAGGAAAAACAACCATTAGAGTTATCTGTAAATCTACTATTGAGGTGGAGCAACTGTTCTTAAGTTAATATTTTATTGTATTTAGAATTCGTCGTCTCTTTTGAGAACACAGATTCTTATTACAAAATACCCAAAACTTCTCTCAAGACAGTTTTTCTGTGAAGCCAAGTCCTATTTATTTTCATGTCTGAAATAAGTTCTCAAATACAAACAAGTGAATAGAAAATTAAAGAGCTAAACTATTTACAGGGGATGTATGTATGAGATGTCTAGTGTGCCAGTGCTCTATGGCACACTGAGGTGGTCCTCTCTCTCAGACTGTCCCACATCCCACTCAGTTACTAGTTCTGAGGACACCTCTGTGAAGAGATGGTCCCAATCCCAGCTGACATCATCCTACAAAGAGGAAAAAGACAAACATGCTGAAATGTTACTGGTGACACCCAAAGTTCTCTAAACAATGACAGATATTAAAGATGAACAGTGAAGAGAGAAACTAAATGGTAACTGCCCCAATGAGGGAAGTCTCTGATTCAGTTTGCTAGAACAGCAATACTAGCCAAAATGAAATGTGAATCCCTGATACAATTTAAAAATGTTGCCAGAATTGTTCGTGTTCCAAAATTCCATAAAGGACAGATTTTTTTATACTTGTTAATATTAGATACTCTCAGGCAGGGCATAAAGAGGAGCCATAAAAATCTTCTATCCTTCTGCACTTCTGCAGAAGCATGTGCAGTTCAAAGCTGCAGAAATCCTTTCTTTCAAGTCCTGAGCTCCTGCTCACCCAGTTGTACTGAAGTTGTTTTGCCCTGCTTGAAAACGGCTCTACCCAAACCCTATTTCTGCTGGGAAAATGAAACCTTTCACAGCTTCTCCGCCTCACCAACAGAAGTTTACTATTACAGTCTGAGACACACGAGAAGCTTTTATCTTGTGTTTCCACAAAAGACTCACCTCTCGTAGTTCATGCTCTGGAGCCAAAACTTTGGTGAGCAGCTTCAGGTCTACCTCCCCATCCTATGGATACACACAGAGTCACAGTCTTACAGACATTAAGTAGACACCCTCATTTTACCAGACAGGTCTTGCTACAGATCAGCACATTTGACTCATATGGGTCATATACTTTGTCCAGACAACAGGAGGAGCCTCACCTGAGCAGCAGATGCCACACCACAGCACATTATTTACAGATACAAACAAACACAAAAGTCGCACTGCAGAGAGGAACAGACTTACAGGCAGACTGCAAGTTGTTTGGATGATAATGCTGTGTATTTTGTACAGCTGAGTATCACTGTGGAGGATGATGGGCTCCTGGAAGGAGAGGGCGTCACACTGGTCAGCCCATAGTAACTTCCACTTACCAGAGTCTGAAAGGCAGCATACTTCATTAGATCTTTGTCCAGGTCTTGGTAGGTCAGCACTCGGTTCACCTGCACACTGCAACCAGAAAGGGTTAAAGAATAAGCCTGGGTCAGCATGGAAGCACATGTGAGGAGAAGGATGGCACCAACAGTAGTCTGGTGACACCCATCTTTAGTGCCCACATCATCCCTGTAGACTCTTGAGATGGATGCACCCAGACAGAAGCACATATCAGACAGTGAATGAACAGTCATTGACAAATCTGTGTATCAGATTGTTCAAAAACAGAATGCAGAACCATGAACTCCATCAGAGAAATCAGCATGCCAAAAAGAAGATCCAGGGACTAGCAGCAAAGGCTAGAAAGAAAAGAGAACTGTAGTGAGCCTTCAAACAGCCCCAGCACCATAGCAAAGGCAGCTCTGAGAGCAACACATATAAGCTACAGAATAGAAGGGACTTACTGATTTTCATGACTGAGTCAGAGCTATCAAATACAATTTCTTAAAACATAGCATTCCAAGAGAAACATAGTGTCAGGGGATGATATACTCTTGTACCACATTTGCCTTCACAGGTAATAAAATACTATAGAAAAGATCTATATTAATTGAATTTGCTTGTGTTTGTCCATGAAAATCACTTGTCTTTTCCATTGCAGGAAAACTATTCATACAGGAGGATGAGACAGCTTTATTAAAAAAAAAGAGAGAGAGAAAAAGAAATGAGCTCCAGTGAGAGACACAGTAATTCTGAACTTAGTCCTATAAAGTGTCAACTATTTTTGTTAACAGCTATATAATTACAATGACTACTCCACACTTTTGAGAGAGGCATCTGTGGTCAGGAGCAAGATATCCCACCCATCCAAATAAGGGTCAACAGAAACCTGTCTGTAATCTTGGCAACAGGCCCAACAGAGAAGACTTTCCTCATATGTTTAAGACAAAACCCCAAAGACTTTCGTTCTTTAAAACTTTCTGGTCTTGCTTGAGCTAACCTCAAGACTACTCTTATAGCACCTTCAAACAACAGGATTGTTCTTTGCAAATTAACTACACACTTGAGTAAGGATATCCTGTGGAGGACAAAGCAGCCTACGGCCATGCATAACCAAAACGTGTGGTAATGCACCTGTATTGGAGGCATTTGAGGTTATACAGGCAACCTTAAAACAAGCAATTCCTCACTTTTGAGAGTTTGATTTTGCAACATCAAATATGTTATTCTTATGTAGGTTTTTACAAAGGGAGAGAATATGCAGAAACTGGTTTCTCTGCCAAATAGGAAACAAGAAGTTTGCACTGTTCAGCTTGGAGCCCCAATGCCACAAAACACAGCACCAAATCCTGCTGAATGGCACTGCTGCTGACATCCAGAGTGCATAAGATGGGTTTGATTTCACTAGCTAGTCTGCACTGCTGATGAGAGCAAGAATACCTGGCAGTGCACTTACCTGGGGGGAGCTGCCACTTGCATGGCCAGATCTTCCTCCTGGACTTCCTCCAAGTCAGGGATCACAGGAATGTCTGCAACAAGAGAAAGCAGCAGCAGTAAGTGGGGAGTGTTGTGTTCTGCTCTCCTCTCACTGAAGACAAAGGTTCCCTTGCTTCACAGATATGAAGCAGACTATTTCTTATTAGAGGAAAACCCAAAAGAGTTATTTAGCAATAATTAAAAATATATTGCTTAATGTTAAAACAAGTTAATAAACCTTTGAAGCTTGGAGTCACAAGAAATCTTCCAAGAGGAGCAGCTTAGTCCAGGTAAAACTCTGTAGGCCATGGACCACGCATCTGAACACAGCCTTGAAGCCGAAAGAAGCCAGCTGCACTAAACCCTGCTGCCTGCTTGCCATCACCAGCTGGTAAGAATTTGCTTGTTATGTGTCACCATTTGCTCAGCCATCAGTCACCTAGTCTCTGTTAGAAATGAAATGTGGGGCAGAAACTGAGAGAAGCCATGTAAAACTACATGTTGAAGGAGCTGCCCTGGTGGGGTTTCAGGCTATGCAGAGACCTGTGACCTTTCTGATAGCTGAGAAAGGAAGTGCTAATGATCTAACAGATACAAACACTAGGGATGATTCATCTAGTTGTATTGTCACATACCTTTTCATGATTGCCAGTGTGACCCTGGAATGGCTGAAGGTATTCCCAGTACACAGGCTATAGCTACTCCAGCTAAAAAGGATGCTACGAACAAAAGAATTGAGGAGAGGAGGAAGAGCTGAGTGTGCACTGAATTCTGCTAAAGGAGTAAGACTCTGAGAGTGTTGCATGGTTTGTAATTTTACAAGGTACTGTAAAAAGTTAGACAAAGTAAAAAAGGAGAGGAAGAGAAGGGAAAGTAACTGGAGGCACAAAGTAAGAACAGAGTACACCAACACAGAGCATCTTTAAAGACTCAAGGCCACAAAGGCTCTCCAGAGAGCCTGAATCCTCAGACCATGCGGAAGCTCAGGGAAGAGGTTTCATTTGCCCAGTGTGCAGGCAGAGCTGGCTCCTTCAGCGCTGCAGTGAGCAGGCTGCTCCCAGCTCTGCCATGTGACTGCTGGATGGCAGCAGGCAGCTGAGCCTGGCTTTGCCCCCTTTTGCAGCCCAGGCTGAGATGAATATTCAGCAGCTGGAGAGGCATTCCCACCTATGGCGCTGAGGGCTCTGGGCAGGGTCTTCCTGAGAAGCCCCTTGTCCAGCTGCCTGTCAGAGCTGCGCAGGCTCTCAGCTGCCCTCCCTTGCTGAATGACCATCGTGTCCCCCCACTCGCTGGCCAGGAGGCAGCCCTGGCCCAGCTGCAGCAGGGCACGGGTCAGCCCAGGCCTTGGCGCGGTGGCCATCCAGAGCTGGCCACACAGTGGGATTTCTTGCTAATTGGCTGCCTGGTGGAAGGCTGAGCGGGACGGGGGCTGTCGCAAGAGCCTGGCCACGGCAAAAGGAGTGACAGCTTGGCCGGCCTCAGCAGAGCTCTGCCTTCTAGCTCCCCAGCCACCCAAGGAGCAGGTGCCTGCGAAGCAGCTCTCCAACTGCAGCAAACTTCCCAAACACTTTTAAAGGAACACTGCAGCAACAATCCCCAGGCTGTCCCTGAGATGGAGAAGGCATGTGCAAGAAAGGCCTCACCTGTGCATTGCTGGGCTTTTGGGCAGACCTCTCCTCCTCTGCTTGTAGGTAAAATATCTGGTAGAAGCTGCTATCCTGCTGGCTCTTCCCTGAAGGGGCTCCCAGCTCTTAGTAAAACTTGTAGCAAGATGCACTTATGGGGCAAAAATATCACCACAGACAGACTGATCTGTGGAAGCAGCTGGTAAAACCTGCTCAGTGATAATGTGGGAGAAAGTCCCTGTATATAAGCAACAAAGACCAAGGAGGGAACACACTGGTGAGTCTGGTCCAAGGCACAGAGTGAAGCTCTGTCCAGATGCGCCCTGTTAAGTCCAGGCAAACTAGCATGGGAATGAGAAACTATCTAACCTCTCCTGAGCTAATTTATCCTTTTCATCAGGCGACTATGAATCTTTCTCAGCAAATACAACTAAATAAAGAACCACCTGGGAAGAGAGCTCTCTTCACCCATTGAGCACATTCCCTGTAGCAGGAGAAGGTCAGGTCCTTATCCTCTTTTGACAGCAGAAACATGGAAGGTGTTTGCAGCAAACTGAATTTCTTCACTCAGTGCTCATTTTGGCAAGTGTTTCTGGAGTCTACTCTTCCCAGTAGCCTTTTCTTCTTGTTGATCTCTTTTTGTACTACAAAAAAGCTGTAAACTTAGGGCCTGGTCAGTTATGTACCTTCCATTTCAGAGGTTCCCGAAGACTCCTGGGTTCTCCAGTGCTGATTTGATCTCATTGCCACTGAATTCCATGGAGAGATTTCTAAACCCCTTGTAGAGTGTGACCTCCACTCTGTCTTAGCAAAATCCAGGCAATCACATAGAAATTCTTTCCAAAAGAAATTCAAGGCTTCAATATTTTATAGACACTTTGAAAATATTTCACACAGAAGATCTGCGAATGCTCTGGGGGCTCCTGCCAGCTCCTCCACAAAGGCCACTGCACGCTTGTTCTTACTGTAAAGTGTGGATGGCTTGCCCATTTCTAGGCAGAAGCAATGCCCTTTAGGACTGTCAAGCTGACAGCAAACAGAACAGAAATGTTGCAAATTTTAAGAAAATATCAGCTCCCTGGGATAACTGCTATCAGTAGCAAATCAGCCCTGAAATATTTGGGTCTTTATTTCACTTGTTACTCATAATTACCTCTTCCCTCTGCCAATTCCCATGGTGCCACTTCTCCACAATCCCTCTCCCTTCTCTCTCTGTACAGTTTGCAAAGTGTCTCTGCTCTCACTTTATCACCAAGGACTCAACCTTTCCCCTCACTCAGTCTCCAGCCACCCAATTGTTTTTCTTGCTCTTCTTGGGACTCACATCTTTTTTTCCTGTAAGCTCTGATAACACAGCCAAGTCACGGCACTGTCAGCTGCAGGGGGAAGAAGCACACAGGGTATTGTGCTGCAAGAGAATAGGCATACGCTGTACTTTTAATACTTCCATTAGCTGCAGTGAGGCTTTACATGTAACACTAGTACATGCAGAAAAGTTCACAGGACCATGTTCTCCCAGTCTCATGCTGCATTTTTTCAAAACCAAGGTTATATTACAAACCTCCACTTTGTGTGCTTTGCTCTGTGACCCCCATTTTAACTCCCCTGTTCAGTGTGAGGGCTTCACATAATTTTCCATAAACCTGTGTTTTTGGTGCTGAACCTTGACACATATTTTACTGGCCAGGCTCTCATGCCCATGTAGGCAAACTGTAGAAATGACTGCAAAAAAGGGCACTGCAATGAAGTCAACAAATGGTCTGTGCAACGATGAGTGAGCATCAAATGCTAGATGACATGCAAACTCCCATCCACCTCCCAGATGACGCTGAACAAGAGTGAACAAAGAATGAAACCAAAATGACTGTATTCATACAGAAGTTATGGCGGGGCAGGACACACCAGTACCAATGTTGGCTAACTGGGGTGTTAAGTAACTGCACCAAACTGATTGTCTCAGAACGTCTAAGTCCCCACATGTAAGTAAGAATAATGTTTTTATTACAATAGTTGAACTGAGCTAGGTCTTACATAAAAAGATCTTCATGACTAAATTTATGGCAAAGTACCAACAACACAAGGCAGAAGTGTGTAAAAGGTAGGAAGAAAAGATGGAGGAGAAAGACTGAGGGTGATCCATGCTACATGCAGATATTCAAACAACAGGCAAGGAACAGCAGCTTAAGTCATAAAAAAAGGAGGTCTTTATGTGTTCATATTAAAGTATATGCAGTGACCATCATATTTTTTACCTCTTAGCAAATAACTTACTGAACGGGTGAAGAAAACAACCACAGAATGCAACAAGCAGGAGGTGGGAAAACCTGCACCAACCTAATACCCAGCTACTCCTTCAAGTTGGGAAATTGCACTTCCTCTCCCAGGCAGGGCTGATTTTTGGTTTAGTAGCAACACCTGCAGGCTGGATCTCTTAAAAATCCTACAAACTCACAGTAAGATCTGGTCCTTGCCCCAAAGAACTAAATTCTCTGTTAGACACAAGACAGCATAAATGGGGACAGACAGAATCTGTTCCAGCTCAGGCAATAAATAAGTAGCAAAGATGGATCTAGAAACCATGTCCCTGGTCAGGCCTGCAGTTAGTCAGCAGTGTGGTTGCTGCTTCCCTCCTGAGCTGCTTTAAGAGTCTCCTGAGCTGACATCCTGACACCCAAAAAACCCCAGACTTCATCTCACATTGTCTGATTCACTTCACCCAACTGGGTGACTATTTCGAATGGACACTCTAGTGATGGGGACTGTGCAGCCCTCCCTGTCCACACAGCACCATATCCAGAGAACACAAAGAGGGTAGTGGCTTCTGGAGCTGGCAGTCCCCCACCAACATGAAGGTATAAGAATGAAACTAACTTTAGTTTAAGTTGCTTGCTCATAAAATGTAAAAACTGAAATAATTACAATATCTCTGCTGCCACAAAACTTTGTTTTACTGAATGCTGTTACCTTCTGCATCACGTTTGGGGAATTTTAAACAGGCAAATGGAAGGTCTGATTGAAGATGAAGTTAAGTGAAAGAAATTGGTCTCATTTAGCACATGACAGGATTCATCTGTGTTCCCAAGTCCACTGAGGTAGCATCATGGGCATTTCATATTCATGAGCTGCTGCGACACTGTGTCCCCTCATTTACAAAGCACCGTGTTCAGCAAATTCTGTCCCTGTGGACACTCTGTGCATTTCATGGTCTTGTCAGAGAGACATCAAACACTTCAGTAACCAAACACCAGAAAATGGCTTTAATTAGTGCATCTCAATGCAATAAATAATTTTTCTCTCTAAGTGGAAAAATGGAGAATTAAAAAAAAAAAAGAAAAAAGTGGAAAGCAACAGGCAAAAAAATCTTCAAAAAAACATAAAGAACAAGGGACACAGACAGCTTCTGCTGAACACACAAACAAGCCTGAAGCCTCTTGGAAGCTTTCTTAGGAGAGCAGCAGGCAATTGGAGAGGATAAAGAACAGTTCTTTGGATGCTTGGACATTAATTACGCAGGGATGCCTTTGCCTGACTGAAATTGCCCTACTAGTAGGCCAACACAGAACAGCGCACCTGCCTGATCAGCCAGCAAGAAGATGAAAACAGCCACAGCTACCAGGGCACTGCCTAAAAAGCTGAGACAGGCAGAAGATAACCTGAGTGTCCCATGTCCCAAAGCATCCTTCTCAGAAGAGAATGGTAACAGCACAGTCTGGCCAAGCTGATGGGAAAAGTCACCCTAGGAGCGGGTGCCAGAGGATTCACAGGATCTAGGGAAGGTCATGCAGCAGACTCAGTACTGACCCTACAGCCTTGCCTTAAAATAATTATGCATTTGCCTTGCGTAATATTGAATCTCAGCGAGATGGATGACTGGCTGAGGGGTCAGGTGGACCATGAGACACTGTACTTTCTTCAACAGTATAGTGCTTTCACAGACTCTTTGGTGTGGCATGGCTTCTTCTGCACCCGACAGCTTGCTGGGAACAGGTATCAGGCATATCTGCTACTTCCCAAGACTGCTACTGACACAAAGGCTCTGCCCAGTTTAAATCCCTGTGAAGTGTGAAAAGAGACAGGGCAAGGAACAGCCCTGTCAGATGAATCGCTGAGCTCAGTGCAGGCCTTCACAAGCAGTAATATATGGCCTGTATTGTGCAAGAAGTAGGAGGAGACACTGATGGTTTTACAGGTGAGGAATCTCTTAATGCGTGGCTTTATTCACCAGCAGCAGAAAAGGGGAGAGACTGGAAGCCCAAAACCTGGAGTTTACCTAGAGTCCACTCCTGAGGTTATCAGCATTTAGAGTAATAACACAGCTCTCAGCCTTACCGACAGCCCCCTGTCAGAGCACTACGCCTATCCTCCTTCCTAGTAACATCTGTTTTCCTCTTTTCCTCTCTGTTCCTTTGCAGTATTCCCCTGCTGAAACATACTCAAAAGGTAATGGGGCAGCAGATGAGAAGATGAGGTGCCCTGGGAGGATCTGGTGAACTCAGAAACACAAAACCCTCTTCAACAATGCTGGAGATGAGTGATTTTGTATTAGAGCATTACTGGGGCAGGGAAAGCAGCTTCTCAGGATGCTCCTGTGGAAGTATGTTCAGGAGCAGGTGTGTCTGGTTCTATTTCATCCCCCTCATGTTACACTGGAAAAACAAGAAAAACTACATTTCTTTTGTGCTAAATCCTTAGGTTTTTTATTTTTTCTTATATATATTTATTAAAAAGTGCCTCTTTGATCGGCAGCACCCATGACACTTCCACATCCAGAGACTCCTCAGAAGCCTCCCTCCCTCCATGCAAGGCCACCACTGCTGACAGCCAGCCAGGTTTGATCAGAGCCACTCAGAATCGGATTTTCATAAGACAGATGAGGAATCTTACTGCTGCTCTCTCTCATATCAGATGAGAAACTGAGGAGGAGGGGAGACTGGTCCTGAGGGAATGACACTACAATCAAGGGCTATGCAGTTCTCTCTCTGTCCCTCCACTGCTGCAATTTTCAAAGGAGTTTGCCTCAGGCAGTTTTAAATGATGGTGTCTCAATTCTGTAATCATCTTTCAAGAGCTTTTTCTTACAGGGTATTTTAGGTAAACCTAGTCCATCAACTACACTTACAGACTCAGCAATCACAGCCCCAATAGGACTGTGTACCAACCATATCCTAGAATTTAGCAATGGAAGATGCTTACCCAGACTGTCATTTTCAGCCCCCAGCAACCTGTGTGTGCTCCTTTGTAACTAAGGTGCCCACTGCCCTTTAGCCAGTGGTCTGCCACTTCAAATAGAACTTCAGACAATCTCTTGGGACATATTCTCTGCTCTCCCCTGTCCACTATGGCTGTCAGGAGGGAGCTTTCTTTGAACACCACAGGCTCTAGATCACAACGCCAGCAGTCACTGAAGGAGTTCAAACTGGCCTGGACCAACAGTTCAGTGGAAACCATAACACTGGGTGGAGTTTGCCCTTCAATGACCTTGAACAGAGACTCAGGGTAGTGCAGTGAGAGAGCAGCCAAGAGCAGGACTGTGGTGTCCTGACAGAGCCACACACAAAGTCACAATGCAGAATCCCAGAAACTCAACAATCATTGACACTCTCTGCCCCCGAACCCTCTATGCAGCCCATTTATACCACTTCCAAAACATGGTGTTTTTCATTCTGTCTCCATTTCACTCATGCTCAGAACTTTTCATCCATTTAGCCCTCCCCAATTCACTCCATCACTGCCTTCCGAGCCTATGAATTACTCACTGACCATATCTCTGACTGTTCCTGCAAATCTGCCCTCTCTTATCCTCATGCTCAGCCAATGCAGCTGTCCTGCAGCTGAATGCCCCTGGGGTCCATTAGCACTTGGTGTGCACTACAAAAACAGCAGCTTAACAGGTAAGTAACTGGCAAAATTGATCAGGAATGACAGAGACAACAATAACCCTCACTGTGCTCCATTCTCAGCTCTCTTTGGAGCAGTATCATCCTTAGTGCATATTCGCACACAGCTTAAGAGGTCTCAGATGTTTTAT
Source organism: Sclerurus mexicanus (assembly GCA_013396755.1). Taxonomy (NCBI): domain Eukaryota; kingdom Metazoa; phylum Chordata; class Aves; order Passeriformes; family Furnariidae; genus Sclerurus; species Sclerurus mexicanus. The sequence goes on along the minus strand of VWZF01006311.1, from coordinate 1,690,075 downwards.
GGCTGTGAATTACAGGTCTCTCACCTGACAGACCTCATTCCCCAGAAGGATGTGGGGACCACATATGCCCACTTTCTCCCCTCTTGTTCACAGAGCTTGGACTCCCATACTGTTCAAATGCAAAGGAGCTGCCTGCACATGCCAGAAGGATAAGTCTAGAGGTCTGACATTGCATAGAAAAGTCTAATCCTCAGCTCTGCTTCTTTGAGGAGGCTTCCTAGCAGGCAGGAAGGGGTTTTGCCTTGGGGGCACAGATCTGATGACCGTCTCCTGGCAGCTTTCCTCACCTGCAGGTCAGGTTTGGGTTGTCCGCATAATATAGTCAGGCTTTCATTTCAATCAGCTGTCTCATTCACACACACTATTTGCTATAAAATAACAAGGCGTTGCTCCCACAAACAGAGAATCACACATCACATACCAGTCCTCCAAGAAAAGCCCTGTTCTAAGAGCTATGCATCCAAGGGCAACACAGAAGGTGGAAATGGACTTCTGAAGATGGGGCAATAATCTATAAGGGAAGAATAGCTGGGAGAGAGATTACAACCTTAGCTAATAAGCCCCTGTAGAGTGCTGAGGAGAAAAATCCAAGGGCAATGTAGTGAGGAGAAAGACATCTGGGGGAGTGCAACTCAGCAGTGCAAAACTGGTGGACAAGAAAGGAACAAAGAAAGTTCTAGACAGAAGGACAAAGCTCATTGCTGAGTGGGGGAAGGAATGACAGCATTTTTCACTCCAACAGGAAACAGCCCTTTGTATCTGCATGCCAGAAAGAGTCACGCAAGCAGAGTAAAGCCCTCCATACTCCACTGGAAAAAGGAGCAAAGGGAAGCCATTCAACGTGAGCTTGGTTGTCCTGTCTTCCCTCCCACCTCATGATAAAGAACAGCCCACACTTGGCAGAAGCTCTTGGCTGCTACAGAAAAGGAAGCAGTGTTCTGCAGATAGCATGTATTGAATTCCACCGATAGTCTCACATTTCCCATCTCATGCAGCTTCCCTGCCTTACAGAACTCAGTCACTGCTGTTCATTTCCCCTGTTGACATGGACAGAAAATTGAGCAATTACCCTTAAACTCCTCTCTCTCAGATTGCCCAGATTGCTACATACAAAGCATTAAACCCCCAATTGCCCCTGGCCAAAGTGACTCAACTAGGCCTGTCCTTTAGGAATTAAACACTTTTGTGTTGCTTGTGGAGGTTTCTTATTCCTCAATTTGTGATGCATTAAATCCCACTAAACCAGGTTTCCCACCATGCAGAGGACCTGGCCCCCCATGACAAGGTCTAGTGGGACACATACCCACCTAACAAAGGTGCATTATCCATTTGCTGTGCCTGTGTACTAGCATGTACCAGCGTGTGTTCAGGAGGGTGGGCACTAAGTTCACAGTGGTGTGTGGGAAATCAACCTACTCCAGAGCTACTTTTGGAGCGACACTGCACTTTCAAAACAGTCTTTCCAACTTGGATTTTTACAGGAGCAAATGGTGCTTTTAGTCAAACACAAGTCTTTGCTTTCCTGCCACTCAGTACTGGCACCTCTTTAAAGTGGCTCTCTTGTCTTTGACTAGCCTCTATGAAAGAGAAATATGAAAGAGAGAAAATGAATTCTGAGTGTGACCTGAGCCAAGGTACTTCACTGCTAGTATCTCAATGGTTTCTATTGTGCAGTAGGGATGGTTTGCACCTTCTGGGTTTCCCTGCGCAACTGTAATGAATGGCTGAAACTGCAGATCATTCCATGCATGTCCCTGTCTGGTCCACCCATTTACAATCTCCCATATTATTTCAGTCTTTCCACACAGCCTGAGAAGTGTCTGTCCTCTCCCAGACTCCCACAGAGATGAGAAATCAGATGCTATTACATACACAGGCTAGGAGTAGTGAAAGAATTCTACTTTTAATTCTGAAATTACATGGCATATCAAGCCCAAAAGCCTCCACTTGGCTGTGCAACTTACCCTCTATTCTTCATATGCCAAACTGGGCTCTCCCTAGACCCTATGCTTTTTTAAGACTTTCTCAAATGGCCTCCAAATTCTGAGCCTCTGGAGGTTAGTGATGTATAAACAATCACAACTGAGCACATTTCAAATTCACAAGAACACCTTTTTAAGGGCATATAGTTTTGTCCTTCATTCTTCTAATGAAAAGGTTGGATGGGGGACAAACAATGTTAATGGAATGGTACAGCTCAGCTTTCTAATAGGTTAAAGGAAGGCGATTCAAATGTATTGGTTGACAGCAGCAATCATTACGCAACTGTGCCTGTTCATATTAAGGTGTACAAGCCAACACATTATGCAGCACAAAATAACCGTGACCCATCCTTGGGGATCCATACACCAATGTCTTGATTTTTGTATGTTTAGAATCTGAGCTTTACTGTTACAGCAAAGGACACAAACTCAAGTGCAGTTCTATGCAAAGGGGAGGCTGATACAGTTCAATTACTGCACAGCCAGAGCCATTGCACGCTACTCCCTGCTTGCTTCACTAGGCAGTTAGTTGTATCTCTCTGCTTATTAAATAAAAAAGTAATTTTATTCAGGTTCTGGAGTTTGTTTATATGTTGCTTCTCTTCGCTGCAATTGCTGAGCCCACATGGAAAACTCCTCTCCTAGAATAGCTTGGTTCATCTCCCTGTAGAAATAGGACCACAAGCATGCAATGCACTGATCCATTTAGAGATTTTCCATATGCAAATTAGATTCACAACTCAGTATATTTGACTGTACCAGAAACTGCCTGGGTAGGAACTAGATCAGATTAGTAGGCTCTTTCTTTTAACACACAGATCTAATCCAAAGCTGAACTACAGTTTGCAAACAATCCAAATTCAACTGTTGACCACAGGTTAGGCATAGATAAATTAGTGAAGTGTATTAGGATTTGACATGTCTTCATACCACACTCTGCATCAATTCTATTCTGTATTTATTACTCAAGGTCTTGGAGGGCTGAAAGTCACATGCTACAAACAAACATGTGGCAAGCATTTTTATGCCTGGTTAGCAAAGACAGTTTTTATAGTCCAAGTACACAACCAAGGTTCAACAAAAAGGACAGTACATATGCAAACAGTCAAAGAGCCATTCAGAACAGACTATCAGCCTCAGTGACATACACTGAAATTTAAGAAGCCCAAGAAACTTCCCGGGGGGAAAATTTAGTCTGTTCTGAAGATGCCAATGCTATAAAGGTGCCACTTCTGGCAGTCGTATGTTGCAATGCTTAATCTGTCTGGAAGACCCAAATAAGTCTTCATTTAATCTCATTAACCATACTGATGTCTTATCCTTTGTGACTCCAGGTAACTCTTCTGATACTTGGTGATATTTTACAGATGCAACTTTTTATACACAGTATAAAATTCTTAGTCCTTGAAAACTGAGGTAGCTCCTAGAGACTTTAATGAATTTCTACGTTCCCCACAGTTCTCTAATGCTCGTCTGGAAATTCATACTGTGGATTTTTCCTGAGATTTTTCTTGACTCATACACTCCCAGAAGAGCAGGTGACATACACTATAAAGTGCTAAGTCAGGAGTCCAATAGATTTCACAGCAGCCTGTACAGGGATGGGTTGGGATTATCCACCAGTGCTGATGTTTAGTTTATGATCTATGATCTTGGGTTAGGGCAAACAGATTTTTTAGATTGAGAATTCCATTATGACAGAGACCCCAGGAGAGTGGTGCAAGCACTTGTCTTGTTGGGAACAAGATAAGGATGTTACCATAAAACAGGAGAGAGCTTTAGGCACAGCATGCCATCACCTAACTCAGGGAACAGCAGGGACTTATTTCCCCACTCTGAACCTTTTATTGCACTTTTACCTCTCTTTTTGCCCCCATCCACTATTCTCCATGTGGAGGTAATCACAAAGAGAAGTGTCCTCAACACTTTCTTTCTTTCCAAGGGTCCTTAATAATTCTGTGTCCATGAAGAGCCAGAGTTAGACTACAGGTTCACCTCCTCATCTTCCTTCTCCATGTCCTTTACTCTCTCTCCCCCATTCAGCATATGGGGAGACCTAAGCAAGTCCCACATTTGTTTACCCCCAGAATGATTCACTTCTTTGCAATTTCTTACAAGATGCCTCTGCTCACTTTACTGGAGCACCCCCGGACATGCACGAAGGCACTTCTTGCAGTCAGGTAGGTGATACCTTACCTCCTCCATCATCCGATGCCTCCAGGCTCTGCTGTCTGAGACGATGGCTGCAGCAAAACACATGGAAGAATTTCAACTGCAAGCCCAGAGAAGCATCCTGTTGTGCCCCTTTCATCCCCACAAGCCTCATGGCCTGACAAGGGGAGAGTTCCCAGGTATGTTTAGCCTGCAGAATGACCTTCTCCCATACCCCTCATTGCTGGGCTCAGCAGAAATATCAGCATAAGCAAGATGCCTTATACCCAAGAAAAACCCCCAGGCTGCAGACAGTAGAGCCTGGGGTGGGTCTGGGAGGAAAGCAGTTGCTTCCTAATGTTCTTTCTTTCTGTTATATGGCAGTGACAGAGCCATCACCTACTCCACACTCCAGGAACTACAGAATGCCCAGCCCTGCCCTATCCCAGGACACATGACATGAATTCCTGACAGCCTCTGCACCCTTCCCAAGTTTCAGATCTTGGTGTTCTGGTGCTTAGTGGTACATGTCCCTTCTCTGTGAGATTAGGTATAAAAGTTGTGGAAGAAGTCTCAGCAACAATGGGAACTTACTCTTCTACTTCTTCTGCATGCTTTCTTCCTGACCTGCAAGACAAGAAAGGATTATGCTTAGGAAAGGGTAGAGAAAATTTTAAAACTGCACCTTTCCCTATATAACCATTATTGTGCAAAACCGCTCCTGCACTAGGTCCAATATAACACACTGAGTGACCACTAAACCAGTGTATCGAAAAGTATCTGAGTGCAACAGATTGATGTAGAACAATTTGGGTCCCAAAAGACAGCCAAGGCCAGGTATGGCAAGAACCATACCCCTTGGTTTTTTAGCTTCTCAGATACTTTTTCATCCCCTCTGCCATCAGTTGCAGGTAAAGCTTGCCTTACTTGAGTAGAGAGGTCAATGCATTAAAGAGTGAAGAAGGTGCTATACTTTGTCTACCTACCCCTGAGAGATCAACAGGTTCTTCCTCTTCCTGATTATGCACAAAGATTTTCTGGTTGGCCTGAGTTGGCCAAGTTCAGGTCAGACATGCAGTCGCTGCAGAAAATCAGGGCTGATCTGGCTGAGTTAACAGGAGTTCATAATAATAACATGGGGGGGAGGTGCTGGCAAATGGCAGCTCCCTTGCTCTCCACCCCAGCAAGCCCAGAAGTAATTCAGTCCCGATTAGGAACGCTTGTTCAATATTCAAAATGTAAAACATGGAGGTGCTGAACCAGCACTTTGAAAAGTTAATTAAATGCCAGGTTTCTTTTTAGCAGATACTCCATCACTCACTGATTGCTTTGGCCATTTTGGAGAGTGAAGTTTCATTTCTATGTGTTGGGAATAAATATTCTCCCCTCTGCTGAAGTCAGGGTGCCATGACAAAGAATAAATGGGGCTCTCCCCTACCACATGCATTGTCCCAGGAAACACCAAGATGCAAGAAAAGTTGCTCCACTACCTCACACTACTCTTTTCAAAGTACTTCCACGACATGGGACAGGCCTCTCCTTATCTGCTCTCTAGCAAGCCTTCATCAACTCTCCTGTGAATAATCTATTCTTCTAAGAGCAAGGAGCAGAGCACAGAGGATATTTAGCTATAAGAAAAAGAGGCATAAGGAGAGGAAAGTCCTTTTTCTCCACTGCTTTCCCTGGAGCTTGCAGTCTGTGAGAAGCTAAAGATTACACTGAATTGGTGACCTGAGCCCAGTAATAGTCACTGCTATAATCAGAACTGCAGCAGTGTGGGTGACATCTACATCTGGGCTTCTGCATCTGTATCTGCACCCTCTGTTCAGATGCAGAAATGCAGCTGAGCTGGGAAGCTTAGGAAAGAGCTCTTCCAATGAGGATGAACTGTTCAGTTCCATCCTTCTCCCCAGAGGTAGTACAAAGGACTTTTTGTGAATCCCAGTACTATGGAGAAAGAAAGAGATGGCTTCAGAGAACCCACAACCAGCTCTCACTGGACTTTAGAATCTGAAAAGACAGAGGTGGAAAGATGATGCAAGATTTCTCCCATTGTATCCCTCCCTTATGCCTTCACAGAACTGATTCTCCCACCCTGTCTTCATAGCCTTGCCCTCACTGAGCTGAAACATCCCAAATGATGGTGTTGCGCAGCCTTGCACAGTGAGATGATTTCCTGGGGGTTCAATCAAACCTTTCCTTAGCACGATCTCATTATTCTTCATAATAGTACAACCCCAAATAACACTCTTCTCCTCAGCAGTCACACTTCTTACATCTTTCCTCATCTCTTGTCTCCAGGCAGGAGTGAAACACTCCACATGTTTATACTTCCCAGGAGAAGGTCACTCCTGCTATCCCTGTAAGCAATTTCTGTTTCTTTTTCCTAAGCTCTCTGTCATAACAGATATCCAGGTGGCCCACAGGGAAGGCAGTCATATGTTGGTCCTAGAGGCAGAAACTACTTTGCTCATGTTTTGAGACTTAAGCTTTCTCAATTTTTCCTTGTTGTGTTGGGAAAGGACTTATTCAGTAAAATAAGCAAATACCTCATTATGGAACAGCTGCACTATATTGGAAAAAATAGTAATTTGGGGAACAAATTAATCAGCTGGGAGGGGGGAATAGTAGTGACTTCTTTAATCCCAGAGCCCAGGACCTGATAGTGGCAGTGGGTGATGCAAGTCTCTAGTGCTGACAGTAGTGTGGTTTATACAGAGCATTTAAATACCAGTGACATTAGAGAAGGAATTAGAAATTACCTGGTTCTGTTTAAGGGAGAAACCTGCTTCCAGTCACCTGTACTAGGTATGTTCATTAACATATGATTTGGAATAGCCTTATTTGACGAAACGGGCATTTCAAACCAGCTGATAAGCTCCTGAGTAGGGAACTATCCTAGAAATACAGTAGGAAGCTTCTGGAGCACAGGAAGGAATTGCACGTTTTACATTCTCTGTGGCCGTTATGATTGAGCTATTACGCAAAAAAGATGTCAGGCAGCCTACTATTTCCTTTATTTTTTTATAAGACTTCCTTTCATTTTCTTTGATGCCAAAATACTCTTTCATTCCTTGTTTCAGGTTGGGGGAAAAAAACCAAGAAATATTTTTGGTTTGTTCCTAACTAGTCTTTTGCTTTTTTGGCCAAATTGTATTACCTAAATCTACCTAACAAAGTGACTCTGAGAGAAAAGACAAGCTTTGCCTTGTGTCCTAAGGTTAAAAACCTGCAAGGCAGTAAGAGAAATCATTACCAGACCTTGAGAAGGTGCTCCACCTCCAACTCTTGTCCATTTCATAAACTCAGCTGAGGGCTAAGCTATACATGGAGATAGCATTCCCACAGAACCTGCTGTCTCTTTGCTCTCCAGGTACTATGGGAAGCCTCACAGGATTTCTTCATGAAGTTATCACATTGCTTTAAGCATTGCAGAGCACCCCTTCCTGAGAACACCCTCAGCATACCAATGCCAGTTGCAACACACTGAGACCAACATTTCATCCTTCAGCAATATCAGGCCTGGGTACACAGCACTCTCTCCATTCACCGCGTGGGCACAGCTTTCTTAGCGGCAAGTGAAAGGAGACAAGGAGCGAACCCAGCTGTAAACTCAAACCAGCATACGCAGGTTTCCTACTCTTTTCTCATGTTCTAAGCAACACGAAGTGCACTGCCCTGCTTTGTCTGCTGCAGCAGCAGGCACCGCCCGGGGAGGGCAGCAACAAGCACCTACAAAATGAGCAATTGAATATGAACTACAGATTCACTCAAGTAAGGACAAACAAAATCCCAGGAGCAGTGCTCAGAAATGCATTCAGTCTGCATTCAGTCACCAGCCACACTAGTTTTTGTGAGACAGCAATACCACTTCTTCTCATAAGTGGAATGCCAAAACACATGAACCAACTCCATCACCTGGACAGATCTGTTTAAATTCCCTTTCCCTGTGAGACTGTTAGTGCTCCTAAACATAACCATAATCCTAGAATATTCCCTCTGGCTTTAGCCAGCTGCTTACCACCTCTCTATTTCAGAGTGTTGAATAGCTGGGAAACCAGCCGGAAGACCCTGACAGACCCCATGTAATCCCATGATACGTAACTCATAGTACGGAATACCTATTTCTCTCCTAGTTCTGGGGGCAGAGGATATAGATCTGATCTTACTGGAGTGTTGCCCTTGTTCAGTTCTGGCCAGGAGGAATCCTTCCTCCACATTAATGAGAAGGAGTTAAACGTCAAAACCAAGGCTTTACCCCCACACACACCCCTAATGTATAGCCGAAGCCTGCAACTTCTGTGCTGAAAGGTGAAAGGCAGTTCTAATGTAGACATAATCTCTGTTAAACTGTTTCTTTCTCATTTAATGGACTACCACAGAGATCTAAATGGAGATAAAGTAGCAGAGCTCAGAGAACAGCCAGGATGCTATCTTTATGCAGCACGACAATATGCAGTGGTTAATTAGACACCGTTAACCTATTTTAGCAGAGGACATAACTGGGATGAATGGGGAGAAATGTCCTTGAAATCTTTTAATGTCCACTGCTCCTGAGAGCTTCAGACACACTTGCGTCCTGCACCGAGCCACAGCCAGGCTACAAGGAGGTCGCTGTGCTGGATCCGAGGTTCTCGGCCCAGGGAGGTGTGAGGACGGGCAGCACAGCAAAGGAAAGGGGAAGCAATTACGGCAGCTTGTTAAAGCGAACACGGGGGCCACTGGGCAGGAATGGCCGGTGCGGCGCGGAGGAGCGGCGGGGAGCGCGGGCAGCCCCCTCCCGGCCCGGCTCTGTACCACTCCGGCCTGGCTCTGTCCCCCCCCGGCCCGGCTCAGCCCCCTTCCNCCCGCGGCCGCCCCCTGCCGGGCACAGCGCGGGCACAGCGCGGCCGCCGGGGCTCGGGTGCCACGGCCACAGGCGCCGCCTGTCCCGGACTGCGGCCGCGAGTCCAGGCCGAGGGGCATTTTCGTCATTTTACAGGGCAGCGAGGGGAGAAATTCATCTGCCCGTGCGTGTTAGTGTGCCTCCTGGCATGCCTCAGCCAACTTCTCTTATGAATCACGCGGAACCAGAAAGCCGCTCCAAGCGGCCCTCTTGCTGAAAGAATGAAATGGGGCGGAAAGAGAACATCGTGATGTTCAGAGATACATTTTGTTAGGAGAGAGCAAGGCGATCAAAGCGCAGGCAGAGACGGGCCGGGTGCGTAGGAAGCGAGTCGCTGGCGAGTGCTGTGCCTCGGTGCTTCCATCCCGAAACCGAGGGCTCGGCTCCGCCCGCAGGGACGCACCGAGCCTTTTGCCTCGAGCGCAAAGACTGTAATTCAGGTCTAGGCCTGAGGGAGGAGGGGGAAAAAAAGATTACAAAGGACATTGTCCTCTCTTGCTCAAGTATTTCTTTAGTGCCGATCACCACAGTGAGTGGGTGGTGAGCTAGGAGTTGCAGCTTCTGCAGTAGCCTAAGGCACAACTAAGTTACACATGCGATACGATGCACAAGTGCCAACTGATCAATTCTCCAGGCTCTCCAAGTGTGGGTCTCCGTCACTGCTTGTTTGCTGAGGCACAGGGAAAGAAACACTCACCAAGACTGTATGTAAACTAGAACTGCTGCCCGTGCTCCAAAACACGAACACAACGTGTCTCCTCAGCTATTCAATTGCACCTTCCTTGTGCCTCTAATCAGTTGTTTTTCACGTCCTGTCACTGAACTCTGACAGCTTGGAAAAGCCAGGTTTTCCTTGATTAAGTGAAGGAGTTTAATCTTCACATCTACAATCAAGGCAAGTTTTGCCATTTATTTCAGCAGAACGAAGACTACTACAAGCCTTTATTTTTATTACAGGTTGTCACTTCACAGCCCTTCCCTTCCAAGCCCTGGGGTGTATGGTTATCTCCATCTGTATCTCCACAAAGGGGTTTTGAGCAGACACATTTTTTAAACTGTAGTGGTCCCACCATCCACTTTTTGGCCCTTCACAGGGTCCACCTGCTGAGCACACTGCCCCAGAGCACGGCCCTGGAGGAGGAAGGATGCAGGAACGAGCAGGCATGCTCTGTGGGGCAGGATCTGACTGACACTGCAGCTAGCAGGCTCCAGCTGAAACGGGCTTGTGAGGCACTTAATCAATCTCTAGCTGAAGTGTTTTTGTTTCTCCTCAGGTCCTAATACGTGGGTTTACTTAACAGAAACAACAAAGGAGGAAAGCTCTGGCAAACAGGACTTTTAGGAACTGGCACAAAAGTACAAGCTGACAGTGTTCACAGGGGTCACTGAACCTCAGCCTACTCACTACATCATGCTCCCAGGGTTCCCCCACTCACTCACTGGTAGAGGGCTGACCAGCAGAGCTGTTCAGAGCTCCTACTGAGCAACAGAAAAAAACAACACTCAATACAAATTCCTGCTGTGTGGGAAAACAGCACTGCAGTTTCTAGAGGTATTCACCACACATCTTTGGTCCCTGAGAACAGGGGCTCCTATCCAAGTGATCACGTCCTCAGTTTCCAGTAAGCACAAGGGCCAACTCTCACACCAAAAGACTCCTGACATTACAGGACCATTTCAGTTTCCATTTAGAGGGAAAAGCATACTTCTGATTCTCATGTTACAGGAAAGAACTGACTGCTAAAGAAGACAGAACTAGAATGCAAGGAAAACTATCTAAGGTTGTTTGGGTTTTTTTTTCAAATCTCAAAACTGAGAACAAACTCATGATTCTGAAGTCCGAAGACCTTTCACTCCTGACTGGCCTCACTGAACACATTTACATGAAAAACAACAGAAAGAACTAGGCGTTTGTTACTGAATGGCACCTTGTGCTGTCATCTGAGAGCAACAGCTTCTGAAAGAACATATTTTAAGAACTTGGAATAAGAACTTCAGAATAGTGGAGGGGTTATATGGAGAGGGGAACTGGGGGAGAGGGAAATAGGGCCAAGCAAGATCAGGTCATCTCAGGTCTCTTTCCGCAGGTAAACTGCATTAAGCCAGACTTCACAGCCAATTTAGAGGTGACCTACAATGGCTAGACAAGATTTTAGCCTTGGCTTTGACAGACACAAAAGGGTTGCAAGCTGCATATGTTCTTCAAGAAGATTTCGCTTTTTTAAACTAGAAATATTTGGGACAGCAATGATGGTATCATCTGGTAAATTTCTTGGAGATGCAGAGAACTAAGGAAGGAAGACGTTTTCTCCTCAATTAAAAAAAAAAAAAATCAAAGAGACTTCACCCTGAGCATACTCTGCCACCTCAGCAGCTTACATGGACTGTTACCAAAAATGTCACACTCCTGTTCTGTTTTTGTCATGCAGGCTTCATTTTCTAGGGAAGCCAGAAGCTGCAATCCTACCAGTCCTTCCACTGCCCAGTATCTTTCCGGTAAAAGAAGTCTAAGAAAACTTCACTAACTGGGAAAAAAAAATAAAAACAAATCTGGGTTAAAAAAAAGGAAAAATAAAAAAAAAATTAAAAAAAGGTAAAAGAAAAAATTAAAATGAAAAGCGAATAAAAAGAAAGGAAAAAGAAAAAGCAAAACTCTTCTTTCAGGCTCCTCTGGCACTGCAGACTGAAATGGGCACAAGTCTAACATTTTCCCTTTGCAGGAAACCCTTGCGAGTCACACTAAGCTGGTTTAAAAAGAAAAAAATCCCCCATCGCAGCCAAGGCACTAAGGAATTCTCAGGTGACTCTTCTGTCTTTTAGGGACTTTTCTTTTTCTGCCAGTTATCTTTACTAAGTCTAAACAGAAACACCAAGGAGAGCTCACCCCAGCAATGACATGAAGGGACAAGAGGACAGGAGCTTGTTAGCATTCCCAGAACATCCAGCCTATTAAAAAAAAAAAAAAGGAAAAAGAAAAAGGGGGGGGCAGAGACAGAGAAGAAAAAGCCCACCCCAGGCCTGCACATTGCAGTATACCACCATCTTGATGTCCTTGATGCGTGCCGATGGCTTGGAGGTGGCTGGCACCAGATCAGCCCAAGAGAAGGAATGAGAGGCCAATGGAGATTTATGTGAGGAGAGTGAGATGGACAAGGTAAAATTGTCAGGAGGAGTTGTTAGAAAGTAAAATATATTGTGACAATTCCACTCCTGCCGTTCATCAATAAACTGACAGATCATTTAGTGTCAATTAGGAGTGATAGATGGACAAGTCCCCATGATCCTGGGCCAAAATTAATGGCTGGGAGGGAGAGGGTGATTGAAAATGACGGCTGACATTGAGAGGAAAGTCCTGAAGGTCCCCAAGGGGCCATTACTTGCCTCATTCCCTTGCAGATCAATGCAGGGACAAACCCAAAACCAGACACTTCAAGACAAAACTTAATCAGACTTCCTTTTCTTTCTTCTCCTTCTAAGTTGTGCCCCCTCACTTGGCAGCCTTGATCCTCCGTGCCTATGCTCTTCACATCACTGAGGACATCCACAGATGGCTGCAAGATGCAGAGTGAGGCTGATGTCTCCCATGCAGCCAGACGTCTGGCTCCCCTCCTTACATGGCAGTGTCACAGGGAAGCCCAGCCTTAGATTCACCTCAACACTGCTGGACTGGGAGTAGAGGGCAGAAGTAATGACAAGCTTGTGCCAGACAGAGAAACTCATGAGCACTTTACTACTCCCAGCTGCAAGAGAGGGATGACTGGAGGTTCTAAAACCAGGCACTGTCAGGGGTCATTTCTTATAGATAGAACACAGGACAGTTTAAGCCTGTATTTTTGAAACGAACACGGAGGTTTTTCACTTTACATTCCTCTAGAGAGCTTGAATCATAAACCCCCTTAATCTCTTAAATAACTTTCCTCCAGCCCCAGGGTGCAATCTCACCACTGCCCACCCTCCAGAGTCCTAAATGGTATCTACAGAGGGGCTGGGTTACCCTGCTTTAAAGGTCACCCTGACTGCATCCCCTTCCTTCCTCCAGGCCCTTAATATTCACCTTCTTGGTAAATGCATTACTGGACACTGTGCCACCACTTCTGTTCCAAAATACTTCAGCATGGTCATTTTCCTAAACAAGCCTGATTATTCCAACTCTGTGTGACCTATCAGTCAGAAAGAGAAAATTTCAGTTGCAGCTAGGGCACCTGTTGCTAAACTGCCAGGATCCCTGATGCAGAAGAAAGGAGGTACACATGCAGGCACTGGGAGGGATTCCTACTGAAAGCAGCACTTGTGTTTGCTTCAGGGACACTTGAAATGAGCTGTGTTCATTCCACAACAACTCTAGCTGCTGCCTGCATAGCTGTAGGAATTTTAGGAGGCTCATTGCAAGCCCAAAGGGATCAACCACCCAGGTAAGCAGAAAGAGTCCCAAGAAGCAAAGATACTGCTAGAGAGGAAACTGAAGAAATTCTATCAGTAAAGTCAGAGAGATGAAATCAGAAGAAGTTGGAACTAAGTGGCCTGGAAGCACTCCTCCTTTATCAAATCCTCACCAGTATGCAAAACTGAGTTCCCTTTTTCCACTGGCAGGAACTTTTGTGTGTCTTCCGTTTGAACCGTGAGATAACCTGACAATAAACCTCTGCTTTGCTTATCACAAGTGTCAACACTGATGTCATCAGGGACATCAGCCCAGCGTTCAGAATGGCACTTGGGCTCCATCCAGTGGTTAGAGAGCTGCTTCTGTAGCATAACCCAGCTGTAATTACTATTATGTCAGCACAGTACTAGGCCCCAAGTGGCTGCTTAGGTTCTTGGCTGGTCCCCTTTCCACTAATACTGGGGCTAGAATGTTGCTGGGGCAGCAATGGGACTGCCTCTTCTCATAGAAAATGATTCTTCTGAGTACAAATTTAACTAGATAAGGCAGATGGCCCCGTCAGTACGGAAAATGAATTTTCTGTCACTACTTCGCACTATTTATTTGCTGATTACAAAGGAACAGTCTGGGGGTTTGCTCAGACACTTACCTGCAGTCTTCATCATTATTCAGATTTACAAAATGACGTGTAGCAATGACAGCAGTTCTACAGATATACTAGGAGTCCAAAGTAACCTTTCCATGCTTGGCTTTTGAAAACTTGAGTAAAAGAGAATATTTTCATAGTTCTTGCCAATTTAAATATCTGACACTTGTAAATGTTATGCGCACTCATGATAAAATACTGTATCTCACTTGCACACCATCTGTGCTAATTAATCTAAAAAATAATTATAGGTTGGAAAACTTTAAGGGCTCTCCTTATCTTCCTCTCTTGCAAAAGTCTGAGAGAGAAGCAGTCTGATGGAAAAAATCGGCAAGATGGTGAGAAGATTTGTAAGTTTACCTAGGCATGACAAGACCCGGGCAGGTTAAGGCACTAAGAGGGAGCAGCAGAGGCAGAAAAACAGAAAAACCAGTTGTAAGCTACATTCTACTCTAACATGTGCCAAATAGAAACAAACAAAAAAAAATTAAGTGATCATTTCACATTGATAAGACTCTGAACTAGAAATACAGCAGAAAAATATCCCTGCAGGAAAAGCAACACGTGCAGTGGCAACTGGCTGAATCTGTCAGAAACAGAACTAAAAGCTAAGATTTCAAATAGAGAGGGAATAACACATAAATGGCTACAAAACCATTGCACAAGTGGCTGCAATATCTCATCTGACCCACAATGTATTTTACACAACACAGAAAATCTAACTGTAGCCATTCTGCTCATCCTTCCTTTCTAAAGAAAAAAAAAAAGAAAAAAAAAGATCAGATTTTAACATTGTCAGTTATGAAAATCTAATTACTTCTAACAGAACAATTCTCAAGTGTACGCTCAGTTACTGGCATAAAAGTGCTTAAACCTACATGAGATGTATCAACAGAAGCATGTTATTCTAACTACATCTACACTAGTGAAATTGGAGCAAGTTAACTTGATGGGCTTCCAAACTGAGTCAAATTGGTTGAAAAGCTGTGGGGAGATAGAGCCTGAGAAAACAGAAACAAAGCTGCAGCAACATTGGTATGACATCAGCCGATGACTCAGACTTTTCACATGCAGGCTTTACCCTGGGATATGTCACAAAGACAGCCCTACAGGCCAGCATCTCAGACTCTTAAGAGAGACAAGAAGAGAGATCAGTTTGTGGAGAATATACAGCTGAAGGAAAGAAAAGACAGGGGAACTAGTTGTACAAAATCCTTGTACCTCATATGACTGAAAAAAGTCAGAACAAACTTCCCCTTCATAAAATCTATTCAATAAAAATTCTTAATACAAATTAAAAGACAGTAAGACACAGTATCATATGCATGACTGAGCAAGGGGCACATCTTGATCTCATGTCCCATTGTGCAGGGTCTCACAGGCAGAAAGGTTTGCAACCCTACATCTCCTATTCTGCTTCTTCAGCTGAATTGCATCCAACATCATAGAAGTATTTACTCCAGACACCTTACACTGTCTGGAAACCATACAGTTGAGATGCTGGGGAAGCACTACTGATAGGTACTGCTGCAAATTTATTGGATAAGGCTAATGTCTAACAATGGAAAACATGATAAAGTAGCATGTGGCACATTGCTGTTACATTAGGAACCTGTACACTGTCCTTCAGGGCACATTAGACACTGCCCTGAATATGTATTACCTCCAGTCCAGTCCTTTGCCTAGCCAACAGTTTACATAACTTATTTTTCCTAAACAATGAAACTCAACCTTGGTCTCTGCTGTCACATTTCCATAAAGCTTCAGTTTAGTCCTACAAAGATCCAGGATTGTTGGTGGTACTTTTTTTTAATACCTTGAGGTGAATGCATCTTTGCAATGGCAACTTCTAGCTGCAGCCAGCCTATGAAAAATAACCATTACCAGTGTTAAACTGGAGAGGAACAGGAGGTCAGGCTGAGATCTTTACTCCTTTGCTTTATTCCAGTCTCCAAATTATTTATTTTTCAGAGACAGTGACAATTTTCCCAGAAAATTACTGTTTCCCAGAAAGGCTACCACAGAATACAGACCACCTTTCTCACCTCTCAAGAAATACTGACTGTATAACAGGTTTCTGAATGTCCTCATTTATTCTCAAAGTTCCAGAAAAGAAAATACATAACTTTTCATAAATAAGAGTGCCTCCAAGTATATGTTAAGACATATACACTCTTTTTAAAGGCCTTTAAGTACACAAGCAATCTCACGCCACTCCATGGCTGAGCCCTTCAGCTCCATGAATATGAAATACAACATCAGTATAACTTCAAAGCTTGGAAAATAATGAATACTTTGAAAGCAAGTAGTTTCCTCGCAGTCTGAACTGTTCTTCATACCTATTCTGTTCCCTGTAATATTCCAGATATTTCCTTTGCCTTAGGTGTCCTTCATAAGCATCAGGCTTCTCATACGATTTGTATACTTTTTTCCTAACATCTCTTCTTGATGATGATGACCATTTCTATCCATCTCCATTATACCATAACTCTATACACACATAAACATTGACAAATTTCACCTTTTCTGTCAAGGCTGATCTCTAAATCCTGATGTGTTCATTGCACTCTTATCAGTGAGGTGCTGTCATGTGTCACTCTCCTGGAAAGGACGGAACCAGCCAAAACCCCCTACCTCAGCTTCTGCATTTAACATGCTTATTATGTTCTTGACTCCTTCCAGGCACTGTACCAGGTAAGGAATACACTGCCTATGGCAACCAGTGACACGTACACAGTTCTGAGCCTCACCAAGTCAATTAGCCATAGAGCCAAGCAAGAAAAAGAATTCAAAGGGCTTGAAGGAGCTAGATTGATACTGGAGCCAAAGGCCATCTAAAAGATCCAGAAAAACTGCTACAATGTCTTTGACAGCAGAGTCCAGCCAGTGATGTTCACTTAATCCACACCTAAGCCCCTCTTAATAAGGAAAGAGGTGAGGACTCACTTGATAGGTGCCAGTACAGGATCATCTGCCCAGCCTCCTTGTCGGCGTGGAGGTTTAGGTGGTGGACCCTTTAATAAAGACAAGAGACACATTATACACAGCTCCAGTCAAGGCAAAGTCAAGAAAATTGAGACATCAGGTTTACACATACTAATGTAATACTTTACCAAATAATAGATGGAGAGATCATGTTTAAAATGCTGTTTATTCATAAAATAAAAGGAAGACATATATTACAGGACAGGTTTTTAAGCATATCTGTAAGCAAAAGATGGATCACCCCAATCAGTATCTTGACAAATTTCAGGTCTGCGTGCCTTTCACTTGTTCAGGACACACAGTACAGTAGCAAACTGATCCACAGAGGATGTGCTCTCCTGGCAAAATAGGGTTCACTGGGAACTTGTTCATTACTGTTACCCACATACCAGTGGGAGGTATTATGTTACATCTTTCCTAGGGTACAAGACAACATGTTTTAGACATGCTGTTTCAGATCAGGAATTGTTCCTAAAAAGTCTTCTTTTGTCCACTGCCTAGAATAGGAGGATAGATGCCAAGTTCAGATACAGTGAGCCATGTCAAACACTTCCAAAGTTATTTGGGATGAATCCCACCACTGCCACCACTGAAATCTGAAGGGCAAGTTCATCTGGAGCTTAAAGACACTCCCTGCTATTCTCTTGCATTGTCTTGTGTGGCACACTGCCACATGGCAAGAGAAAATGGGAATTCAGCTTGGGGCTTGGGAATTTTCAAACACAGCCATGAACTCTCACCATGTGGAAGCTGCCCTTTGCCCTTAGTTTTGGACTCAGTTCCCTGACCCTGAGACACCTTGTACAGTAGTGACTTCAGTGTTCTGCATGACAGGCAGTGGTGAAAGCAGAAAGGGAAGATAAGCCCAGTTTATATAGCTCCCAACTGATGGTGCCCAGTGAGGGAAGACAGATTACAGGGACCAGTGAGGGGACCATCATGAGAAAGGATGATTGGGTAAAAGATGTCCCAAAACAGGGCAAAAATGTTAGCTGCAAAGGAATGGTGGGGAGACAGGTGGTTCTTACAGCTTTTATTAAGAAAGTGAATGAGTAGGATGACTCCTGAGGATTTTTGACTTCAGAGAAGACCCCACGTGTGTGGTGGGGTCAGCCCTGAGTCAAAGCCAAATCACCTCTTGCCACAGATGAGGAAGGGGTTGAGTCATCCCGTGATGGTAGGGGTCTCCCATGTTTATTTCTTGAAGCAGAAGCATTGTTTGTGAGTGTGGGAAATTAAGAGACCCTGCCAGGGGCAGCCACTGCCTGCTGCAGGGAGGGAGCATGACCCTGCATAGCTCCCTGATAGGAGCAAAAATAGTCATCCTCCAAAAATAAACAGGGAGCAGGAATGAGGCAGGAGCTGCAGTCCCAAAATACCAACTTTCTTCGGCAAAGGGAGCACAGGAGGGCAGAGGGACAGGCAGGGAGCGTGAAATGCAGGAAACAGCCTCCTTATATGGGCTCATCCGTAGGGGACAGAGCTCAGTCGACTGGAATGACCATGTCACAGAATGTGAAGCCTTCAGGGGCCCAAGTGAATGGAGTTTTCTGATCTTTAAATGATTCCTCCAGATTCTTAAGATGCCAAACCAGAGAAGAGGCTACAGTGCCAAAAAAGGAGCATTTTGAATTCAGTTGATCTGGACACACCCAGAGCACAGGAAAAAGGGGGAAAACACACCACATATGGGTGTGCATGCCCACATAAACATCCTTATTCCCATTACACACACTCCTACCTCAAAAACACACTCCCTCCCACGCAGATCCTTCCCATGCAAACAACCCCCTCCCCTCACACTATCCCTCTGATCGCCAGCAAGCCATGACTCCAACACACAGCCTCACAACTCCTTGCAAAGGTTCATGGAGATACAAAAATGACACCAAAGAACCTGGGCCCTAAGGCTGAGGGAAAATGCAGCATCTCCAGGGCATTCCAATGCACCTGCAATTTAATTTCATCATCATCAAAACTAGCCTTCAGACCAAAGATATCTCAAGTGGGGCACACCAGATCAGAGGGCGATGAGAATGACTGCCCCAGCCTTTGCACAGGGCACAACTCCATGACATCTAAGGGTTTGATTCCAATGTCTTGCCAACATTATAATGTGTTCCCATTGATCAAACATACCAGGCAACCCTGAATGTCTGTCAGACCCTGACAAACACCTCATATATACCTACAGGTCTTTTATTCCTCTTGCAATAAATCAGGTAGTTCTTTCTGAATTGCCTACAGGAGCACTAGCAACAGGAAAGGCAATGTTAACTGTCAGCTGAGAATAAATAGCTTTTCTTTGTTAGTTGCCTGAAAAGTGCTGTAATAAGGTCACATGCCACATGCACTTTTGTCAAGTAAATAAACTTACCTTCATATACTTTCACATTTCCAAAACCTCAGCATAATTTACAATTGAGAATGCAGTGTTGTGCATTGCCATAATATGGTGACAGGTAGGGACTTTGCAGCTGCAAGCAAGAGCTTGAGGCAGAAAGTGGGACACATGTCAACCCAAGGGATCAGAGCAGAAACAGAGGACACTGTTCTTCTGTAATGCAGCAAATGTGCTCCTGAACACACTTTCTTGGTGAAAAAGACTGGGGGATTTAAATGATCAGAACTTGTTGGCACCTATTGTTATACCTTAGGCAAGATTTTTATGTATGTTCCCAAATGCAAAGCTAAGCTATACACACAAACAATTTGGTCTTCGAAACACTGAGATCTCACCAGCTCCAGACAAGTGTTCTCTCTCAGCTCTTGCTGCTCATGCTCTTTCACAGCGTGAACTAATCACTTACTTGCTGTGGTTTGCCTTTCTACTTCAGTTTTGTCAGTTATTTATTTCCAGATTTTCTCTACTATAGTTTCTGCAGATTGCCCCCTTTTTCAAGGAAAATTAAGGTTTTTGTTTTATTTTTCTTAGAAATGCAGTTCACCGTTTTTGTGATGGCAATTTTTCATTATTCTCAGGCCACCTTCCTTACCAACACTTTCATATTACCTCTATAATCAGTGTTTTATCTCTCCTTTTGAAAAATGCCTGGCCTGAATTCCATCTCTCCTGCATTAAAGTAGAAACTCTACCTTCTTCTTTATCTGAAGTCCCTTTCTTATCGGACAGATGCAGAGTTCTAATTTGGTTTGCCCATTAAAGCAGAAATTTCCAGGCTACTTGTCAGATCACGTCTGAAGTTTTGAAGGTGCCAGCTGGATGTTACTTCCTTCATGGAAGCAACTACCCTGTGTGTCTCCGGATCCCCACAGTCCAGCAAAGTTTCTTTTAGGACCTACAATGACAGAGGCTGATTACGGACACGTTGGGTCCCTCAGATTCTCAGGTAGATCTGGAAATATGGATTCATTTACCTTCATCAACATGACAACTCCTTTGAAACACTGAGCCCTCTGTGCAGGGATGCAGGGACTCAAATGACATTGACAGCATATAACAGAGGACACACAATTTTTCTATCATGTAATACATCTAAAATCTGTAGGATCTACGTTTTCCCAATATACAAACACTGAGAGATTTTATACAGTATGTAGGTGTCTTGTTTTTATCCAATATTGACCACAGAGTGGAAAGGAAGAAGTATGGCCAGTCTCAAGAAGATACCTGAGGCTGCCCTGACTGAGGAAAAGCGAACCTCAACAAACAAGCCTGATGAATTAGTTTTGACTGCTGCCAATTAAGGAGCTGTAAGTCAAATAGCCCCACTGCTTCCAAGCAGCCACATAACACTTACAATCTATACTGATCTCAAAGCATATATGATATCAAAAAGGGATCAATTCCCAGATCTGTGCAAGCCTGAGGTTTTTGCGAAGAACAACCCATCTCTGCTAGCTCTCTTTATCATGTCCAGATAGTTCAAATAGTGCATCTGATTTTAATTAATACCCTCCAAGGACTTCTGCATGTCTTAAATACCTACTAGAAAATACTGGATTTCCATTTCATCCACAAACTGTCCTTCTTCATGACCACTGACTTTCCTTTACTAGGGAAAGTGCTATTGAGCCAGGAAAAGTGCTAGGGGGGGCTTCAAATAGTCTGTCATCTACTACAGCAGGTAAAGGAGCAGCTCATATTGTTAAACAGCTATCAAGAATTTCTCCCCTAAAACAGTGGTCAGCTCTCTAGTCAGCTTACATGTGCACCTGCTAGGAAAGTTGTCACCTTTGCGGCTTTGGCACCTTAACCTCTTTCAGGAGCTACTGCTCTCCCCTGCATGAAAACAGTGAATCAGCACCCAACAATCAGATTCTCTGAGCAAGGGGTCACCAGGCAAAATCCTCTCCCAACACAGTTACAGAGAAGTGCTCCTCCAGCCTTTCTAGGCATGAACATTTCTGAAAGAGTTTGCTACTACCTTGTGCTACATACTGTCAGACACATTCCCATCCACCTCCACCTCTCCTGCTATTCTGTTGCAATCAGGTGCATGAAATAAATGAAATAAATAAATTCACTCAAGGCATGAAATAAATGTGTGGAAAAGGAAAAGCTTTTAATAAAATTATTTTTTTATGACATTGTCCCTAATCCACATCAAGGTTTTCAAGCAGGGAGGATACTACTAGAAAGGCTGGGAAACATGGCTGACTAGAAAAGCTGTTTCAGAAGATGTCATCAAAAAGCTACAAGATAAGCTCAGAAAGCTGAAAATAACTGCCCTGCTGGCCAGCCACTCGGGGTGCACGGGGCACAGGCAACGCAAGGCCTTGGGGAGCTCCAGGCCATGCACTGCTGGGGCTCACACTGGGGAAGTTGGCCTAATTAGGGAACAAAAGTTCAGCTGCATTTTTGAGATTCCTCCTGGAGAATCTGGCCAACTTCCAGATGAGAGGTCCCCAGGAACAGCCTGGGAGTCCAGCATTTCTACAAGTAACCATAAGACCTCTGGAAAAAAAAACAAACCATGCAAACCCTGTATAATGGAAGCAGGTAAAAAACCCAGTGCTTCCTTTGATGCTGATTCCATTTGGTGGAGGATATTTGTTAGCACAATGCAAGAATCCAAACAGATGACAGAAACTCTGGGACATGGAGGGACAAATGTAGCTCAGGACTAACAACCAAATGGGAGGGTATTCAAAATGTGCAACTGCTACAGGAAATTCTGCCTCAGAGAACCCTCCCAGGTTCTCAGAAATGCCAGTTGCTTCAAGAGCCATCTACTGCCAGTCCACCCTACTCCCAATTGCATGCCTAAGAAGGCAAAACCCTAGCAACATGTGGTACACAAAATTCAGCTAGCGCCTGGTGAAGGCTTCTCTACAAGCTGAAGATCAGAGGGTCAAACAGGATGCTAGAGAAAAACAATGCAGTTGGACTCTAAGGTCTTTGGCAATGAGAAACCTGTGCTCCAGCCACACACCAACACTTTCTAGACCTTTCTGCAATGCTAACTGTAGATACCGAAGGGGTTATAAGTGCCTGCATTACAATTATAACTTCTTAGGCCATGAGTCCTCTGAACTAGAGTGGCAGGACAGTGCCTAAACCACTGTGATTATTTTTACACAAATAAGGTCCCCCAGTAAGCACCCAGCTGAGTTCAGCCAGTGCCGGGTTCCTCGGTCGCACATTTCTAATTTTCAGGCAATGTGGGGAAGAGCACGTGGGGGTGGCTGCTGTGCAGATCCAGAGCAGACCAGACCAAACAATGGAATGAGAGTTTTGAGCTGGGTGCCAACCACTATGCAAGGGTAAGAACTGGGTCAGGAAAATACCGCTCTGATTAAAGGCCCTGATCATATCAAGCCCCAGGCCATGTCTACACCACAGGTGCAGACACACCTGCAAGCAGGATCCGTGTGAGTCAGCTCAAGTCTGAAATGGTCTTGTTTTAGGTGCTTCTGGTAACTAAGCTGGTACCTCCCCAGGCAGAGTGCAAGTTGCTTCTCACCAGGAGATCTTTGCATCATTCTGCACTATACTTTCGGATGCCAATACACTCACTCAAACAACCCCACAGAAGTGGGTAATCTAGCACTGTAAGAACATAATTTGCTTTATATTTCAGATACTTAAATTTTTTTTATAGTTATTCTTCCAAAAAACATTAACTGAAAACAATTGTTCCTGATATGTTGACTTAACCTAAAATTAAGCAACAGCCCATGTTAATACCCAAGTTTTAAAAGCACTGGCAACTAGAACTACAGAAGGACTTTGCTGACCCCACTGGAAAGGTCAGATCTTCAAATCCCCTTTCCAGTTGTTGCCTTAAAGCATGTCATCACTCAAACAATGAGTGATATAGAGCCACAGAGGTCAGCATCCACCTATATGAGTCAGAAATCAAGTGCTGTGCCTGTTTTAGTCCATGAAGGACCTCTGGCATGCCTATCAAAGCACAGAAAATGAGTTCCCAGCTAGATCCATTGGAACTGAAACAGTCTTCTTACTCAAATGTTGTTGCCTTCAGTTACAAAGTCCTTCCCTGTGGCATCTGAATTCTTTCGTTCCATTTGCAAAGCAGAGCAGCTTCAGAAGAAAGGACTGAAAGCCTTCTCTGACCCAGAACAGCTCATAGCTTTGTCATTATCTATAATATTCTCTATGGATGTGGGAAACATTACTTGATACATCTTTGTCAGAGGAGGAAGAGGACAATAAAATCAGTGGTTTTGAGCTTAGAAAGGAAATGGCAGGTTTAATCTTTATGTAAAAAAAATGCTGTTTCAACATCAAAATGAACACCTGAATCCCTGGAGGTCCCCGAAGTCAAGGAAAAGTCCTACTCCACCTTTGAAGGCTACAAAACACAGGATGGGAATCAGGATCACTCACTGATAGTGCAGGGACATGCTCCCAGAGCTCTCAGAATGAGGCCAGAACTCCACAGAGGAACAGAGTTTCAGGCACACTGCAGCCACTATGTACCACCTAATAGATCCACCAGCCCAGCCTACATACTATGCAGGCACCCAATACAAACTGTGGATTTTGCTATGAGGATAAGGCATCCAAGCCTGTGGATCTGTGTTTAAAGAGTACCTATACGGTTCTTCTGCATAGAGTTCTAGCCCTCCTTTTGGTCAGGGACTAAAGCAAACTAGTGGAAAGACTTCTCCAAGGCCCCAGAGCAAATCCATGGCAAAGCCAGGAAAAGAACACAGCAAAACCTTGGCTCACAGTCATGTTTATACTCCTCATGCCTATACTGCCTCTGCAAATTAACTGAAATATTAGGATACACCCTTTATTATACCATTGATCAGCCTTACAGCCTTTGGCTAAATGTCTCAGGCAGCCTTGGAAGGTGCAGCTAAATGAGTGATTCAACTGGCAAAAATTCAGATCCAAGATGAGTGGTTTGCCAAGGGGATGCAGAACAAGTTTCAGAGCAGGCAAATGGCTGGAGGGAAGGACTTCAGCAGGTATGTTCACATCAACAGCCCAGATGTGGCTGTTTGTTGGTATTCAGGCAAACTCAAAAGTGCAGCAAGAGGAAAGGGATCAAATCCAGGAAGAGTTCAGATTGTAATACTCAGCATAGCCCAAAGGGAGTTCAGAGGAGGGTTATATGAGCCATCAGGGGGACAAAAGCGCCAACTTCGGACAAATGATTCAAGAAGCCAAGTATTTCATCTTGGCCAGGCAATGATTAAGGGAGGGATATACTGCAACAAGATTTGGATCACACTTTATAATATAAAGTTCCACTAACAATTGGTTTTGAACAGACTTATGATACAATTAACAGAAGTTTGTAAGCATACAGTATTGTAAATTACAAGCAGCTTACTTATCAGTCAGATTTCTCAATGCTCAGCTAACCATTTTATACCCTTTACAGGCTTTTACAAATGGAAAAATACCATAAAGTATGACCATGATGCTTAAGAGCGGTAAGCCTAAGTAAGACATGGAAATTATCCAAACAAGAGGGGTTTCAAAGCAGGGATCCCTTCATACTGAGGAAAATCTCCTTGCCAGGCACCATTGCATAACATCCCTGAAGCAAGAACAATTGCTCATGTGTAAGAGTCACATCAGTTTAGTTATTTCAATGAAATTTATCAGCCAGGAGCAAGAAGGTGCCTGTAGCATGTGACCAGTCAGCACTCAACAGCAGACCTTGGGAATCCATGACTCAGGACACTGTATGGAGGTGGAATTAGTTCCAGTGAAATGCCTATAAGGACTGGTTCCAGCGAGGGGAGAGGGGGGGAGATTATATCAATTATCAGGAAAAATTTCTATTAGGCAACTAGTCCCCAAAACTATACCCATCAGTGGGAGGTCTCTTTGCCTGATAAATGGAAAAGTGCTCTGGGCATAATCCTGAACCATCCATCACTGCCAAATAAACCCAGTGGATCTTTCCCACAATATCATCTCTTGCACTACCAAGAGAAAACTGAGCTAATCTGAATAGTCTTGACTCCTTATGATGAGTATACCCTTCTGAGGCTGGAATTAATGAGATGCATGACATGGGTTTCTTTTCTGGGCTTTAAATTTCACAAATGAATCTACTATGGTACAGTACTGGGGTGGTGCTTCAGCAGGAGGAATTAAGAGTACAGAAGAGGATGCTTTAACTGTCTAATGTAAACAGAGAGCAACTCAAGGCAGGAAAAACTGGGCAACACCAATTCCACAGGTATGAAGAGTGCAAGACCCAAGGACTTTAACAGATGCAGGTAAAAGCTTGCAGGTTGTTCTGAACAGCATCACCCTGGCTTCTAATGCTATATGAACACTGAGATGTATTTTAGCTTTGCTGCAGGATGAAAAAAGATATGTGTATTCCTTCTATCTGTATTAAGAGGAGCCTGGTAAGAAGCATTATTACATCCTATTGACTACACATACTGGCATTCCAGTGCTGGCACGATAAAAAGAAAAGTCTCATAGAAAATACAAAGGCACACATCCTTACTACTGGCTGGCCTTCTCCTCTGGGGCACCAGCAAGACTTCATCATCCCTGAAGACAAGTTTTCATGTTATGGGAGCAAGCTAACCCTACTGGATAGCAATCTAAGCTCAGTCAGGTTTTGTATTCTATTAGCTAATTGCTGTCCTGACTTTTAAATGAAAATAGAACATCTTTCCAGTGACCACACATACATCTGTGACCTTAAAACAAGATGCAGCAGCTGATAAAAGTAGTTGTTACAAAGATAATTAAAAACCTGTCAGCAACAGGAACAGAGGATGCAGGGAAGGCACTGCATCTGAGGCAAACTTTGTCTTATTTTCCAATACTAGAGTACCCTTTTAAGGTGGTCTCCAGACACATAATAGATTAGTCCTACTAGTACCCTTCAGAGAAGCCAGCATCTACCTAGAAAGCCTCTAGTCTTACATGGTCGACCTTTTCCTCAGAGTCTTCATCCTAGAAGGATCAGCAGGGAGAAAGAGAGAAAGAAGTTAAAAGGAAGCACTATGGTAGCCTGCATAAAATAGCTTGAAGAACAACATTTCTGGCTGTCTTGCAGCACATGCTTTGCAACCTTATTTACGTGAACAAAGCAGAAAATTGATTCTACTATTGTAACATTTTATATCCAGTCATCTGTGCATGATACAATGGCAGGAAGGTCTGCCAGTAAACAGACCTTGAAAAGCATACTAAAGGAAAAAAAATACAAACATGAGCAAGAGGAGAACAGATTTAGTTAATTCTCCCTATAGCATGAAAAATCCCAAATTATTCAGGTGCATAGGATACTAGTAGGATTGGTATGGATAGTCACTGCTGTCATGACAGAGACCAGAAATTATGCTGGACCAGTCACACTAGGGGTTATATACTGTAGAAGGCTGCAGCCTTTTTTCAGGAATTACTATTTCTCAAGGCAACCTCAGATCCTCCCCTGGGGGCAGGAGCTGTAGCAGTTAGCGTAAGACAGGCATAGCTGACAACAGCATTAGAGATGATATTTAGCTAACACTGTAGTAAAAGGCAGTAGTTTGGTTGTGGGGTAGATGAGTAACTCAAGGAAAGCAGCCTGTTAATCACTGTGAAAGTTGCGGACTGGTTGAGAAACGTTTAGATGAGCAAACCATCAGCACCACCAATGGCAACAACCACTGTTGTTAAGACACTGAATGTAAGGAGGCAATTAAGAATTTGGTAATCTCTAAACTATTTTAGAAATCACAGTGTTCAGAATCACTCAGGGAGAGAATCTAGGGTATTCTAGACTGACCTATGACCCTGCACCAGGAGTATGCATAGGGCAGCTGGTAACATTCCACTAACTCAGCCTGACTTTTCTTCTGGACTGCATCATCTTTCCTGTGGAACATGGAAGCCATGTGATTCATAAATTGCATACATCTCTGATTAAAGTGGTTTGGTATCTGAGTTCACTTACTGTCTGTGCTGTCACCTGCTCTTATGGTCTTACGAGGAAAAGAGCAGAGGGAGGCTACATGCAAGTTAGGGCAGTTGGGGTACAAAAGTATCCACATCAATGAGCAGCACAAATAAAATCAGATTAGCCCAAGTGGCAAAAGTCTGTTGTAAGTGTGTATCTGTCAGGCAGGAATCCACTTGTTCCCACATCCATAAGCAGAAAGGCTTCTGTGGGGCCCAACATGACCTAAGCTTCTCTGGATGTACAGAGCCTGACTGATCTAAGACTTGCACTAGCACAGAAGAAAATCCAGCTGGGCAACACGTGTTGGAAAAGCATTTAAATAAACACTTCTTTGAGCAATCTTCCATGTGGATTTCAACTCAGCAATTAATTTTTTTTATTGTTTATTCACTTTGATTAGATAATGGAGTCCTGTTTAAATGATGCCTGGATGTCAGCCTAAAGAATCACCGCCAAGAGTGTTTGTAAGTTGGGTGGTGGAAGTCCAGACAGCTGCTTTGCAAAATTCACCTGTGGGAACATCCTTCCAATATGCAGTGGAGGTGGCCCAAGCTTTTGTCTGTCTATGTGAATGTATCCTGATTAAGGTATTTTTTACAGCACAGAAATGCTCACTTTTTAACCATCACCCAAGGACCACAACTATATATGCACGCTTACAGATACCAGATAGGATAACAAGAGAAGGACATACTTTCAGAATTGAAAGCAAGGAGTCTTTTCCCAGGCTGTGGTGAAATGTGGGGAAGAGAAGCAGAAGGGAACTTGATTTTTGGAAAAACCCTGATATAAAGTGATCATATCCTACCTATCTGGAGATACTCTCGACATAGTCTGGAAAAGCCACATTCTGGAGGCTAACATATTGCCTATTAAAGCAGTCTCCACTCAAAGGATCTACTAAGTGCTGCCAGAGACACACTGGCAAAATCATACTGAGATTGTAAGAGGTAGAAACCAGGAAACTCTTGAACAAGGTCCCAAGGGAATCCTGTCACTGTAGGTTGAAGAGAAAACAGACTGTGAAAGCAAGATAACATCACAATATTTTTCCATACAGATTTCTTATGGAACAGCGGATAGTTCACTCTTGCTGAGATAAGACAGAGAAAAGAAAAAATTTGCTGATTTTTTTTTTAAGTCTTTCACTCAGCTTTCCAAATCAATCTCATTAAGAGCTTCAAATCTGGCCAAACTGCTTCT
This sequence comes from Sclerurus mexicanus, assembly GCA_013396755.1. Lineage (NCBI taxonomy): Eukaryota > Metazoa > Chordata > Aves > Passeriformes > Furnariidae > Sclerurus > Sclerurus mexicanus. The sequence continues at coordinate 1,661,481 of VWZF01006311.1, read as the reverse complement.
TCTGGTGGATGTCATCAAGCCAGAATTCAGGCTGTTTGGTGCAGTCATGTTAGAGCCAGGAAACAGGTTTGACTTTTGCTCTACAGAAGTGTCCAGAAGTCCTGTTAGGATGGGCTAGCAAAGATCTTCAACAGATCTCATTATATGATTTGTCCCTCCCATTATACAAATAACACAACCAGCTTGAGTTTCTCACATTTTGTCAGAAACTTGATAGCATCAGTATGAGTAAACATTGTAACACATCAAGCCAGGGGGTGGGTAAGGCCTCCCAATGGAAAAAGAGATATATTAGCCCTCTGAAAATGAATATTTGAAATGTGGAGTTCTGGCATGCAGCTAGCAGATTTATCTCCAGGAATTCCCACTTACAGCATATTCCCCTGGGTGTCCAAGTGCCTGCCGTATTGCCAAGGAGCTCCAAAGGCCAGGAACATGCACAGCATGCACAGCCTTTGCTGCAGAAGGACGCTTACTGCACCAATTAAAGCAAATAATCATGTTCCTTCTTGCCTCATGAAATAATACACAGCTGCAGTGTTGTTAGTACTTGTCCTTCTGAAAAAGCAGGAATGCTCTGTATGTCAGATGGCAGACTGTGAGCTTTGTGACCTTTTGTGAGTCCCTTGAGGAGACAGAGGTCTACATTTGAAGATAATGCAGGTACTTCCACACAGGAATGGGAATTAACAAATAGAGACTCAGTGCAGAGGAATTACTGATTTACTGCTGTAGTTAAGAATATTATTGTGGGAGATATAGACACATAACAGGCACTGAAAATACAGTTAAGATACCATACTTCTTTCACAGAGCTTGAGGGAAGTATTGTAGGCTACAAGGCACAAGGCATTGCAGTTATGCCCTAGGGAAGGGAATTTTTTTGTGAGCGAAAACACAGTTTAGAGTCTCTTTTGGGAGAGAGAACCCAGGTCAAGGAGAGATCAGCAGTAACCTGATAATATCTATGCTCCAAGTCAGATGATTTGCCTATTGACTTCAAAACAAAGATCTTTTTAATTACATTAATTGTTCACCCCTCTAAGTGAATTTCCTTGTAATAAGCCGAAATGTTGAAACATGGATAGACAGGTACTTTTGCTTCCTTCAAGCAAGCTGCTCTGCCTGGAAAACACTTCCTGGATGTTTCTCAGTGTCATGAAAAGATCAGAAAAAGCACCAATGGTGTTCATACCAGAAATTTGAGCTGGGTGGAAACTGGGTGGATTGGCGTGGAATTAAAAAAAAAAAAAAAAGTCAAGGTGAAGTAAACCAGTTTTAAAACTCTGAGGAATCTCTGAAGGTAGAATCACCTTCCTGAATGTGAAACAGCATATGAAGTTGTGAATATAGCAAAGGTTTAAGACAAAAGCCTTTGTCTTCAAAATCAGTAATAAGAATAAAACCTCTTATGCTGAAATTAATTACATGAGGCTTACTCCACTTCTGCCAGTTCAAGGAAAAAAAAAGAAAAAAGACTGGTTTTTTTTTTTCATTTTGCATTTCTTTTGGGAAGATTCCTTGAAAAGGTTTCAAGAGGTCCAGATGGCTGAACGAGACATCCATTGTAACAGCTGAGCCCAACTCTTAACAGCAAACCAAGGCCAAGCTTCCAGAAAAGTAAAAGGTGATTTCCAATCTAGGGTGAAGGAAAAAACAATATTAGTTCTATTAAATGCTCACTTTGGTATCAAATATGGTCATGTATGAAAAGCCTCCAATTCTAGAGCAAAGGAAAAGGCTGAGGATTATTCTGTCTCTCTTCCAGTAGCTCCAAGGTTTTCAATTAACAGAAACTTTTAGTAACAAAGATGTGTCTGAAGGGAGACTATTGACACAAACGATTCTTCCTGGTGGTTAAGATCCAGTAATAACATATTTGAGTGTTGTAAGGTGTGGAAGGCCTCACCCTTCTGCTGCTGAAAAGCTCACTGCTTTCAAACAGAACACTGTAACTATTTCTTAGTCCTCTCCAGAGGTGCCCAAGGACTGGAGTCCCTATGATCTCTTCACAGCTATTATAATGGCTGTAATACCAGACACACCAAGCACAACTGCAATAACTTAGAGTCAATCAGCTGCACTGCTACATAATACCCTGGTCTCTTTCAAACCAGGGAATCGGCCCATGAACTAGGATGGCCAGTTCTGGTAAAAAAATAATCTGACAGTGAGACACCCTAATCTGGAGGCCAACCAATGATTACACCCCCTTAAAATACCAGCAGGTTTCTTAGGACTTTCTTTACCTATGAGGCCCATGGTTATTTCAATTTCTTAAATTACACCTTCTGCATATTCCCTCACAGAATCCATCCTGAATGCCTGTAGCATACCTGAGGAGGGGAGAACATATAGGTGGGAGATGATTCTCCCTTATGCCTATCAAAAGAAAAGAGCATACTTTCTCCAGAAAAAAAGCTTGCTCTATGAGGCATTACTGTAAACTAAGCCATAAGAGTGTATTTTCAACAGTATCACAGGGTCTCCAAGGAAATATTCACCCTCCCCCACACCATTTTGGCACAGATGGCTGGGACACAGCTACTCAGTGTAACAGAAAAGTTTCGTCACAGTCCAGAGGACTGGGGAGTAGCCACTCCCAAGACAGAAGGCTCCAGGGCTACCAGCAGAGTAGCCTGAAGCACACTTGGTGCCAAGGAGGCCAGCAGCACAAAATTCATTTGAAATTTAAAGAAGCCAAGAACATGGTATGCTGGAGACTATGACTGGTATTGCAAAAAGTTAAACATCACCCCATTTAAACAAATACCACTGTCAGTAAGGTGGAAGTCTGATGACACTTTTGTCCATCTGAAGATGTCAGGGAGCAAAATCTGCACATCATTTCTTGAGCGGTGATCCTTCCAGCAGGAGAGGCCTGTGGAGGAGCCATGCTAACATCCAAGGGCAAACTTCAGGCAGAATTTGAGCATTCTACAGCACTAAGCAAGAAAGTGAATTGATACATTTCAGATCTCATTATTTCTGTATACAAGAGGATGTTGCCTGACTCTCACAAGAAAAAGGGGTTCCAGACCCCCTTCTACCATTCAAAGATGTACTGAGAACAGACTCTGAACAAGTTTTCCTCCAAAGAGAAGTGAGAACTGATTTTTACCAACACATTATTACCGATAAGACAAAGTCTCAGATGCTGTGAAGCTGGCTCCTACCAAGCCTTTTGTAGCCCGTGCATGGAGGAAAGGAAAAAGTGCATCACTACACAAACTTTACAGTGACAACATCAGATACTGTACTCGGGGTCTGGCAAAAGCAAAGCGCAGAAGTAAGGCATCTCTTTACCTGTACTGTCTTGTTTCCAAAGATGATGGCAAAACTGGTCAACAAATTATGTGCCTGCTTATATTTTAATTCTGGGAATTAAAATACCGGGAAGATATCCATGCGGGAGAGGGAGAGCCCCCAAGTCCTGTATGATATTACTCTCCATACTTCACATGTGAGAAACCTTAGCTCCTAGATACGACCCTGTGTGAAAACTACAAATTATGCAAGGGGGAACACCAGGAAAGGGACAGAGCAGTCACATGGGTCCCGACTCTAAGAACAAACTTCCAAGGACGGAGCACAGCACGCAGGAAAGAACCTCAGAAGAGATGCAGAATCCTCCACTGAAGACACCGGCAGGATAAATGACAGGTTCTCCTGGCAGGACACCCACCTCTCCAAGAGAAGCAGACGGAGAACTCTTCCTGATGGGATTTTCATCTGCCAAGAGGTCCTGGCGCGCTCGACGGCCCATCTTTAGTACCTGGAGCGCAGGGGGCGGCACGAAGGGGCGGAGGGCACACGGTCAGCGGCCAGNGGGGGGAGGCGGCGGCCGCAGAGCGCCCCGCCGCAGGGCCAGCGTCCCGGCGCACAGCCGGCACTGCGCGGGCCGCCAGGAGCTCCTGAGAGCCACAGCAACAGCGAAACGCCCGGGCAGCCTCCCAGCCTCGGCCCCGCCGCCGGTCACAGCAGGGCTGCAGAACGCCATGCAGCGGCTCTGCTGCAGCCGGTTTTAATCGCACATCCAGAGGGGCAGGTCAGGAGCAGCCTGCCACTCTGCCTTCTACACCTCTTTTAAGTTCCCACTAAGGCAAATGATCCCAGCCTTGCAGATTTGTCTCCTCACAGAGGCTTCTGCCAAGTCTCCTCATCGCTGCCGCTGCTGTTCCCAGTTCTCTCTGGCTCTCTAACACTGCTTTCCAGACGGGGCAGCCAGCCCTCAGAGCGCACATGGAGGCAGGCCCAAGGATCACATAGAAGCACAACGATCGTGACACACATGCCTCGCAAGCGTGAGTTGTGCAGAGATTTCCACTGAGCTGCATAAAACGACTCCAGTCTGCTTCTCGACTGGACAGATGTATAGATTAATTGTAAATAGATCTGGTTTTAGCTCCACGTATTAAATAGACATTCGGTTTTCCAGTGATTTGTCTATTTGCTTTTTTCTGGTATCTCACAGTCCTCAAAATCCTTATTAGCCTAAATAATTGTCATCCATTTATTCTGCTGATACAATAAAGAACACCACAAACTACACTGTTAACACTTTGCCATGATGAAAATTAACTATGTAACACTAAACTTTTAAGCCTTCCAGGAATACCTATTACTAAAGGCATCAGATCTCACTCCATATCTGCTTAGATTTAGTAGAAGCTCATGGTTTGGCTGAGGAACTTTCAGAAGTCTAAATAAATTGTATCAAATACTTCTCCTCTTTTTCCATTCCTTACTGACATGTCCAAATGGTTGTGCTGCGATGATCTAAGGATTAAGTGAAATAAGATTTGTGGGCAGAGGTAATAACTTTTTATTACACCAACTGATATAGCTGGAAAAAAACATACAAGAAGTTTTTCTGTGACTGAAAGCTTGTGTGTTTTTTTCCAGCTATATCAATTGGAGTAATAAAAGATATTATCTCTCTTTACAAACCTTGACATGTTCAAGGAATTCAGTAAGTGAGACATGATTTTCCTTTTTTGAAGCCAGGCTCATTGGGCTTTATGAAATTATGATCTTCCAGATACTTCGTTCTTCTCTTTTAATTACAGATTCAAGTATTCATGCAATACAGAGGCAGTTCTCACCTAGCCCCATGCTTCACCACGGGCGCCATGGGAATATGGCCCTGCATTTCACAGTTCCAACCCACTCCTACAAAGAGCTGCTGCAACAACACAGCTACACAGATCCCAGGAGACCGAGGGGACTGTAGCTCTGGGGTTACAGTAGCTGCTGCAGGATGTCTGAGTACAGGCGTATACTTATAGCTTGGTCAGAAAAATGGCATCCTAAGAGGACCACAACAGCATCCAGAGCAATGTCTGCTAAAGCTGGAGGGCATCCCTGGGTTGGGAATACTTGGGTAAGAGTGCATTGCCAGCACTGTGGCCCCAAGCAGGTAAGTGCTGGGGTGTTTCTACCAGCGGCAGGGTAGTCAGTACCAGGTGCCATTCTGGACAGACAGATCATGAAGCAGTAGGACCAGTGGGTTCACTTGTTTCAAACTGCCCCGTCTCCAACCTCCTCCTCTTGATTCCCCTAGGTCCCCATCCCAGACACCAACCCACTTCCCAGCTCCCCTCAAGACACTCTGTACTGCTTGCTGCCCACCCCAGGGACAGAAGTCTCAGGCCAAGAGTGGAAGGGTGAAGCCCATGTGCATGAAAGAAAACATTTCAGTACTTGGGGAATTGAGCCTTGGCTCAGAACTTTGACTTCAGAGATTCTTGATCACAGGGAAGAGTAGATGTGCAGAAAGAATGAAACCCAAAACCTTTCCTGCCTTGAGTCCCTCCAGACTCCACTTACTGGAATGGGGTTTATCACCCACCCTGACACAGTTTTGCCGGCTTGGGGAGGGTAACAGGGGGAAAGGAGTTTTCATTCACCGTTGCATGTTATGGCTAAAATGAATTTTGCTTGCTTTTAAGCATTGGGGTCACCTTTTCTGAATAGTTTAATTCTCCTCTGCCCTACTGGTGACACCACAGGCAGCATTTGACCCTGGGCCTAGAGCAGCTCTCTACTCAACCAACTGAGAATGAGCCAGGTAACAGGATAAACGTCTGGTGCTGCTCTGGTTGTCCAAAGTGATTTTCTGTGCTTGCTCCCTGTCCAGTTCAGGCCTGTGGTGCCAGGGTTTCTCTTTCTCATTGTACAGTTTCAGGTGTATTCTCAGCTCTCAGTCTGCCTTACTTGTTTGGTTTTGCCCTCACTATAAATCACACTGCTGCCACCCCCTCTCATCTGAACAGCAAGTAAGAACTATGCAAGCATTCCTTTCACGGACAAGTTCTCACATCTAAACATGAACTCTCTCCATCTGGTTCCAACCCAAACCTGATCACGCAGAATAGGACTAAGAGAGTCTCCCACTAGCACTGTTTACTGTTGATTACTCCTTGACTGGACAGATGTATGAATAGAGCTTATGTCTGGTCCTCCTACCCATGAGAAAGCCGTGAGAGTCTGGGAAAGCAATCACACTTGAGCACTCCCATATGCTTTTGGTCCTAGACCACCTTTAGATTGAGGGCACACATGTGTAGTTAAAGCTACACCTATGATGGAAAGCTGACATGGTAGCACAATGACCACCTTATTAAGAGTGGCCAAAGGTTTTGTTAAGTGGGTCTCTGGCAGCAGTAAGATTTATGGGATGCAGGGCAATTCCAGCAGCATCAAGTGACACAGCACTGCACCTTTCTTTCTCACCCAATCCTCACGTCAGGCAGCCAGCCAGACTCCCAATTTTGACATGGGCCAATTCATTAAAAACATTAGGCTTCCACCAGGAAGCAAAGTGCTCAGCAAAGACTGCTGCTGTAACCTGCTCCACACTAGCAGCGCACTGGCAGCTTCAAGCATCTCAGTTTGATTTTTCTGCAGTTTTTTCCTCCGTGCACCTCAAAGTATTTACCTCATCTCTACAGGGTTTTGCAGGAGGGAAACAACTGCAAATATTCTATTATTTCTGTGGGTTACAGAACAAAATCTCCTAACAATTGCAAAGCTTCAAACAAGAGATTCCTCCCTCTGGAAATTGGAAGGGGCTTTGACAGGCAGCAAAAGCCCATGCATTTGCCTGTCTTGATCTCCATGAGAACAGATGCTGTTCGGGTTACATCAGCCCCAGCTCAGACTGTCAAACCCCAGCCGGAGTTGCCAGGTGTGAAATATTTCCTATGACACTCACACATTCAGTAGCCCTGTCAGGCTCTCCCTCAGCCTAACTCAATTCTATCATGTCCAAGATGTGCAACCTGTGCACTCCTTGCAGCCAGCAGCATTGGTTTCAATGAACGTCAGACTATGGAGATTCCCCACCTCTTCTCAACCCACAGAGCAACACCTGGAGCAGAAAGTGAGTGGACCAATACTGGAAGCAGCACCACACCTACATTCTTCTTCTGCACTACTATTTCCAAGCAGTAAGTCCCCACTGTCAACTTGTAACACAAAAATCTGACCACAGCCATTAATAACATAACCTTACATTTTGTACTATTGCATTTGGTCCAATTTCTACTGTATAAGCCTTCAAATTTGCTTACACCCAGTCCTTCCAGTCCTTCCCTGTATCGACAATCCCTCCCAGTTTTGGATAAGCAGCCAATTTCATTAGCACATCCATTTCGACAAGCCAAGATCATTAATAAAAACTGGGCCCAGGACCAGCCTCTGGGGAACTCTCTTAATTTCTTATAATTTCTGTACTTACCTCCATCTTAACTAATAACTCACCATGAGGCACTGTAGTAAATGGATTACTGAAGTCCAAAGCAATCAGTTCTACTGCATTTAGTGTGACCTCCCACCTAACGCAGGGTAGAGGAGATTCCAGTGTGGAAGTGCATCCAAAATTCATTTCAGAAGTGCCTGGGGAGCTCTAGAAACCTCCATCCCAATCTACATAAAAATATTCCATGGATAGTTAATGTCAGCACTCAGAATTTGCACCTCACTCCAAGTTGTGATTTGTCTGACATCATCTTAGAGCCACTAGATCTTGTTACATCTTTGTTCCACAAAGGAACTCAAATTCCTTCCCCAAGCAAAGCAGAAGCAAACAGTGAGCAGCTCACCCTTCCATCACAGCAGAGCTGCAGGCAATGGGTGGGCATCCAGCACCCCCAGCTGCCCCATGGATTTCCTGTCAATCTCTTCCATGCTCTGTGTCTTGGGTTGGGTGAACCACTGCCCTCTGAGCTGGCAGTGCTCTCCCAGCCCCAGCACTCTGAACATGCAGCCGAGGGAAGGCTCCCTGCAGCTGTGCCTGATGTTTCCAGCTTTGCTGTTGCTGGACACCACAGCTCCAGGCACAGGGGCCACATGCCCCTGGGGCCCAGCTCTCCTAGAGCATGAAGATCCAGGACTTGCTTCTGCAGAGAGTTCTGTCCAGCTTCCACGTGGCCCAGAGCCCTGCAGCAGCTGCTGCCTGCACTTTTCCAACACATCACCAGCCCACTGGCACCTTCCGCAGCGCAGAGAGCTCTAAGAGTGACTACCCATGGCCGGGAAGGCACAAAGCCTCCACCTGGCCCCAGGCACCTCAAGGGTTGCCGCTCTGCTGGCCCCGGAGAAGCGCTGGGTAGTGGGCCGGGAGTCCCTGCTCACCTGGGGTAGGGTCCAGGTGAGGGCAGGAGAAGGCTCTCGACTGCTCCAGGGGCCGGGACCCCCTGCCTGGTCTTCAGGGCGGCGGGCACGGGCCCCGGCGGGGCACGGAGGAGGGAGGCCGGTGTGGCGTGGGCAGGGCATGCCCCGGGCGCGGGGCCCCAACAGCCCCGGTTATGGGTCCTCACCCGGCTGGGGCCGCTGCTGCGCTCCCGCGGGTGGCCCCGGCCCTCTCCGAGGCCGGCGGGTGCCCGAGGCAGCCCCTTCCCCTCGGCGAGCGCTGCCGCGACAGAGGCTCCCGCGGGGCTCTCTGCCCACCTGCCCCGGCCCCGC